>CM060373.1:172647221-173247221 GCA_030545235.1 Helianthus tuberosus | reverse complement strand
TCATAAGTTAATAATAGCACAAATGGCCTAGTCGCGTAGACAAGTTAAATTTATAAACCATGATTTCAGAGAATCGCGGCATTAAGGTTTGAATCAAAGTTCATTACCTTTTCCTGACAGGGAGATATAGGCTACCACTGTCTTTAGTCTCAGAGGACATCAACTATAGCCCGTAGGCACTTCCCTTCTGAGGGATGTTTATTACGAAATTGCCCCTTAGGGAAATTCATTAACCATGGTAAACAGAGACCATATTTGGTTAATTTATTAATCATATATACTTAGGATTTCTATTATAATTTATCCTAATTATAAAACATTAACAGTTTTATTTGTGGCACCCAATGGCCTGGTCACATGGACATTTATAAATTATAAGTTTATGATTTCAGAGGATCAAAGCAACAATAACAGTTTTATTTAATAGCACCTAGGCCTAGTCACAAGGACAAATTTTTAAATCATAAGCCATGGTTTCAGAGAATCAAGGCCTTTAAATATATTAGCACAACAGGCTTTGTCACAAGGACATATATAAATTTATATGCTATGATTTCAGAGAATCAAAGCATTTGAGGTTTGAACCTAGTTCATTACCTTTTTCTGACAGGGAGTCATAGCTACCACTGTATTTTGGCTCATGTAGAAATGAGCAAGGCCCGTAGGCACTATATTACCACGTATGGTTAAAATATGATCATCTTAATTGATGATGTAAACCCAGGATTCGGAGATCATTAAACTGGGTTAGGAATCCTTTGAAGAATCCTTAATAACATGTGTGATTTCCAACGAATCACATCTGCCGGGAGTGTTAACATGTTTTCAGATGTTAACTGGAATATGAATCTTTTAAACAGGTCTTACCATCTTGGCCCGGTCTTATAATTGACCCGTAGGCTAGGTTTCACACTTAAGATTCTTAATTTATGATTTAAATCTTTTTAACAGGTCTTACCATCTTGGCCCGGTCTTATAATTGACCCGAAGGCTAGGTTTCACACTTAAGATTCTTAATTTATAATTAACGTAGAACAATTTTTAAATTGAAATGTTAATAAGGATCTGAATCTAAATTGAGGAACTGCCATCTTGGCCGGTCTTAATATGACCCGAAGCTAGGTCTTGTCCTTTTTAGATTTTGCCATTTTATTATAATGGTAGATCTTGTAAAAGGAAATGTTATTTTCCATTTATTTAATATTCTTGTTTAGAATGAAAGTTTAAACTTAATCATTCCACTATATAAAAATAAAAGTATAAAGTTGCCTTAAGCGGGACTTGAAAGTAATAGTGTTGTCCTCGAAGGGACTAAAAAGATAAATATGTCCTTATAAGGACTATTGAGGAAACGATTTTTCAGCAAAGGAGTTTCTTCTTTATTCAATTCCTGAATGCTTTCTCCTTGGTTGCACGTCTCATCTTGGTCGCTGTACGAAGCTCAGCATTTCAAGGCTCCGGGTGTGGAGAATTCCTAGTTCAGCTTCCTCGCTTGGCGACGTATCCAATAATAATAAAAATTGGAAGCAAAAATTTCCATATTAGGATTTAGATTATTCCTATGTTAAGTCTAGACTCAGAAGGTTTAGATATGTGCAATTGTGTAACTGAGATTAAACACTAAGGCTAGTGTTTAATTCACTTAGTGTTGGCTCTGATACCAACCTGTCACACCCCGATTTCCACGTGTCACTGGTGGGCCCGGTGGGGAGTATCGTGACGTCATGGTTGGCAATATAATAGTCAAACAACACAATATTATTAAGCACAGCGGAAGCAATTTGAAAATATAATACAACCGAATTTATTATTGTAATATCAATTGTCACAATATTCGGAAGTTTATCCACAGAAGGATCGAACATAAAATGGAAACAATAGTTCAACAGACTATTAGGCATCTTAAGCTTGCGAGACTTCTATTGATGCTAAGGAGAAATATCCAGCCAATTTCGTATAGTACCTGCATTTAGCCTTTTTGGAAAATACGTCAGTTTACACTGGTAAATACATTCAACTGACTCATTTTGGAAAAAGAGTTTGAAAAGTGATTTGAGTGCAAACGGCACAAAATATCTTGACACGTTGATTAAAATGCACAGAGGCAAAATTAATCTTTTTAACTTGGGAGAATTATTTAATATTATAATCTTGTGAACGAATTACATGTTACTTATGCGTTCAGTAGCCCGGATCTAGTCCGGGTTAAAGATCAATAGACACACCACGTTATTGAGTTATACACAGCCAGGTGTACGCCTACACCCCGTGCTCAGGTCGTGGCCAATCTCGTAAGATGATGCCAAGGATATCCGGGACATGGTCATTAACCCCCCAAAGGCTGTAAAGTAAACAAGACTGTTTAAACGAGCCGATCAAATTATTCAACTACCCACTAAGCGTGGAGATTTGATGCTCGATCAAGCGGTATGCTATATACCGTAACCCAAGCCCGTATAGGGAAAATAAGTTAAAAGTATTTACCTGAGCTAAATATAAATTCAATCCCAGCCGTATATCAAATCAGCAAGTACAGATAGCTTTTACTGGGCTCCTAATCTGGAATGAAGGTTTTTAATAACCTATTAGAATCCTAACGGGTCTTTAATTAAGCTTAAGCTTAGACCGGCTAGTTTTCAGGATACGGTTCGTACGCACGATTAAGCGAAGACCGGATAGAATGTGATTTAGACCCGACAAGTTTGGAGACTTGTTTAATATGGGTTTATTATTCACATTCTGGATTTTGAGATAAAACCGATAAGGTTTGACCCGTGTCGGCTAATTTATGTAAACTTGTTACAAAAACCGAACCGAACGCGTAACATGCGTAACGGGTATCCGCAAGAGCCATATACAGGTTTCCTAAGTTAATATGCTCCAAATATGTTGTGACATCAGTAGGATGTCTTTCGTTATGCCCCGAACTAATTTAAACACAAACTATGCCCCGTAGGGGTAGTTTGGTCATTTTAAAGGTTGAAAAAGAGTTTAAATGTTTAACTGAGTTACAGATCTGATGTAAACAGCAAACATACTCAATTTGATAAGTTATATCAGTAGGCTTAAGCATATATGTGAAATTTATCACTTATAACCAAACTATGCACCGAAGGGGCATTTTGGTAATTTCACATAAGCTGAAAAGCTCAAAACTGAAGTCTGAGTTTATCAACCTTTGCTTACTGTTAAAATATCATTATTTGCCTCATATATCAGTAGGTATCAACCCGGGTATGCTCAATATGATTTTAAAACATACTATGCGTTAAAAACGCTAAATAAGGCGATTAAAGGCCATTTCCGGGTTTGATACTTAAATCTGATATTTTTATATTTCCAGAAGGCTTAAAATAAATTATTTATCATATGTGATCAGTAGCAAAAGGTTTGGAGTCGTTTTGATAAGTAAAACTCATTTTATGGCCCGTAAGGGCAAAACCGACAATTACCGGATTAAGCCTACGACTACTAGTTATGCTCAGCCTAAAATTAATTAAAAATCTTTAAAAATCCCAAAATAATATATTATATCAGTGGGTATTAAGTTTGATACCAAAAAGTAGGCTTAACTAGGCTGTACGCTAATTACGCCATTTTATTAACATAAAGCATTAGATTTGCGATATTGAGCATAACTCTTAATCTATAAGTCAAACTGATGTCAAACTTTGCATACAAGTTTATATATCAGTAACTAAGGTTTCTACACTTTTACATTTTCATAAATCACGTTTTAAGGTAATAAGGGCATAACGGTCAACATATGAGCAATTAACGGAAATCTGCATATTAATTGGATAACTAGTGAACCACGGTGTATAATCACAGAGGGTTGTTCTAACATGTAACCTAATCCAATTTAAGCTCTGAGGCATTTCTAAAACATACCTAAACGGGTCAGAACTGAAAGTCAAAGTGAAAGTCAAACTATGTGACTTTCGGTTCCGAACCGGGTCAAAACAGGAAATAGTCGGGTTGAACATGTTCGGACATGTTCTTACACTTATTACTAAGTTATAACAATGATCAAACAGGTTATATATGTTCTAGATAGCTAATTATGCATAAATGACATTTTAAGCATCCTGTTGACTTTTTACTTAAAAGTTTGACCCGACTTTTGACCTGGTTAGAGTGGTGATCAGGGGAAACCCTTTTGAGGTTTTATTACCCACATAAATACCAACTCATAACTACTTTTAATTCGAGATATAACTGAGCCATTATAGACTAATCTCGAAGTCAAACCGTAATTACGACGGTTTGACTTTTAGCTAATTAAACAAGCTAAACTCAATTAAAGAAGGACTAGTAGACTTACAAGAGTCCTATGCACTAGATATGATCAGTTGGACCTGCTTGAGAGCTCCAGAATTGATCACAAATGCAGATTAATGTGTGAAGAACAATGTTGCACATAATGTCCTTATATAGCACCTTAATCACCACAATTCTTTGACACTTGGGGTCTACAACCCACCACAACTGATCAACACTTGTTCCCTAGTGCTTAGGGGTGCCTAGGGGTCGTTCACAAGTGAGAAATACCGGCCTTATTGGTTAAAATCGCGTTTAACAGGCTGTTACCTGTTTTTCTGCATCTGACGTCGCCACGCGGGCCGCCTCCCACTTTGACAATTCTCACGCGGGCCGCCTAGCCTGCGAAATCAGATTTTTGATTTTTCTTTGTTTTCCAAGTTGACCTTTGGCTTCACGAAGGGGCAACTAGGGTTATTTCTTGCATTTTGACCCCCTTATATTTACCCACAAGGGCTTTAGGACTTATACCCACTTTGCCAAGTCCCTGAACACTTCCGGTTAACCCGAAAAGCCTTAACTTTCAACGTTAACACTTTAACCCCTCGCACACGAATTTGATCATAACTTTCTCATACGATAACGAAACTTTATGAAATTTTAATCGTGCATTCTAGTGAGCATAATTTATATTTACAAAGCTTCGGGTTTGTCAAAAGGTCACTCAGAGGTATATCTTTAACATGTTGACACATTTAACCCCTGTAGTTTGTAATCTCTCACTTTTAGCTTCGTATGATCCATGATTTATTCGTTTGATGTTATGAACATCATGTAGGGTTATTATGAAGTATATTTATTCACTGTTGACACTTAGAATCCGTAAAATCTCATACTTTCCATGTTTGTCAACTTTAGTCCTTTTATAACATTCTTTCACACGTTCAAACTTTATGACACGTGTCAACACATTATAGGACGTGAATTTTCGAGGTGTTACAGCTGTGTTGTGTTCTGATAGAACATGGCACCCAGGAAAGTTGTGAATACTCGCAATGATGATCAACCCCCTCCTCCTCTCCTACCGAGGACTGCTGAAGAACTGAACGCCCTACTGGAGGAAAGGATCTCCGCAGCTATCGCCCAATACGAGGCAAACCGCACCGAAGATAGTGGAGGACCAAGCAATGCAAGACGTAATGGGAATGGAGATTCGTCTGGAGGAAATGCAGCTCAAGGCTGCACTTTCAAGCACTTCCTCGACTGCAAACCGCTGAACTATGATGGCACTGGAGGTGCAGTGGCGTTTGTACACTGGACGGAGAAGACTGAGGCCACTATCCGTATGAGCAAGTGTACCGTGGATCAGCAAGTCACTTTTGCTACTGGGTTGTTTGTTGATGAAGCTCTGACTTGGTGGAACTTGCAAGTCCAAACCCTGGGTGATGATGCCGCTTATGGCCTGACTTGGGATGAGCTAAAAGAACGTATGAGAGAAAAGTATTGCTCACGTGCTGAACTCCAAAGGTTGGAGACTGAGTTTTGGCACTTGACCATGGAAGGTGCTGACATCACTGGTTATACCCGAAGATTCCACGATTTGTCTAGGGTGATCCCTTACATGGTGACACCTGAATTTAAGCGCGTTGAACGCTACATTTGGGGATTGGCCTCAGAATTTCGGGGCATGGTAACTTTGGCCAAACCTCAAACAATCACTGAGGCTGTAACTCTGGCTGTCAGCCTTACTGAAGATTATGTTCGTATGAAGAAGTTATCACTGAACCTAACTGAAAAGACCGAGACGCATGCTGAGTCGTCTGGTGACAAGGAGAGGAAACATTCAAATCTGAACCAAGCAACTCGTATCAACAACAAGGTTTCAACAACAAGAAGCGTGACACCAACCCGCCTCAGGAGGCAAAAACTCTTGCAAACATGAATGATGCTTCTACCAAAAGATACCAAGGCACCCTACCTAAGTGCCAAAAATGTAGGTATCATCATGAAGGAGCTTGTCGCATTCCAAGATGCGACAAATGTCGTAGGTTGGGTCATCAAACAGAAGACTGTTGGGGAAAAGGAAACAGGAACGGGAACGGCAATCGCAACGGTGCTGGTAATAGAAACAACGGTGGAAACGGAAATGGAAATGGTAACAGGAATGGCTATAGAGCTGGGCAGAACCAAGGATGCTTCAGTTGTGGAAGCAATGATCATTTCATGAAAGACTGCCCGAAGAGGAACAATGCTCAGGCTCGAGCATTTGTGATTGGAGCAAGGAACGCACGCGAGGACCCTAATGTGGTCACCGGTACGTTTCTCATTAACAATCACTTTGCATCCATATTATTTGACACTGGTGCTGATTATAGCTTCATGTCTGTGGAATTTAAACGCATGCTTGGAATAGAATCTAATAGATTAGATATTCCTTACTCCATAGAGCTAGCCAATGGTAAACTTGTTGAATCAGGAGAAGTTGTTAGAGGCTGCTCATTAGAACTTGGTGAACGAAATGTGAAGCATCGACCTCTTACCTATTCAATTGGGTAGCTTCGATGTAGTGGTCGGAATGGACTGGTTGTCCAACAACAAAGCTGAATTTATTTGTCACGAGAAAATCATTCGCATCCCGTTGGCAAATGACGAAACTCTCATCGTACATGGAGAAAAACCGAGACGCGCCTCTGCGAATTATCAGTTGTATGAAGGCACAGAAGTGCTTAAGGAAAGGATGCGTTGCTTTCCTAGCGCACGTGATAGATAAGAAGGCTGTGGAGCCGAAACTCGAAGACATTCCTGTGGTGAAAGAATTCCCTGATGTTTTTCCCGAAGATCTACCAGGACTACCTCCGCAAGAAAAGTCGAATTTCATATAGACTTGGTCCCAGGAGCCGCTCCTGTAGCCAAGGCACCCTATCGGCTTACACCATCTGAAATAACATGTGACTTGCATGTGCATATTCTCTTTACTCTTGTAGACAAAATTACCCTTTCCATTTAATTACTTCTACGACACTTGTCATTCTCTGGTGGCTTCTTACCCTTCTTATTTTTAAATACTTTGTATTATAACTCAACTCATAAAATAATAACTTCCTTATTTGATTTATAAATCCGAAACAACATCTCTACTTAAATTATGGTTTGAAAAGAGTCTTATACATATGGAACTAAATATACATCATGCTGAACGTTTTTTTTTTTTTTTTTGTCATATAAATTGACCTTATTGTGGAAATACTCAATATAGGGTTTTGCTTATTTTAATACAAAAATATATTATTCTTATTTGTAGTATATCTATATAAACGAGCAAAAAATAAAAAGTGTGAATGAGATTTATCCAAATAAGAATTTAGGACCCTTTATGCTAATTTGTTATACAAATAAAGGTTAACGAATTGTTAACTAGAGTTTATTTATCAAATTTATGCGTGTTTTACACTATCTGCAATGATTTTAAATTACATTAGTTATCGCGCATCTCTAACTCTCGCACTCTCTTTTCTCGCAGACCGTCGCCGGAATCTCGCCATCGGACACCGCTGCATTGTCATGTCTACCACCACGAATCAAAAGTATTATCTCCGCACCGTCACTTTTCCGTGGAGACCACCCTCTGACAACACGCATTCAGTACGATCCGGTCTGATTCACGACCCAGCCCGTACGCATCGGTGTGCCACCAGTTATGTTATTCATTGTTGATTCTGACCCGTCACGTTTGGCTGTTAAGGTATCTAACTTATCTAACTTAAGAGTTTTTATTTATTTATCTTTTGTTCTATGCGAATACAAGTCATAAACAACCGTAACGTGCTTTTGCGAGAGTTTTTACTTTTATTTTTATTTTATTCAGAGGCTAACCCACGAGGACGCAGGACAACCGTTGCAATGCGAGAGTACTATTGTTATAAATTTCAAATTCGCTCTACCGGGAACGTGCTTTTGCTTGGTGGTAGATTGCTACAACAATTTGTTGTAGATGTTTACATAAAGCTTGAGACATCACGTTTGCAATTTTGTGAACGAAACCAAAGTAAGATAAGAGCGGAATTATACCAAGGTATTGTGGATTGCGTCCATTCTGGTGAGGTTCATCCAAACAGAGTCGGACAACGGATTGTGTTGCCTGCGTCTTTCATTGGAGGGCCTCTCGACATGCGACGCCGGTTTTTAGATGCTATGACTTTAGTTCAAGATGATGGCAAACCTGATGTATTCCTAACTATGACGTGTAATCCTCAATGGCCTGAGATATGTGATAATTTGAAACCTGGTCAAACCGCACAAGATCGTCCAGAGCTTGTTTCACGAATATTTCATGCAAAATTAGAGGATCTTAAGGAACAACTCTTCAAGAAAGATTTACTCGGAAAGGTTAAGGCATATGTATATGTCATCGAGTTTCAGAAGCGCGGTTTACCGCATGCACATTTCCTCCTTATCATGGACTCGGAGCACAAGATAAATAATCCAGACCATTATGATAAGGTCGTGTGTGCTGAAATCCCTAACATGGTTAGCCATCCGCAACTGCATGAGGTTGTTGTAAAACACATGATGCATGGTCCGTGCGGAAATCTACGAAAAGATAGTCCTTGCATGCAGGGTGATCCAAAAGTTTGTCGTTTTCATTATCCCAGACAATTCAATGAGCAGACAACACAAGGAGAAGATGCATATCCATTATATCGAAGGAGAAACAATGGAGTAACGGTGGACATACGAGGAAATACTCTTGATAATAGGTGGGTTGTCCCTTATAACCCAAGGCTTTTAATGATGTTCAACTGCCACATGAATGTTGAGGTTTGCTCAAGTATAAAATCTGTGAAATATCTTTTCAAGTATGTTTACAAAGGACATGACAAACAGGTTATTCATATCGATCCAGACGAACCCAATGTTTTTATCAATGAGATAAAGAGATTCCAGGATGCATGCTACGTATCGCCCCCAGAGGCTATGTGGCGTATTTTTTCTTTCCCTCTTTCTCAAATCCACACTGTTGTTTTAGCCTTACAACTTCATCTCCCGAATAAGCACATGGTTAGATTTAGAGAGGGTGATATCATGTCTAACATTGTTGATAGGGAAAGAGACAAGAGAACAATGCTAACAACATTTTTTCTTACAAATAGAGCGGATGAAACAAAACCGAAATATTTGTATAAAGATTTCCCGAAACACTTCACATGGAATGGAGCCACACGCACTTGGAAGCCTCGTATACTTAAGCCACAAAGAGGTTGTATTGTTTCTGCTAATCCAGCTGAAGGAGAACGGTACTACTTACGCCTACTTTTGTCAAATGTCAAAGGGCCTACTTCTTTTGAAGATCTTTGCACGGTTAATGGGGTTACGTATACGACATTTCGAAAAGCAGCGCTTGAGATAGGCCTAATAGAAAACGATGATAGTTTGTCACAATGTCTCACAGAAGCTTCTCTATTTCAGTTTCCCAATGCTCTTAGAAGGTTATTCGCAACCATAATGATTTTCTGCGAGCCTGGGGATATTCGTAAATTGTGGAATAAACACTTTCATGCAATGTCTGAAGATCATCAATTACATTGTCAAAGTGTGGAACGCGTTCAGAATATGGTTCTTACTGACATTAGGGCCATCCTACTGTCCATGGGTAAAAATCTCACTGATTTTGATCTTCCAAACCTCACAAAAGACAACTTACAATATGCTATTCACCATGAGGTACAAGAGGAGTACGGGATTGTTGTAGAAGCCGACCACTTTTGTGCCAAAGATGAGCTTAATTCAGACCAAAAATTAATTTTTGATGAGATCATGACACATGCGGATAATGATCATCCAGGTGTTTCTTAATAGACGGTTCGGGTGGAACGGGAAAGACATTTTTATATAAAGCTTTGCTAGCTCAAGTTCGTTCGCGCGGTCTTATTGCTCTTGCGACCACTTCATCAGGGGCTGTAGCTAATAATATGCCAGGAGGAAGAACGGCTCACTCGAGATTCAAGATTCCCATTTGTGTTAATAATAATTCAATGTGCAACATAAAAAAAAAAGTGGTGTGGCTAAACTAATAAGGGCATCCAAATTAATCATATGGGATAAGGAATCAATGGCAAAATAACAAGCAATAGAAGCAGTCGATCGAACATTGCAAGGCATTATAGGCGTTACTCTGCCATTTGGTAGCAAGATAATGGTAATGGGAGGTGATTTTAGACAAGTGTTGCCGGTTATAAAACGAGGAACTAGAACTCAGATTGTAGACTCTAGCCTACGAATGTCACCTCTTTGGTCTATTACGAAAAAGATGCGGTTGACAATAAACATGAGAGCGTTAAATGATCCTTGGTATTGTGGTTTTCTCTTAAGAGTAGGTGATGGAACTGAAGAGTCGATAGAAGGAAGCTATATCCACATACCCGACAATATGATAATTCCATGCACTCAGAGACAAAACTCTATAAAAGAATTGATCAATGTTGTTTTTCCTTCACTTCAAGACAATGTACATTCTTCTGATTATATAATCTCAAGAGCGATATTGTCCACTAAAAATGACAGTGTTGACGAGATTAATGATAAAATGATTGACATGTTTCAAGGGGAGGAAAAGGTTTACTACAGTTTTGATGAAGCAGAAGACGACCACCACAACTACTATCCAACTGAGTTCTTAAACTCACTAACTGTTAGTGGTTTGCCACCTCATAAACTCCGTTTAAAAATTGGTTGCCCCATAATATTGTTAAGGAGTATCGATCCTTCCCATGGTCTATGTAATGGCACAAGATTGATATGTAGAGGTTTCCAACGCAATGTTATTGATGCAGAGATAGCTGTCGGACAATATAATGGGAAGAGAGTGTTTTTGCCAAGAATACCTCTATGTCTTTCTGAGGATGACATGTTCCCGTTCAAGCTGAAAAAAAACAGTTTCCAATTCGTCTCAGCTTTTCCATGACAATAAACAAAGCTTAGGGCCAAACAATTCCCCATGTTGGTGTTTATCTTCCAGAATCTGTATTTTCACATGGTCAACTTTATGTGGCGTTATCAAGAGGAATATCACAGAAAAATACAAAAGTGTTTGTACACCCTGCCAAAGATTTCAAACGACCTGGGGTATACACCTCAAATGTTGTCTATCGGGAGGTGTTACTTGATGGATGAACTCCTTCTCAATCAAAACGTAAGGATTCTTAATGCATTTTGTGGTTCAACAAATTACATTTTAAATAATTTTTTATAACACATTTATAACTTCACACACTTTCGTCACTTTTACTCACTTGTTCATTATTCCCTTATACAGAAATTTGGAAGCTGTTATGGATGGCACAAGGAACAAAATGGAAGATGTCGTAGGTATCTATACCATATATTTAAAATGCCATGCAACTGTTTGACGCCTGGATTTTTATTTTTAAACCGTTATGTTTATGATTGTTACTTTGGAATTATTGTGTGTGTTTATTGAGATGCAATACTGCTTTTCATACATACCTCGTACTTTTTATCCAAATTATTATTTAATTGACATGTGTAAGACTACGATTTAAGTAAACCTTCTAAGCGGTTAAATCTCCCCTCCGGTTGAAAATATTGCCTAAGTCTTTTGTTCCCGCTGCAACGCGCGGGCTCCCCACTAGTTCCCTAAAAATGTACCTCAAAATATTTACCAAGGTTTCCCTAACTTTTGTGTTAAGAAATGATGATTTCTTCAAGACTAAAATTGATACTAAGTATGTATATTTTTGAGAAAAATATATATATTTATTGATCACCAAATTTTGTGCTAAGTGTATGTAGTATGTATTACATGTAATAGTGTATTAGGACTTGAAAATACACTAAATGCTCTTGAGAAGTAAAAATACAAAAATACACATACAACCCGCTTAGACAAATACAAGAAAATATATTTATGAAAATATATTACTTGATAGAATAAATAACTTGGACAAGTTATGAACACGAAATGAAGTTTTAGACAAAGTACATAATTCGGGTGCAAAATACAAAATACAAAATACTTATATCTATTTTTGAGAAAATGATATAAGTAAGACACATGGTTAAAAATATAAATTATTTTTAACACAAGAACAAATACATGAAAGAAGGTGACTAGTACTTGTGCGATACAAGTCTAGTGACTAACGTTAATAAAACACGTTTAGGTCACGACGCTAGATAAGCAAATCCGGTGAAGTTTACGACGCAGGAACGCAAAGTTGTGAGTTCATGCTCCCCATTTTCTTTTAACTGTTTTCAGTTTTATAACTTCGGGGGTGATATACATGTTACAATGTTTATAAATGGTATGGTACAAAAATAAGAAGCACTCTTGGTGAGAACGAGTACCAAGTATGATGCGTTTTAAGGAATGATACGAGAAATGATACAAGAGTTGATACGAGAAATGATACGAGAAATCGTGTCACGAATAGGGTACCATAAGGACCATTAATCAACAATATACCTAGACCGCAGAACAAAAGGTTAGATCTAACGGGTTTCGGGCAGCCACACTCTTGGTGAGAACGAGTACCAAGTAGTGCTTTTGTGTCTCAGAATCGACAACTAGAAAAATGCCTATGGTTTGGTTGCTTCCTATATCGTGTCACATGTTAATGGCCTTGCAACCCATTAACAACCTTGATACATACAGAAATACGTGGTTTATACAAGAATACTTGATTTATACAAGAGTACGTGATTTATACAAGAATACGAGATTTATACAAGAATACGTGATTTATACAAGAATACTTGATTTATACAAGATACATACCATGTTTTTCATACAAAGTATACAAACGTTCAATACAAGAACTGCATGAATTCACACCAACATTATGTTGACGTTTTTCCAAAAACTCACATGTGTTTCAGGTAACTAAAGTGGATGTGCGCGCGGTCACACTCTTGCTCTTGGATGTCGTTTATGATTATCTTTAAATAAAGTTGTAAACTTTTCAGACAATATGCTGTCTTGTGATGTAAACACTTAAATCATGTTTTTAGTTATGTAATGTTTGGCATTTGAAGTTATTTTTACGAGCTTGTAGTATGTTTACCAATCGTATGCAATGAAAACCTTTCATGATCACACCTCGTGCTTCCGCCTAAGAAAGGGGTGTGACATATTGGTATCAGAGTTGCGATTGTAGTGAACCTGGATTCCTTCTCGAGTCTAGACTACAATCTCTAGGATCCTTTCACGAAAACAATTTTTCAAATAGTTTTCATTGCATAAAACTTTCCGCGACATCCACTACCTGAAACTGTTTACAAGAGTCAAGAAAAGACACTACGAGACTTCGGGTGCACTGGAGTAGCACTTGTCTGTGATTAAGAGTTGCTTGCAATTATTTGTGATAATTGATATATACATATACTAGAAGTAGAAGGTCACAAGTATACGTGACCTTACCTGAAAACAGTGGCCTATCTGAAGGAGGAGATACGAGGATGAAACGAACTGTGCGGACTGTGCAAGGAGTTACGTAATTATGGATTCATACATAATTATGGAATTCAGTGCACAGAAACCACAGCAAGTCTTGTCACGTATAGATTCCCTCAGTACAAGAAAATGTCAAACATGAACACCCCTCCCCCAGCCTACTAAGTACTCTGCTGTAGTAATAATTGTTTGATGTCACTTATGTGGGTATATGCTTGTGTATATATACTACTACTGTCTCGAATGACGATATCAAACAAATATCTAACCCTGCTGTGTTGTGTTCTGATAGAACATGGCACCTAGGAAAGTTGTGAATACTCGCAATGATGATCAACCCCCTCCTCCTCTCCTACCGAGGACTGCTGAAGAACTGAACGCCCTACTGGAGGAAAGGATCTCCGCAGCTATCGCCCAATACAAGGCAAACCGCACCGAAGATAGTGGAGGACCAAGCAATGCAAGACGTAATGGGAATGGAGATTCGTCTGGAGGAAATGCAGCTCAAGGCTGCACTTTCAAGCAGTTCCTCGACTGCAAATCGCTGAACTATGATGGCACTGGAGGTGCAGTGGCGTTTGTACACTGGACGGAGAAGACTGAGGCCACTATCCGTATGAGCAAGTGTACCACGGATCAGCAAGTTAATTTTGCTACTGGGTTGTTTGTTGATGAAGCTCTGACTTGGTGGAACTTGCAAGTCCAAACCCTGGGTGATGATGCCGCTTATGGCCTGACTTGGGATGAGCTAAAAGAACGTATGAGAGAAAAGTATTTCTCACGTGCTGAACTCCAAAGGTTGGAGACTGAGTTATGGCACTTGACCATGGAAGGTGCTGACATCACTGGTTATATCCGAAGATTCCACGATTTGTCTAGGGTGATCCCTTACATGGTGACACCTGAATTTAAGCGCGTTGAACGGTACATTTGGGGATTGGCCTCAGAATTTCGCGGCATGGTAACTTCGGCCAAACCTCAAACAATCACTGAGGCTGTAACTCTGGCTGTCAGCCTTACTGAAGATTGTGTTGGTATGAAGAAGTTATCACTGAACCCAACTGAAAAGTCCGAGACGCATGCTGAGTCGTCTGGTGACAAGAAGAGGAAACATTCAAATCTGAACCAAGCAACTCGCATCAACAACAAGGGTTTCAACAACAAGAAGCGTGACACCAACCCGCCTTAGGAGGCGAAAACTCTTGCAAACATGAATGATGCTTCTACCAAAAGATACCAAGGCACCCTACCTAAGTGCCAAAAATGTAGGTATCATCATGAAGGAGCTTGTCGCATTCCAAGATGCGATAAATGTCGTAGGTTGGGTCATCAAACAGAAGACTGTTGGGGAAAAGGAAACAGGAACGGGAACGGAAATCGCAACGGTGCTGGTAGTAGAAACAACGGTGGAAACGGAAATGGAAATGGTAACCGGAATGGTAATAGAGCTGGGCAGAACCAAGGATGCTTCAGTTGTGGAAGCAATGATCATTTCATGAAAGACTGCCCGAAGGGGAACAATGCTCAGGCTCGAGCATTTGTGATTGGAGCAAGGAACGCACGTGAGGACCCTAATGTGGTCACCGGCACGTTTCTCATTAACAATCACTTTGCATCCATATTATTTGACACTGGTGCCGATTATAGCTTCATGTCTGTGGAATTTAAACGCATGCTTGGAATAGAATTTAATAGATTAGATATTCCTTACTCCATAGAGCTAGCCAATGGTAAACTTGTTGAATCAGGCGAAGTTGTTAGAGGCTGCTCATTAGAACTTGGTGAACGAAATTTTAGCATCGACCTCTTACTTATTCAATTGGGTAGCTTCGATGTAGTGGTCGGAATGGACTGGTTGTCCAAGAACAAAGCTGAAGTTATTTGTCACGAGAAAATCATTCACATCCCGTTGGCAAATGACGAAACTCTCATCGTACATGGAGAAAAACGAGACGCGCCTCTGCGAATCATCAGTTGTATGAAGGCACAGAAGTGCTTAAGGAAAGGATGCGTTGCTTTCCTAGCGCACGTGATAGATAAGAAGGCTGTGGAGCCGAAACTCGAAGATATTCCTGTGGAGAAAGAATTCCCTGATGTTTTTCCCGAAGATCTACCAGGACTACCTCCGCAAGACAAGTCGAATTTCATATAGACTTGGTTCCAGGAGCCGCTCCTATAGCCAAGGCACCCTATCGGCTTACACCATCCGAAATGCAAGAATTATCTACACAACTCCAGGAGTTGTTGGATAAAGGATTCATAAGGCCAAGCTTCTCACCCTGGGGAGCTCCAGTATTGTTCGTGAAGAAAAAGGATGAAACACTGCGGATGTGTATCGATTACAGAGAACTAAACAAGCTCACATTCAAGAATCGGTACCCGCTACCGAGGATTGATGACTTATTTGATCAGTTGCAAGGATCAAGCTACTATTCCAAGATCGATCTTCGATCTGGATACCATCAGTTAAGGATTCAACAGGAAAGCGTACCAAAGACCGCATTCAGAACACGCTATGGGCATTATGAGTTTCTTGTGATGCCATTCGGACTGACGAACGCACCAGCGGTCTTTATGGATCTGATGAACCGCGTATGCAAACCATATCTCGATAAATTCGTGATTGTATTTATCGATGATATCCTGATTTACTCACGAATGAAAGAAGAGCACGAGAAACACCTCAGAACTATTCTGGAACTACTGAAAAAAGAGAAACTTTATGCAAAGTTTTCAAAATGCGAATTTTGGATTCGCGAAGTACAATTTCTTGGTCACGTTGTGAATGAGAAGGGCATTCATGTAGACCCATCCAAGATTGAAGCCATAAAGAATTGGGAAGCTGTGACAACCCGAACTTTCAAGGTCTGTAACGCTATATCATACGATCTTTACTTCTCGTTATTTCTTCTCTTTGTGTTAAAACGTCCTGCTCAAGTGATATTTCCGTTACCCCTAAACGTATGATAATTTGGTTTAATAACGTGTAGACATTTGTTGGGCCACATGTGTTATAGGCAACATACTCACACTCTAAATTATACACTGTTTTGGCCCACATTATCATACCCGAGCCCGGTTCCCTTGTATCCAAAGAATAAGTGGGATCGGCCCACATAACTTAGGATATTAGTATTATAATTAGATTATATGTAATCCCTACATTCCCTATGATCACTATCTAACAAACCCTACTACCCCTCCTTGTTACGATTGGCAACAGAAGGCAGCCCCCTCCATTTGTGCGACATCATATCATTAAATCAAGAAACTGGTTAGTTAATCTCATATGGTGCTTGTTACTATTTGATTGTTCTTGTAAGTGTTGATGATTAGCGAAAATATTAATGCAAGATGAGTATGCGTGACTTGTGATAGTTATGTTACACGAATATATTATCGGCTAGATAATTATCTTGTTTGTTATGCATGAACTCGGTTAGTATCTTCTTGTGATTGTTTATCTTGTTGATCGAATTGATTATGGTGTTATTTAGATTTAACCTGTGTGCAACATAACATGTATATAATATGATCAAGAACTAGGAGCATGAATTAATCGTAACAGTGTGCTTAATTAAGTATATAAGTAGGGTAACATGGTTAGGCTGGGTATGCTTGTAATTATGATTTAATAGTAATGGTTTCGTATGTCAGCAGGGTTATAGGTAGGATGTGATAATATATTGATTGATTTTTATGAACCTGGATATTGTGACAAATATTGGTAGAGAAAGAAGAATTAAATCAGTGTATGAATGCTTGGATTGGTCGGGTAAACAGGGATGACACATGTTGACATTGGGCCGAGGGGTCTTTGATGATTTAATTGTAATTGGGTCTTTAAAATGCACAGTTGGGTAGTGGGTTTAAATCAATATCAGGAATCCATCTGGATTGTCACTTGATATGTTTTATGTGGGGGATCGCACAACATTATTAGTGGACCGATTATTTGGGATGTAATCAATTATTGCATATGAAGGTTATGATTAATGATTTGATCATGTGACCCTAAATGGGTGGTGCACATGTCACAATGGATCTCACATGAAATCTGTTATACCCCACAAACATGTAAGTTTATTATATGCTTTCTGTACAAAGGATTAGTGTGGCACATGTATTTAGGCTGTAAAGGAATGAACTAACAAAACAAATTTATAACTTGATTGGGCCGTAAATGAATAACAAGAGTATACGGTTAAGAACTTGTTATGATGTATTGGTTATATGAGCTGAGTAATTGGGCCATTCGGATTAATTGGCTGGGCTTAATGGGCTAACCACATGTGAATGTGTATTTGCAAGCGATATGTTTTATGGTTTGTGCATATGACGTGTGAACTTATGACATGAAAGTGTATGGAAAATATACGATCACCTCGATACTTGTATAACGTATGTGATATGCATGGGTATGATATGTGCATGTTGACTGAAAACTATGTGATCAATGCCTGTACAATACTGATGGTTACCAAACACTCTTTTAGGTCGTGAATATTGAACTGTTAAACGTGTAATTTATCTTACCGAGCAAATCAAAGGTGAGTTCACTGCTCTTTTCCAAGCATGGATCCTAGGGAAGGGATAATGGGTAACGTTCCGAGGAGGAATGCATGTGTAATGGGATGTTGGTTATCGTACTCAGTTTTCTATCATTGTAAGACCACAATATCTACCGGCACGTTGCTTGTAGGGCAACGAGGGTTATTAATTGATAGCGCTATTAGGTTTGGCACCCTCACGACGTTCGAGGAGAACGGGCGTGAACTAATTACCTTAAAACATGACCAATGCTTTGATAGAGGCATTGGGGTTGGCAATCACATATCTTGTAGCCATTCGGTAATCGAGTAATAACAACATCGAAACATCAAACATCAAAACTACGAAACAACATATCATCTTGTTAACTGTTTACATATATGACTGGCAACTAACTCGGTAAACAAAACTTTGAACTCACCAGCGTAGTCTGACACACTTGTTTGCATGCTTGTAGGTCGTTAGCTGAGGTACTTGGGAACTTGCTATCTGGAGCAGCTGGAGTGGGCATGGTCATGACAAAGTGTTTTATTTCAATACTTTATGATACATTGTTGGGTTTTCAAACTACTTACTTTTGCTTCCGCTGATTACTTGGTTTTATTTAAAACTTACAAACAGTATTTCCTTTACCAACAAGTACTTCATTATTTTATCGAATGTGTTTGATATGATTAGTGGCTCTTTGTTGGATCGTTGCACCTCCAATAGGGACATACCCTAGGTGGGAATTTGGGGGTGTGATAGAAGCCCCCAAAACCCCAACTAAAGTTCGAGAATTTTTGGGCTTAGCAGGCTATCACCGACGGTTTATTGAGAATTTCTCAAAGATAGCTCAACCGCTAACAACCCTCACACAGAAAGACAAGAAGTACGACTGGGGTGACAAGCAGGAAGAAGCCTTCCAACTGCTAAAAAATAAGCTATGCGATGCACCGATACTATCCTTACCCGAAGGCACTGAAGACTTCGTGGTATACTGCGATGTACAATCTTCACATATCACAAAAGCCTATAACACATATTTGATCAGAAGGAATTAAACATGCGTCAGCGATGATGGGTCGAGCTGCTAAACGATTATGACTGTGAGATCAAGTACCATCCTGGAAAGGCAAACGTTGTAGCAGACGCATTAAGTCGAAAGGAAAGGGTTAAGACCCTAAGGGTTCGAGCATTGAAAATGACTATTCAAACGAACCTCACTACACGTATTCGTGACGCACAACAAGAAGCCCTTAAGATGGAAAACCGTAAAGCTGAATACCTCCGGGGTATGTTGAAATATATGGTACCAAATGAAGAGGGAGCCTTATACTTTAAGAAGCGTATTTGGGTTCCGCTCTATGGCGGTATGCGAGAAGTCATCCTTAATGAAGCCCACAAATCGAGATACTCGATCCATCCAGGATCGGGCAAAATGTATCAAGACTTGAAAGACTACTATTGGTGGCCGAGACTTAAAAGCGATGTTGCTATTTATGTTGGAAAGTGCCTAACCTGTGCTAAGGTTAAGGCTGAATATCAGAAACCATCTGGGCTATTGCAACAACCAGAGATACCCATGTGGAAGTGGGAGCAAATCTCGATGGACTTCATAATGAAATTACCCAGGACCCCTAGAGGGCACGATATGATATGGGTGATAGTTAATCGATTAACGAAATCTGCGCATTTCCTACCGATCCAAGAAAAGGATAGCACTGGAAAGCTTGCTGAGTTATACTTAAAAGAAATCGTGGCACGTCATGGAGTGCCTATCTTAATTATTTCAGACAGAGATGGACGCTTTGTCTCAAGAAACTGGCAATCCTTTCAGGAAGCCTTTGGATCTCAATTAGATCTAAGCACGGCCTTCCATCCACAAACAGACGTCCAGAGCGAACGAACCATACAAACGTTAGAAGATATACTTTGCGCATGTGTTATGGACCTAGGCGGCAGCTGGGATACTCATCTACCTTTAGTCGAGTTCTCCTACAATAACAGTTATCATACGAGCATAAAAGCCGCACCGTTCGAAGCTCTGTATGGCCGTAAGTGCCGATCGCCCTTATGTTGGGCAGACGCTGGAGACAAACGTATGGTTGGTCCTGAACTTGTACAAGAGACAACCGACAAGATTATGCAGATCTGAGAGCGCATTAAGGCAGCTCGAGATCGACAAAAGAGCTACGCTGATCGAAGACGAAAACCCTTAGAATTCGAGGTGGGAGACAAAGTGTTGTTAAAGGTCTCACCTTGGAAGGGCGTAGTAAGATTCGGAAAATGTGGAAAGTTGAATCCACGATACATCGGACCATTCAAGATTTTGGAAAGAATTGGTGCCGTGGCTTATAAGTTGGAATTACTGGAAGAACTTAATGGAGTACATGATATGTTCCATGTATCCAACCTCAAGAAGAGTCCAACACAAGAAAACGTGATCATCCCTGCGGATGAAGTGCATATTGATGACACCCTCCGATTTACAGAACAACCCATTGAGGTTACCGACTGGAAAGTCAACAAGACCAGAAGGAGGAGTGTCAAACTTGTCAAAGTACGTTGGAACTCTAAGCACGGACCCGGGTACACGTGGGAACGAGAAGACCAGTTTAAAGAAAAGTACCCCTACCTATTCAAGAAGACTCCTGCGAGAGTTAGTTCAGCCTGAATTTCGGGACGAAATTCTTTTAACGGGGGGAGACTGTGACAACTGGCACAAAACCGGTAATTTCCGTACACTTTAATTATTATTTAACGACTGCAATTATGTACTTAAATGTCAACATTGTCTGATTACATACTATACAAGTGAATTCATGCACGTTTTATACTACAAAATATTGCTTTATGCATTAATGAATAGCGTTGCGTCAGAAATACTAGTAAACTCACCGGTAAGACACATTGTGTCGACAAATCTGCAGAAAACAGTCAGACAATAAAATTGGAGCCTAGGTGTAGGTCTGATGCGTGTGAAGTGTTATATATATTAGGTGTATATTTTAAGCCCTTTAACACTTTTTTAGCCAAGTTTTAAATTTATAAAACACGATATTTACTAACACTAAACACACATATGGGCAAGTGCACCCATCGTGAGCGTAGTAAAGTGTTGGTAAGATACCGAGGTCGTCCAAGGACACAAGAGCTTTTAATACCGGTTTATCCTCAACGTCTAATCAAATCAAAAAGTTAGAAAAATGTTTTAAACTAAGAAAATAAAAACTAGCTAAAATGCTGAAAATAAAAATAAAAGAAAAAACAGATAGACAAGATGAATCACTTGGTTCCGACTCATGTATAGTGTAACCTTTGATTATTTCCGCACTTTTGCACTATTTTAAGAGATTATCTAGTTATTGTAGTAGGACCCTCTTTTGAAGGTGACGTTACCCTCAACCCAGTAGTTTGAGTCAGCAAGGATACAATCCTAAAGGGTCAGATTATTGAAAGATAATTAATTAAGTTATTAATGCAAATTATGGTAGGCCCCTCTTTTGGAGGTGACGTTACCCTCAACTAAGTAGTCTGAGTCAGCAGGGATACAGTCCTAAATAACGGGGTTATAGTATTAATAGTAGTTAACTTATGAGGGGATCAAAGAGTTTGGACCCCCGCCATCCAATACCGTTAAATATTGAAGGAGGTCCTACTAAATTTGACCCAGGTCCATTGTAGGACCTCTAAACGCTGAACAATGGCAAGACTCTTACCAAACCGTTCCCTTAACCCCCGACCAGGTAGCCAACATACCTCCATATAGACCGTGGAGATATGAATGGTGAAAATCTTTTATTTTATATAGACAGTAAAATAATGTCAAGACACCACGGACAAACGATAAGGAAGAATCACCTTCAACATAAGAAACTAGTTATTAAAGTCATTAATACAAAACCAAGTAAAAAGTGCGAAAAGATTAGAAATAAAAAATATTACACTAGACACTTGTCTTCACCAAGTGATGTAAGAGACTTAGGCAAACATGGCCTTGATTGTCAAGAACTCTTACGATCAATCTTGGATCCCGAGACGACTCACACACTCTATGATGGACAATGGATGATGGTGGTGGATGATGGTGTTATGGTGGTGGTGGGTGGTGGGTGAAGTGTGAGAGAGGTGGTATGCCAAGGGATGGTTTGAGCTTGAGCCAAGCACTCCTATTTATAGGCTGAACAGAAGCTCGGGCACGGCCCCGTGTCCAGTGGGCACGGCCCCGTGTCCACATCCTTCTCTTTCTTCATTAATGCAGTTTGTCTTATTAGTTGACCACGCCCCCGTGTCCGCTGAGCACGACCCCGTGTGCAGGAGAATCTTTGTACTATGAAGATTTGCCTAGATTGTGCGAATCTTATAGTTGACCACGGCCCCGTGTCCGCTGAGCACGGCCCCGTGGTGGGTAATAGAAGCTTCTACCACTTTGTCTTTTCTGCTGACACTTGGGTACGCCCCCGTGCTGGCTGAGCACGGGGCGTGTTCAGTCTTCTGTCTTCTTGTTTTGCTTGGGAAGATGCTGTCGTGGGGTCGGGCATGTCACGTTTGTTCATTTTCTTGTATTTATGTTAGATTTTGCTGTCTTTTTGCTTCTTTTGTTAATTTGAGCTCATTTAATCCTGAAAATACAAAAGGAAGACAAAAGCACACTTTTCCAACATTAGTACTAAAAAAGGGTTAGTTTTATGCCACAATTGATGTAATTTATATGTTGCATTTTGCACACATCAAATACCCCCACACTTGAATCTTTGCTTGTCCTCAAGCAAAACTCTTTATAATGTGGCTTTACACACCCAAATGGAATGGGTAGAAGAGAATGTTTTTGGGCTTGTCATAGAGTGTCGGGATTTCCAAGATTCTTTATTAAGTTTTATTTTTATTTATTTACAATCCTATTCGTCATGATTTATTTAAAACTTTTCATAAGATAAATTACTTATTAGGGCATAACATGCATCTTTAAAATTTTCTTTATATACAAGTTCACATACCTCACGGGAGATCACTCAACACTCGGCCGAAGATGTATTTTAGTGAATCACTCGAGAGCGGCATGGAACTTACTCCTACCATAGGCTTGCCAAGCAATCAATCCTCCTCCTTTTTAACTATATACCTTTGTAAATATCAAGAAGACTTTTTGGGTGAAGGGTTAGGCTTGGGTTAAAGGTAGGTGGTTGGGTTAGAGGTTAGTGGTTAGTAGAAAAGGGCGAAAAAGCGTAAAAAGCATCGGTTTTCGTAAGACTTTTTATTTTTTTATTTTTATTTTGATGAAGCTATTTTTCAAACAAAGTTATTTTTGATGAACTTGCTTGTTTATTTGTTTTTGCTTCATCATCAACACTTTCTTTTTTTTTTTTTTTTTTGAAAAGTCATACGAAAAACCGAGCTATATACTAAAACAAAGGGTTAAAAAAAATGAAAAAGGTTTTGGTTGGTGAAAGGGTGTTTGGTTTGGGTTATGAAATGAAAGGGTTTAGGCTCAAATGGACTAACTAGGGGGATTTTGGGTAGGTGGTAAAAAAAAGAAAAATAATGGTGTAGAAATAAAAATGGTTAGTCCTAATGCCTCCATCATTTACTTACTTGGGTTTAAGTTGGCAAGGACCGGGAATGTATCATTGTGGCAAGTTCTATAGTCGTAAGAACCAAGCGGCTATTCACACAAGAAACGAAAGATGAGCATTTAGTTTAAAGATATATATTTGTATGCTCAATAAAGGCTCAAAACTCACTTTTGTGGGAATGAGTTTTTATGTGATCAAGTATATATAATCAAATTTTAACTAAGTTTGCCATGCCTTTTCATAATTTTCTTATGTTGGTTCTTTTTATCACGACGCTATCGGTTGTAAATTTGTAAAAACAAAACCTTTTTAGAACTTTGAAATTCCCAAATTAAACCTAGACAAGTAAAAAAAATGAAAATTTTTGAAAAAAAATTTGGGGTGATTAGTGGTTCCAATAGAGTTTTGTGTAAGGCTTGTATTTAGGACTTGCAAGATTCAAGGTTTTAGCATCCCCCCCACACTTAAATTACACATTGTCCTCAATGTGTCCCAAAAATAAATTTATAGGTTGATTGAATGTGTAAAATGTGAGATTTAAGCAAAAATTTTGTGTTACTGGGCGCTGAACACGGCCCCGTGTTCAAGTGCCAGTAACAAAAATTAAACAAAAGAAACAGAAGCCTGGACACGGGGGCGTGTTGGGTGAACACGGCCCGTGTCCAGTTACCTGAACTGGGTCTTTTCTGCAGACTGTGCAGCACGGGGCCGTGTTGGGCGGACACGGCCCGTGCCGAACTTACTGTAAATGAAGAATTTTGTCGGATGGTCCTGTTTTCCTGCATGAGGTGCTGGTTCAAGTTTCCCTTGTTTCCTTTGCCATCTCAAGTGTGTTTTATTTCTGAAAATTAAAACTAACTAGAAAACATAAAAATTAATCTAAATTAAACTAAGGATAGTTCCACGGAATGCGTCCGTGGTGCGCCACGTTTATAAGGGTCCTTGGCTAGACCCAAAGCCTGGTCATATGTTACCCAAGCGGGATGTTTCGCATCCCATGTTACACCGTCGGAGAGCGTCATCCAAGCTTGAGTCTATGACCTTCATGTAGTCGACCGGGTCTTCGTCTTCTACTCTCCTTCCCACTCCAAACTTTACTTCCTCGTCCCCAAACTTCAATGTTAGTGTTCCGTCATTCATATCCACCACTGCTTGGACGGTGGCTAGAAATGGCCTCCCGAGAATGAGAGGGACATCGGCGTCTTCTTCCATGTCTAGGATGACAAAGTCGGTTAGGAAAACGAAGTTGCCAACCTTGACCAATAGGTTTTCAGCGACACCTTGTGGAAATTTGCGGATCTGTCGGCGAGTTGTATGCTCATCTTTGTAGGGCTCGTTGTTCCTAGGCCGAGTCGTTTGAACATTGAAGTGGGCATGAGGTTAATGCTAGCCCCAAGATCGGCTAAAGCATTACGAACGGGGGATTTCCCAATTGAACAAGGAATCGTGAAGCTTCCGGGATCAATTTTCTTTTGTGGGAGTTTGTTGAGTACTAAGGCGGAGCATTCTTCGCCTAAGTTAACTAATTGCAATGATTCAATTTTCCTTTTATGAGTGAGGAAGTCCCTCATAAATTTTGCATATTTAGGCATTTGGGTAAGAAACTCAATAAAAGGAATATTAACATGCAATTGTTTTAGTAAATTTTCGAACTTTGCGAATTGCTCATCGGTCTTTTGATGATTTAACCTACCGGGGTATGGAATTGGAGGAGTCTTGGAGGGCTCTTGATTTGGTAAAGAAGCCTTTTCTGTTTGCGGTGCGGGTGGAGTCGTGGTTTGGTTGGACTGGCTTCTTTCATCTGGCGGTAATGGAGCCTCCTCGGGACCCACGGTTCGATTTTCTTAATGTGATGAGATGTACTTGTGCTTTTGGGTTGGTTTCGGTATTGCTAGGTAACGCGCCTTGTGGTCTCTCGGAGAAATTTTGAGCTATTTGATTTAATTGTTTTTCAATGTTTTGAATGCTAGCTTGTTGATTTCTAAAATTCGATTCCAATTGTTGAAATCAATCCGAGTTTTTCTTTTCGGTGTCGGAGATGAGGCGAGAGACAGGATCTTCAAGCCTTTCTCTTCCACTTTGTTGTTGAGAAAAATTTTGTGGTTGTTGAAAGTTAGTTCGTTGGTTTTGTTGGTTACTACTATTGCCGGGATCTCTCCAACCAAGGTTAGGGTGATTACGCCATCCTTGGTTGTAGGTACCCGTTGGTGGACCCGACGGCCTAGGTCTGTTATCAATGTAGTTTACCGTTTCCGTTTGTTCATCTAATTCTTTCATATAACTCCAATTTTCATGTGGCCCACCACACCCTTCACAAGCCATAACCGAAACCGTTTTTGTCATTTCTAACTTTTTGATTTTTGAAGAAAGGGCTTCGATTTGGGCTTGTAAAGAAGTGCTTTCATCAACCTTATGGGCGCCCGGGGCAATAGATTTATTGCCTCGGGGAGTGTGCCATTGAAAATTGGTTTGAGCAATTTCCTCAATTTGATTATATATTTCATTTGGGCGACGATTACCTAAAAGTCCCCCGGAGCTAAAATCAAGTGTTTGTCTTGTGTGTGGCAACAACCCATTGTAGAAAGTGGATACTTGTTGCCATACCGCAAGACCGTGATGAGGACACTTTCTTAGTAGCTCCTTGAACATTTCCCAAGTTTCATATAAGGATTCCCCATCCTCTTGTGAATATTTATTAATTTCAGTCATTAATTTAGCCGTTTTAGCAGGAGGGAAATACTTATATAGAAACTTTTGGGCTAGTTCATCCCAGGTGTTTACCGAGCCAACTGGGAGGGTGTTAAGCCAAGCCTTAGCTCGGTCTTTTAGTGAAAATGGAAACATCCGAAGGCGAATGGCGTCGTTTGATGCTCCATTGATCCGAAAGGTATCACATATTTCCAAGAAATTATTAATATGTAGATGGGGATCCTCGTCCGCAAGCCCATGGAAGGTTGCGGAGTTTTGGAGCATTTGTATCAAATGCGGCCGAAGTTCGAAGTTATTGGCCTCGACATTTGGTGAATTGATAGCGGCGCCGAGATTACCTACAGTGGGTCGTAGGTAATCCATGAGGGTACGTTGGTCCGCCATTGGAAGTGGGTCCCTCGAAACTTTCTCTTGGTTTTTAGCTTTAAGTCTTTTTCTGAGAAAGCGTTCGGGTTCTTCTAGAGGTTCTTTTATGTCTCTACTAGAACTGGAGCTCATGCACTATGTAGAAAGTTCAAATGTGGCGCCTGGGTTCCCAGTCCTGAAACAAAAACAGAAAAGAACGTTGGTTAGAAGGGTCACCACGGCCCCGTGTTCAGTGAACACGGCCCGTGGTCGGAGTTACAGTGATTGTTTTCCGGATCCCTGTTACTGGGAGTTGGACACGGCCCCGTGTTGCACCGACACGGCCCCGTGTTCAGCTTTCTGTAACTCGGAAAATAAAAACTGCCAGTAACGAGGCTGGACACGGCCCGTGCTGAGCTCTGCAGAAACAGAAAAATTAAGAAAAAATCCTAAAAAAAATGAAAAAAAAAATGATTAGGCCGTTGATTCCTAACTTTCTTAAAATCCTTGTGTCCCCGGCAGCGGCGCCAAAAACTTGATGCGTGTGAAGTGTTATATATATTAGGTGTATATTTTAAGCCCTTTAACACTTTTTTAGCCAAGTTTTAAATTTATAAAACACGATATTTACTAACACTAAACACACATATGGGCAAGTTCACCCATCGTGAGCGTAGTATAGTGTTGGTAAGATATCGAGGTCGTCCAAGGACACAAGAGCTTTTAATACCAGTTTATCCTCAACATCTAATCAAATAAAAAAGTTAGAAAAATGTTTTAAACTAAGAAAATAAAAACTAACTAAAATGCTGAAAATAAAAATAAAAGAAAAACAGATAGACAAGATGAATCACTTGGTTCCGACTCGTGTATAGTGTAACCTTTAATTATTTCCGCACTTTTGCACTATTTTAAGAGATTATCTGAGTTATTGTAGTAGGCCCCTCTTTTGAAGGTGACGTTACCCTCAACCCAGCAGTTTGAGTCAGCAAGGATACAATCCTAAAGGGTCGGATTATTGAAAGATAATTAATTAAGTTATTAATGCAAATTATGGTAGGCCCCTCTTTTGGAGGTGACGTTACCCTCGACTAAGTAGTCTGAGTCAGCAGAGATACAGTCCTAAATAGCCGGGTTATAGTATTAATAGTAGTTAACTTATGAGGGGATCAAAGAGTTTGGACCCCCGCCATCCAAAACCGTTAAGTATTGAAGGAGGTCCTACTAAATTTGACCCAGGTCCATTGCAGGACCTCTAAACGCTGAACAATGGCAAGACTCTTACCAAACTGTTCCCTTAACCCCCGACCAGGTAGCCAACATACCTCCATATAGACCGTGGAGATATGAATGGTGAAAATCTTTTATTTTATATAGACAGTAAAATAATGTCAAGACACCACGGACAAACGATAAGGAAGAATCACCTTCAACATAAGAAACTAGTTATTAAAGTCATTAATACAAAACCAAGTAAAAAGTGCGAAAAGATTAGAAAATAAAAAGTATTACACTAGACACTTGTCTTCACCAAGTGATGTAAGAGACTTAGGCAAACATGGCCTTGATTGTCAAGAACTCTTACGATCAATCTTGGATCCCGAGACGACTCACACACTCTATGATGGACAATGGATGATGGTGGTGGATGATGGTGTTATGGTGGTGGTGGGTGGTGGGTGAAGTGTGAGATAGGTGGTGTGCCAAGGGATGGTTTGAGCTTGAGCCAAGCACTCCTATTTATAGGCTGAACAGAAGCTCGGGCACGGCCCCGTGTCCACATCCTTCTCTTTCTTCATTAATGCAGTTTGTCTTATTAGTTGACCACGCCCCCGTGTCCGCTGAGCACGACCCCGTGTGCAGGAGAATCTTTGTACTATGAAGATTTGCCTAGATTGTGCGAATCTTATAGTTGACCATGGCCCCGTGTCCGCTGAGCACGGCCCCGTGGTGGGCAATAGAAGCTTCTACCACTTTGTCTTTTCTGCTGACACTTGGGCACGCCCCCGTGCTGGCTGAGCACGGGGCGCGTTCAGTCTTCTGTCTTCTTGTTTTGCTTGGGAAGATGCTGTCGTGGGGTCGGGCATGTCACGTTTGTTCATTTTCTTGTATTTATGTTAGATTTTGCTGTCTTTTTGCTTCTTTTGTTAATTTGAGCTCATTTAATCATGAAAATACAAAAGGAAGACAAAAGCACACTTTTTCCAACATTAGTACTAAAAAGGGTTAGTTTTATGCCACAATTGATGTAATTTATATGTTGCATTTTGCACACATCAAGGTCCAACGTCAAGAATACATTAAAACCCAAGAGTACATACAAGGGTTAAATATAGACCTTCCGAAAGCTAAAATACGCACTAAAAAGCACCCGAAACGCACTTTAAGTGCAGAATTTTACACGAATCAGCAATAAATCAGCTTTTAACACATAAATATTATGCAGAATTAATGTTTTATTATCCAGAATACCCTCCTAAGTGTTGGGAATTAAAATGGTTATGAAAGGGTACTTAAAGGAAACTAAACGGTGCAATTTAGCACTTTAACGAACCGACATTTAACCGAACAACCGGACTTTACCCGAAACATCAAAATATTACAAGAGGCATTATTTTAATGTTTCTAAACTAGTTATGGTCCCCGAACACCATAACACCCCTTATAACATGATAACACATCAAGTCCCTAAAAATTACACATAAAAGCTAACTTATTTTTAAATTAGAGTTGGATATCACACTTATAGGCTTATACGATGTCAATACGGGACCTAAATCACACCTATAGGCCTATACATGTGTTATATCGTATCGTATAGGTGTGGTTTAGGTCCCGTATTGACCTCGTATAAATGCGATTTAACGTTGGAACCGGGTGAGAATTTATACCACAAATACATCAAAATAGCAAAAAAAAAAAAAAAATCTGATGGGTTATATACGCTGCGTATAGCTCTATACGCAGCGTATATAAACCCTTGTTTTCTGTGCAATGATTGATGATAAGGCTCTGAAATCCATGGTTTATCTACGCTGAGTATAGCTCTATACGTAGCGTATAGAGGTAACCCTATACGCTGCGTAGAGACCTATACGCAGCGTAGGTAAACCCTAAGTGTGTAGATAGTTTGGCTCTATTATAAATAGGGATTTAATAGTAGTTTATTAATAGTACCCCTTTCATTTTTATCGAAATAACAGTTTGCAAATTCTCTGCACATTTTCTTCACATTGTCTTTTATGCTTTTCTTTTTTCATATATAAACTTTAAGATTATATTTATGTAACAAAACTTTGGTTTTGTTATAATTTTGTAACAAAAATTAAATTAGTTTAGTTTTTTTTATAATAGTTTTGTTTTACGTTTTTTCTCGGGTTTGTTGTTGTTTGGTTGCTACATAGCACGATGTTTGTTGGTCACATTTTGTCTGCTTTTACCCGCTCAAATTTTTAATATGTGTCGGTATATATTCGAATTCGTCTATGGTTTACGTCATGTGAGTCACTAAGCGTTAAAATTCATGATTTTATTTCACAATTTTTCTCGGTTTTGGTCTTCGTTTAGTTGCTACTTAGCAACGACTTTATGCCTCCCACTCCGCAACACTGGTAGCATGGTTTTACACCCCCTACCCCGCAACGCGGGGGATTAAGACTAGTTAATATTATATACATACGAGAGTGAGTTTGAGTGTGTATTTTTGTGAGGCCTGTAACCAACAGTCTGAACCATTAAAAGTCTAGCTCAAGAAACTTAATAGGTCTATTACTTTGGGGGAGGGAGTCAAACCAAAGTTTCTAAAAAGGAAGTGATCCATACGATGAATAAGAAGAATTTAATGTTGAATAATTATTAGGGTAAGCGGGGTGCATGCGGGAAGGGGAATCGGGGAGTGGGTTGCCGAGCGGGAAGGGTGCCACCAACAAAGAGGGGAGCCAAATCGGGGTGAGTTCACCGAAGAAGGAAGGAGAGAGAAGGTGGGGCCACCCTTTTTTTCAACCAATGAAAACTTTCCTTTTTTTTTTTAATAAAAAAACAAGTCACCTAATAGGGGAGTGCTGTCATCAAATTGGGGTGTGAGGGGAGTTTAAGAGGGGAGTTGACGTGGCATAACTTGATTGGGTGTGCGTAAGAGAGGGGACTCCCCTAAGAGGGGAGTGCCCCTCTCACCCTTATGATTTTTAGTCCGTATTGATGAGACGTTTAAAGCTAAGCATATACACATGTTATTTTTGAGCTAGACTATCCTAAAGCTAAGCGTCCCTATCTTCAACCTTTTATACACTATTTGTTTCACTAAGTTTACATACAAAAATGTATACAACAAGATAGGGGTGTTCAGAAAAAACCGTAACCAAATAAAAACCGTAAACCGAACCGTAACCGTAACCAAATAAACCGACTCGAATAACGAATTCGGTTTTTGGTTTGGTTTCTAACCGAAACCGAATTGTGAATATGGTTTTTGGTTCGGTTTATGGATCCACATTTTATTTGGTTTATTTGGATAACCGAATAAACCATTTAACTTAATTAATTATTAAATAAAAATAATAATATTTTATAAATCATATACAATTTATTAGCCCAAAATAGTTATTTTTTATGCAGCCCAAAATACCAAATGTAAATCTAAAAGCCCAACTCAAAACCACTCTTTAAGTCATCCAATAGTTTCTATGATCTATGTTTTGAAACTTTAACTTTGTGATTGTGTCTACTACTACTACTACTACTTTATGGATGTGTTTGTTTTATTTCGCAATTAAACTTTCTTGTATTCATATATTGTGAGGTGTAAATTAGTTGTGATGTTCAGAAGTTGGAACACAAACATAAATATAAATTAGGAAACAAAAAAAGTATTTAAGTGCAATTTGGTTAGATTTGGTTTAATTGGTTTCTAACCGAAACCAAACTGAATTGAATTTGGTTTGGTTTGGATCGGTTTGCATATTCCTTATTTGTTTTGGTTTGGTTTTTGGTTTGGGGTACAAATTTTTGAAAACCGAATAAACCGAACCAATTAAACCAAATAAACCATAAACCAAACCGATGAACACCCCTACAACAAGATTCTAAAATTACATGTTATGATAGAAATTTACATATGTTGCTTTTAAGACGCAAGAGTTGCCCGCCACTACAAACACCACTTACCGTAAGGATTGTATTTGTTAGGTATTCAGTCAACATTCATACCGGCCCACAATAAACTCTTTATAAAATTTACAATTGCATTAGTTGCGTATTATTGTTCGTAGACAAAGTTTTTTTTTTAACGACCAACAAACTCAATCCCGAGCATTATCGGGACACACACTGGACAAACGGAGTACTTCAAGAGTAACCCGAGTCCACCACCAATTCCGGGGAAAACCCGGTAACCCACCCGCCCGTAGGCACGACGGTGAAATTACCGGTAAAACCCGTTTGGCTCAAGAATCCAACCGAGGTTTCCCTGTGTCTTTTATCATTTACCCACCAGTGCCTCACTCTCTGTACCAAGTAAGAGTCGAACCTGCATCTCTCAAGAGAAATGCAAACCCTCCACCACTTGATCTAGAGATCATTGACTTACAAAGTTGAATTACAATTGTTTTTATCCTTACTTGTTTCCATGTGCTTCATAATAATCAAAAGTTCGCTCATAGAACACCCCCCCTCCCCTCATGTCAATCAACACCCCAAGACAAATAAATTAAAATACCCGATTTAGCCTAAATTCAAATAAAACGCATATAATTTACAGGTCGTATAAGGTAGTGTTCACCAAAAATTTACGAATCACATGTGTTAAACTAACAATTAAGAAAACTGATGTAACCAAACACACCGCTGCTAAATCATATGACCCGCGTAACTATTTTTCGCCGGTCATGTACACTTATACCACCCGCACCATGACTTTAACCGTGGTCTTTTATTTTTATGAAAATATATACTTCTAAACTTTGCTACAATTACCCTAAACCCAGGTTGGAGAATTTGCTAGTCGTCAGTCGGCCGGTGAGGTGGGGACTAGCGACTAGTCGCGATTACTTGAGATTAATCGGATCGGGTTTTTATATGTAATTTTCAGTTTTATGTATACATATACACATTTTTATAGGTAAATATTTTAAGTAGCTAGGTTTTAACACTTACCCAACTAATTTTTTTAAGTATACAAGATTAATTGTTGGAACTCTCATGGTTTGGTTGGAAACTGGTCGGAATTTAGAGGTTTTGGCCGGAATATACAGGTTTTTTGCCGGAATCGCCTATTTTTGGCTGGCTGACTAGGTCCGACTAGCGATTAATGGACTGATTAACGAAAAATTACTCAATTACTGACCGACTAGCAATTAATCGCCGACTAGTTGCGAGTGAGCAAAAGGAAACACCCGACCCTACCCGACCCGACCCGAGAACCGATCAAACATAAAATACATAACCGATTCACTACCCTAAATATAGGGTCGGTTCCGGTCCATAGATCCAAGTCGGGTTTCACCATGAAAAGAACTGAGACCCGACCCGATCTGATTTTATATGAAAAATTGGAGCCGATCTAAATACCTAGATACTTGAGTTCGGGTCAACTTGGGTATATTTTTGGTTCGATTATTGGTTATTTTCAATCCGGACCTAAACTTGATCACCCAAAATTTTTACAATACTGCCCTAAACTAAACATGTCGATTGTGTTCGCACCTCGCACCACCATATATATATACACACACGAATAAGTGAACAACATCAACAACAATCCAGCAGCCGAACAGAGGCGGTTTACGACACACAAAATGAGTCGTTACGACAGCCGTTCCGGCGATCCCGCTTCATACCGCGACCGGAAAAGGTAAACCCTAACTTTCTATCACTTTCAATGTATACATTCTTAAATTACATAAGTTAATTTCTGTTGTTAGGGTTTCAACTCCGTATCTAGGGTTCATATTAGGGAAATTTAACCCAAACCTCATTGAATCAATTTGTGTGTATATATATATATATATATATATATATATATATATATATATATATATATATATATATATATATATTCAGAGAACCAATTCACTCAATTGTTTTTAAGTTTGGTTGACCAAAAAGATAATTGACTCACTTGAATGTTGTTTGAGAATTGAGATTGGTTTGTTAATCTTAATGTTTGAATCGTTTGATTGTTAATATAAAGGATCATCAGATGTTAAATCATTGGAAAACCATCTATATACAACTAGGGATTAGCTCGGTACCGAACCAATCCCGAAATTCGCCTAAATTGGTTACCTGTACTGGTACCACACAGTATTCAAAGGTAAAACTTGGGTAAAATACCATGCTGATACCGAACCGAAAGTATTGATCCTGGAAAACGCTAAAAATGGGTACATAATTGGTACCGAATTTGGTCGGTACGGTACGGTTCTGAACCGGTATTTTTCGGTACCCAGGGCCGATTGGTTGCTCATCCCTATATACAACAATTGAGTGAGTCAATTCTTCTGCGGGTTGGTTTTTATTTATTAATTAGTATATATACATCTACAGTTATTTTTTTATACATATTTTAGCTATAATTTTATATGTAACATCATATGTATATTGTTTAGTTATTTTTATCACAATATCATAATTTTTTATATAATAAATTCTATTATATAAAATATATTTCATATTTATTAAATAAAACTTATATAAGTAATAAGCTCGTTTAGGCTTGCATGCCAGCTCAAGCTCAGTAAATGAAGCGTAGGCTCTGGCTCGTTTATTAAACAGCTTATTTTTAAGCTCGAGCTTGTTTAAGCTTGGATCAATTCGAATTTTTAGCCAGTCTAACTTGAGTAGCACACGATCAGCTTGGCTTGTTTACACCTGTAGCATCACCTACCCTGAGTTCATGATTATGACATTATGTTCGGTTTGTTCAGTGATTCAGGATTAGGTGGGTATAATTCGTCATCTAGCAAGAGGGACTATGAAAGTACCGAGCCTCAGAAGAAAGTGGATTTGGATGGTTTGATTCCTTTTGAGAAGAACTTCTATGTGGAATCTCCGAATATCGCAAAAATGTCGGAGAGTGAAGTGGAAGAATATAGGGCAAAAAGAGAAATTACCGTTGAAGGTCGCGATGTGCCTAAACCGATCAAGACTTTCAGTGACGCCAGATTTCCAGGTAAAAAGCATCCAAGTTCTTGTTATGCACTAGTAACACGTTAATGATCAATAATTATTGAATATTTGTGTATTATAGATTATGTTATGCAAGAAGTTGAGAAAGCGGGCTTCACAGAGCCTACTGCTATACAAGCTCAAGGATGGCCGATGGCTTTAAAAGGCCGAGATCTCATTGGAATTGCCGAAACGGGATCCGGAAAGACTCTCGCTTATTTACTGCCTGCTATCGTGCACGTTAATGCTCAACCAATCTTATGTATGTATTTTTGATTCTTTTGTCCCAAATTCTTTGCTTTTTTAACCATCCATTTTATTTGTTTAGAGTTAACTGTCATTTTCGTTCCCGTGGTTTGTCCAATTATGCTAGTTCAGGCCAAATTTTAAATTTGTACCTTTTCCGTCCCTAACATTCTTGAAACATGCCAGTTCCGTCCAAAAAACTAACGTATGTCAAAACCTGCTGTTTAATGAAGGGTAAAAACGTCATTTTCCAATTTTCTTTTATTTTCCTTTTTCTTAAACTCTATTAAAATAGCGCCCATTTTAAGAGAAAAGGGAAATAAAAATAGAAAATGACTTTTTTACCCTTCATTAAACAGCAGGTTTTAACATATGTTAGTTTCTGGACGGAACTGGCATGTTTCATGAATGCCAGGGACGGAAATGGTGCAAATTTGAAATTTGGTCTAGACTGACATAATTGGACAAACCACATGGACGAAAATTGCTGTTAACTCATTCGTTTATTTTTGAAGTTCTTTTAGACAAGATTACACTATTGTTTCTCTTGTAGCCCCGGGAGATGGACCGATTGTGTTGGTTTTAGCTCCGACTCGTGAACTGGCGGTTCAAATACAACAAGAAGCAACTAAATTTGGCGCATCATCAAAGATTAAGAACACTTGCATATACGGTGGGGTTCCAAAAGGGCCTCAAGTTCGTGATTTACAGAAAGGTAGGTGGTGATAAGCACAAGATGACTTTACTACTGTATCTCGTGATCATGGATCGGGTATATCCTAATGCTTATGCTTACATAGCAATTTCTAGCATAATCCTCATTGTTACATAAGAACGCGTTTTACCACAAATGCTTACGCGTTTTATCATTATTATTATTTTTTTTCTATTAGGTGTTGAAATTGTTATTGCGACACCTGGAAGGTTAATTGATATGTTGGAGTCTCATCATACAAACTTGCGGAGGGTCACGTATCTCGTGCTCGATGAAGCGGACCGGATGCTAGACATGGGTTTTGAACCGCAAATGAAGAAAATTGTTTCCCAGGTTTGTGATTTATTTGAAAATATGTAACTTAAGTTTATTTAGAAGTATAATCATCAATGTCAACATTTAACTCAGATACAGTTTCCATGATTGAGTCTTTTTTAAATCCAAAATATGCATCTTCATATTGTATTTGAAAGTTTAAGAGCTTAGTTATTAATGGTTGTTCTTAAATAATTTAGTGTGAACTTGTTTTTACGTAAATGTTATTTAATTCGTAAAAGGTCATAATCTAAAAATGACTCAAATACTCAATGGGGATTAGATGTCAAGGCAAATAAATTCGAAATTAAGATGGTGGGGACTATGTAGTTAATATTGGTGATATATCGGTCCCCATGTAAAATATCGGTGTCAAATACCGGTACCGATAGTATCGGCGATATTGACCCATATATCATCGATTTTCCCGATATCAATATCTTTCTTCTTAGTTCTATCAGTTGTCTTTCTTCTTATTACTGCTATTAGTGTTTTAAGTCTTAATGAGTTCCTACTTGCTACAATTGTTAGTGTTTTGCAAGTTGCAAAACGCACCAAAAGGTTAATTTGGTAATGGTAGGAGAGTATACTGAATTGTTAGTGTTAAATTGCTATATATATATATAAATTCTGCATGATATTAAAGTTACCGATATCCCACCGCGATAACCTATATCTCAAATATCGGTCCTTGACCGATATCCGATTTTTTACTGCATAGATTTAGAAGTATAATCATCAATGTCAAACATTAATTGAGATACAGTTTCCATGATTAAGTCCTAAATCTAAAATCCGTATCTTCATATTCTATTTGATAGTTTATAAGCTTAGTTATTAATGGTTGTTTTTAAATAATTTAGTGTAAACTTGTTTTTACTCAAATGTTAATTCGTTAAATGTCATGGTCCGAAAATGACTCAAATACTCGTTTTGGGATTAGATGTCGGGCTTTCTGTTATGTTCATGTTAATATCACTCTCTTGAAGTTTAATGCATATCATTTCGTGATGTATGTGCAGATTCGGCCAGATCGTCAAACTTTGTACTGGAGTGCTACATGGCCAAAGGAAGTTGAGCAACTTGCAAGGCAGTTGCTTTATAACCCTTACAAAGTAAGATGTTTAATTTTGAAATGTTAAAATTAAAGGCAGCAATTTCAACACGTTTTTTGGGAAATGGTTTAACTTGGGTTGTATTTCATGGAAAACACGATACACCAAAAACATAGAAAATTTCTTCGTGTTGACACATTGTTGTTTGAAATATATACAGGTGGTGATTGGTTCTTCAGAATTGAAAGCTAACCATTCAATTCACCAACATGTGGATATTATGACCGAAAATCAGAAGTATAACAAGTAAGTTAAATCATTTTTATTGGTACCAACCAAGATTCTTCACTACACTTTGTCAACTTTTTTTTGAAAATTTACACTTTGTCAACTCACAAATATAGTTGATTAATTGGGTATTCAGGTTACTTAACGGGTTGTCGGTTAACCTAGCCATTAGTTTTTATAATTTTTGTTTTAATAATTAAACCGGCATTTTTGCTTTTAGATTGATAAATGCTTAATGATTTTTGGTGACACATATTAAATTGAAATACCGATTTCTTTTAAATATCACCCTTTTTATATATAATTTTTTGTTTAGTTCGTCTTGTTGACTATATGTAACAACCCAGATAACTTGTTATTTACCCAATAAAATAAATCTTACAAGAGAGGCCCATGTGGCGAAATTATGAGTTTACTCGTTTTTCATACTCAATCTTTTGCTACAAATTTGACACACTAAGCAAATTGATTTGGTTTCTTTGTTATATATTGGTTTGTGCATATGATTTTTTTTTGCTTTAGAATAAAATAATAAGATCAGTGGTTTTTGCATTTATATATATTGAACTTCCTTTTAAAATTGCATTTCTTACATAAAAAATGGTTAAATGGTTAACCACATAGCTGAATCAAATAATGGTTAACCGATTACTGGTTAACCGTTTGTGAAGATCACTGTTATTAGATGTTTGTAAGTAGTATATTGGGTGGTTTTCAGATTGGTGAAGCTGTTGGATGACATCATGGACGGTAGTCGTATATTGATATTTATGGACACCAAAAAGGGGTGTGATCAAATCACTCGCCAGCTCAGGATGGACGGTTGGCCTGCTTTGTCAATTCACGGAGATAAAAGTCAAGCAGAGAGAGATTGGGTTCTATCCGAGTTTAAATCCGGTAAAAGCCCAATAATGACCGCCACAGATGTTGCAGCCCGCGGGTTAGGTATGTGTAGTGCGTAGCAGCTAAACCTTGTTGCAAGTCTTTATTTATTAAAAGAAAATATCATAGATAACAATATAGTTTTGACGGTGGTCCATTTAAGTGATTATGAGTTATGATACTTTTCGCTCGCTTTGGTAGATATAGAGTAAAAATGTGATATAATAATTGGGTAGCAGCAAATAAAGCTATTTCGTTACCAAGCAGTGACATAAAAATTTATATTATTCAAGTAAGCTGTTTGAAAAACTTGCTATCGCTAAAAAGCTATTGGAAAAAGTTGTAAATTACAAAAATGGAACACCGTCAAAAGTGTATTGCTATTTTATGATATTCGCCCTTTTTAACATTTTACTAGTGACACTTGAAGAGCTTCAAGGTCATGTAACTTATATTCACTTTTTAGTTGTTATATAATAAATTATTGGAGTAAATTGCACTTTTCGTCCTTTTATGTTTATACCAAATTTCAGTGGATGTCTTTCACCTTCAAAAATGTCAGGAATCATCTGTTACGTTTTAAAAACTTTGCACGGTCTGTTCCTTGACACGAAAAACCCAGTTAAGATTTTCAGTTATGTTTGGTTACATAAGGGTAGTTTAGTCTTTTTATGGTATTTAGAGAGAGAGAGAGAGAGAAGGGGTGTTTATATCTCTTATTTTTTTGTTCTTTTTGTTTTATATTTTAATATAATTTTTAAATAATTGTATAAAATGACTAAATTGCCCAAACATAACTGAAAATTTTAACTGGATTAGTGTCAAAGGACAAACCATGCAAGGTTTTTAAAACGCAAAGGATGATTTCTGACATTTTAAAAGGTAAATAAAGGACATCCACTAAATTTTGGTATAAACATAAAGGACATCATCATCATCATCATCATCATCATCGTACTCAGTATATCCCACCTATAGCAAAGCTAAGGTAGGGTCTGAGGAGGGTGGGATGTAGACAGCCTTACCTCTACCCCGTAGGAATAGAGAGGCTGCTTCCAATGAGACCCCCGGCTCGATTGTGGTTTTGCATCAAGCCTTGGACATAAGGCACATAACACTCAGCAATTGAGACAAACGCCAATTGGTGCATGTACCCCCTTGTCTTTCGGCTATCAACGCCACCACATGATGCCTGATTAACGATCCCCTCTTTTTAACGTTATTTTCACGAAATTAGTAAAATAACGTTAAAAATTAGTGCACTTTTGCTTTTGCCCCCCCGAGCGCCCACACATATATTACATTATATGAGCAGACCGCAAGCGGGGCTCTATAAACATAAAGGACGAAAAGTGTAAATTACCCTAAATTATTGTTTCATAACTTTCTTAGTAATTAATTATCACAGCAGTTTTCTTTTAACAAGCAAGATAAACTACAAAAGGCAAAAGAGTTTAGAAGAACTGAAGTTACAAATCACTTTTTGACTTTTTTTAGAGTTTTGTGGGCCCACTTTAATCTTTCATCTTTAAAACCATCACATGTAAATATGTATGCCCTTTGACAATTTATCATGATAATTTCAGGGGAACTTTTTTTTTTCTGGTAAAATACAAAATCATATGGTTGATATCTTTACAAATTAATTGCAGATGTGAAGGATGTTAAATACGTGATAAATTACGACTTCCCGGGTTCATTGGAAGATTATGTTCATAGGATTGGTCGAACAGGAAGGGCTGGGGCTAAAGGCACAGCGTACACCTTTTTTACAGCAGCAAATGCCAGATTTGCTAAAGAACTTATAGCAATTCTTCAGGAGGCCGGTCAAAAAGTCAACCCCGATCTAGCGGCAATGGGTCGTGGTGCTCCTCCTCCTCCATCAGGTTGGTTGGCCCTATTATATATACTTTTTTCATTTTGTGTTCGGTTACGATTAGAAGTGCCAAAAATGGGTAGGTCGGGTGGGGTTGGTAACAAGTCAAAAACCGGTCAAAACAAGTAGCTTTTTGGTATGGCTGAAACGGTTCAGTTCGTGTTGGACCAAGTTGATACTCACTTTGTTCGATCTTAGAAAATGTCAATGAAATATGTGTTGAGTATGAGTACATATATATATAGTGAAAAGTTTAAAATGCAAAAGGCTCTTAAAGGGCGACCGTACGCGACCACCAATATAACGTGCGTAATTAAGGTTAACCCAACCCATGCGTAATTATGCAAATAACGTGCGTAATTATGTATTTTAACATGCTTAATTATGCAATAACGTGCATAATTATGCTAAGTTAATTACTATTGTGCCACCGTGTTCAATTGAAGGTCTAGATCAAAACAGATGTGCGGTTGAGATGCTCGCGTACTCATCGCACGATAAGGTGGTCTTGGACGTTAACTGGCCTCTCTTTCTCTATATGTGTGTGTGTATATATATATTATTTAAATGGTAATATTATCTTTTGAGTAAGGTGAAATTACAAAAGTGACCAACATAGGTCCCACACATCCCAAAGCTACGATTTTTTCTGAATCTCATGCGAAATAATCTTATATTTACGAAAAATTACCGAGAAATGATTTCACGCGTTATAGTCACCTCAGGATTTGTATAGCTACATAACATCAATTTGGAACACAGAGACAAGTATGTTTAAAATTTTTATCACTTACCTTCTATAGATTTCTTTGGGTGGCTTTCAACCTTTTTGATCGTTTCCCTTTTAGCTATTTTCTTTGCCTGTTACGGATATAAAATGTACCACATCGTCCCATTGGGTCAAATATGCCATCTCTAAACAGAAAAAAAGTTATGCAGAACATACACAACCGTATATGCTGCAGTTGGGTTTGGGACTTTTATACTTCTCTAACTACGGAATATCTTTTGCTTGATAGGACATGGCGGTTTTCGTGATCGTGGTCGGGGTTACAGCGGTGGTCGATCTTGGAACTGAGCAGCAGCAACAATCACACCATGTGATATGCATAATAGGGGTATTATCGTCTTTTTCATTGTAATTTTAACCTTGTTTATAGCGTAGTCACGACTGTTCTGTTTGTGTACTCGTCGAGTAGAACTATACATCTTGCTCCTATTTCTGACTTGAAATTAGTGTTGTTGAATCGCCTTCATCTTTATTGCATGTTAATGTTAATTGACTCGTGAAATCGTTAATATGTATTTAGTAGTATAGGTTTCAAATAATAGAGTCAATTCACTTGATTTAGTATATCAAAATAATAGATGTGGATTTATTGCATATAGAACACTATGTTAAACAAGTTATTTAAGATTTGTGTTAGTTGGAACAAGAAAATCTTGCTTATTTCAATCATAGTTAGCTTTACTACTAGGGTGGTTAACTCCCATGTATTCACTAATCATAATACTTTTAGGCGAGTCAAACATGAAAGCCAAATTCGACAAGTGACGTTTTGAACTTCGTATGTATCCCGCTACTAAGAGGGTGTTTGTTATTGAGTTTGGAAATGACTTATCGACTTCTTTAAAAAGCTAACAAGTTAAAAAAAGTGTAGTCTTTTTTGTTTTGGCTTTTTGAAAGGGAGTACAAATTTGTTTTTCGAAAGTTACAAAACCTGGTTTTTCAAATAGCTTTTGGCTTTTCAGACATAAAATTACCAATCTAGCCTCACCGACTTCCGATTTGATTCTTAAATTGTGGCAGAGACTTCAACAAGTGAAGATTTAGTTAGGTGTTAAACTGTTTATTTTTACAACTCATATTGTGTCTTAAGATTAGATCTGGTACAGTGGCTTGGCCTTTGTTTGTCAATCTGGTGGTCATTAGTTCGATCGATTTAGGTTTGGGCCTTTTTCTACGACGTTTTCACCTTCCCTACACGGTTATGTTTTATTATAATTATAGTTTCAAAATTTATTAAGAACTAGTGGGATTCCCGCGCTTTACGTATGATACCAACACTTGGCATAGTTATGGTACCAGTATGTTACCTACACTCGAATATACTTGTACTCGTACCAGTGTTATTCGGTTGGTATTGGTTCAGTTAGTTACTGTATCGATATGGTATTTGCATTCGATATAGCATACAATACCCAAAAAAATAGTTTATTGTGAATACAACTCCGCGTTTAACGAATTTTATACCGTCATGTTGAGAAGAACCATAAAGACAGATATGGGACACCTGTATCGATGTTGATCCCCGCGTTGCGGACATGGAGGTCGTAAAATTGTGCTAAGTAGTAAGGAAACAACACCAAAACCAAGAAAAATAGTAAAACAAAATTGATAGGAGACTGGCATCAGTTATTATAAACACATTTGTAAAAAAAAAAATTCAAAAAAAAAATGTCGTGTATGTAGTTTTGAACACCACAAGTTTTTGTTTACGGATACTGTAAATTTTAAATAAAATTTAGCCTACCTTTAATAATTCATCACACACCACCAAGTTGATGACCCAATGACGTTTAGGAGTAGGAGTAGAATAATTGTCGTTAAAATAATAGAAAAAAAGTAATTCATCATACTACGTAAAAGAAGGGGTTAGGTTAAAGACTTGTTGAAAAAAGTAATTCAGCATACTACTTAAAAGGAGGGGTTAGGTTAAAGACTTGTTGACTTAATTTTCTTTGTTTCTTTCTTTCTTTGTTTTGTTTTTTTTTTTGTTTTTTTTATGAAAACAATTAGATTATAACCCCGTGTGTAATACACGGGTGAATAAATGCAATTTTATATATTAAATAATTAAAAAATATATCTTTAAAAATCTCGTTTATTACACGGGTTGAATAAATGTAATTTTATATACCAAATAATAAAACAATATATCTTTAAAAATCTCGTTTATTACATGAGTTGAATAAATGTAATTTTATATATTAAATAATAAAAAAGTTATATCTTTAAGAACCCCGTGTATTGTATGAGTTAAGTAAATTTAATTTTATATATTAAATAATGAAAAAAGTTACAATTTTAAGAATATCATGTATTGTATGGGTTGAGCACATGTAATTTTATATACCAATCAATAAAAAGTTATATCTTGTTATATCTTTATAATCCCTGTGTATTATAAAACATTTGGACTAAACTAACAAAATAGCCCAAACCACAAGGACTAAAATGACATTTAACTCTTTACATTATATTAATTTATATTTAATGTACGTCTTTTTTTAATTTCAAGATAAATATTTTTGAAATCTAATAAATATTTCAAAAGACTATATTATCTCCTATATGAATTGTTTAAATTTATATTAAATTTTATTTTATAATTATCTTTTAATTAATATCAATTATAATTAAGTAGGAGATAGAGATTAGAAAACTAAAAAATAGATGGCACAAATGAATGACATGTGTCCCTCCATTGACTTCTTTTATTATATAGTACTAGCGGTAAGACCCGTGTGCAAACACGGGTCGTTTCTTTGAAAACCATGCATAACAAATATAAATGATGAATATAGTTATATTTAACAGACTTATAAATAAATAAGTCAGTCGGTAAATACTTAAAGTTTAGAGTATAAAAAATACAAAAATATACAATTTATTAATCTTTTGTAAACGAAATAACATTTTCATTCAAACATGTTCCTTCAACCTCTACAAAACACTATTTTAACTCAACAGTGGTTTTAAACCACCGTTTTAACCCAACAGCAGTTTCAACCATAGTTTTCTCCACAACAAATACATTTAACCCAACTGTGGTTTCAAACATCTATTTTCCTCCATCTGTTGACCAAAGTCAACAGATGTATCAACTACTGTTCTATTTTCAAACATCTGTTCACAACAACAGAGCTTTCATCATTTAAACTCTCAAACCTAAATATTCATTTAATTAATTTAAATAACAAATATCGTTAATAATTTTAACACAACTAATTATATAAAATATGAAAGTGTCAAACAGAGGTAACTATATAATATACAAATTTCAAAACAGCACACAACATTCAATAAAATACAGCATAATAATTTCTAATCAATGGGCGAAACAGTAGTCTCGATAAATAAAGCACCTTTCGGATCACTGTATTTGTCAACATGTTGGAGGTATTTCAAAACTTCATTGCTCAAACCAAATTCAACCATATCTCCCCAACTTCAACTTCAACCTTAAATACTTAAAGTTTAGAGTATCAAAAATACAAAAATATACAATTTATTAATCTTTTGTAAACAAAATAACATTTGCATTCAAGCATGTTCATTCTCCTAAAAAACAATATTTTAACCCAACAGTCGTTTCAATCCCCTTCAACCTCCACAAAACACTATTTTAACCCAACAGTGGTTTTAAACCACCATTTTAACCAAACAACGGTTTCAACCACAGTTTTCTCCACAACACTCTGCTTTATCCCAAAAGTAGTTCCAAACATCTGTTTTCATCCATCTGTTGACCAAAGTCAACAGTTTGGTCAACAGATGTATCAACCACTGTTTTTTTTTCAAACATCTGTTCACAATAACAGAGCTTAGATCATTTAAACAGACCTTTGCCAATATTACAAGCTTTTACACTCTCAAACATAAATATTCATTTACTTAATTTAAATAACAAACATGGTTAATAATTTTAACACAACTAATTATATAAAAACTACAAGTGTCAAAACAACAAACAACATTCAATAAAATGCAGCATACTAATTCCTAATCAATAGGTGAAAGAGTAGTCTCGATAAGTAAAGCTCCTTTCGGACCATTGTAGTTGTCAACATGTTGGAGGTATTTCAGAAGTTCGTTGCTCAGATCAACTTCAACCATATCCCCCCAGATGCTTGTTATCAACCACTTGTTGTTTTCAATTATATTAGTCCTTCGGCGCCTATCTACATAATCAACTACACGAGGATTATTGAAAATAAACACCTTCATCCAGCCTTCTTCTTTTTCATATTTGAGCAAATCAGCAGTTAGCTCAGCAGACTTTCCAATAACAATCAAATGCAGCCTCTTTGCGATGGTCAAAAAATGCCCTTGGCAAGGATTAACTACAATATGTAAGATCCTTACAATCACTTATAATTTATACCACACATATTCCATTTATTATGAAACATTGACTTCACGACTTTTATATAAGAGTTTCTAAACTTAAAAAAAAAAAACATTCACTAATGTTTCAAAACATATGGTTAAGACACCGTATACTTAACCTTCACACCATACAAACCCTATTTACAAAAGTATATCAACATGACACCAAAATATTGTGTGACAAAAGTCATAGTTGTTGCAATTTCAGAAGCTTCATTTCGAGTGTGTTCGGTTTTCTAGCATTGCTTGATCATCATCCGCAAGTTCATACCCATTACCTATAACCAAAATCATCGAATATTAGTTACTACATATTACAATATACATTTACAAGTCACTAAACTGAAACAGCACAAAAAAACAAAGTTTTGCAGCCGTTTAAGGTCGTCGCGTGGCGCGGCGGAGAAGGGCCGAAGCCGTCGTGGGCCGCCAGCACCCTCGCGCAGCGCGACGGTGTGGTCTGTCGTGGTCGCTTGACGCGACACCCCATAATTCACAGCAGGTTTTTGTTCAGACCTGCATAATTTCCAGCCAAACTTGTTTTTACGCTAATGATCATAACTTGCTCATTTAGCTCCGAATCAGGTCATGTTTCTTCCTACGTGACCGTAATTCGATACTCTATAACATAGAATCATAATCCTACATTCACCTGAACAAATTTCTTTCATTTAAGCCTTTGGATTATTGACATTTTCATAATTATTCGACCCGTTTCAATTTATGAACCATAGAATTTACTTATGAGCTCCAAAACATCTATAAGAGCTTACACATCAACATACTTATATTTTTATGACACCTTCTATTAAAACTCAAGTGCCGTTAACGAAATCTATACGTATTAATCAACCCTTTTGTCCAACTTAGTTACATTCATTGATTTATCTTACCAAAGCTTAATGCTTTGGTGATTTTGACCCGTTTGATTTCTCTAGCGAAATCCATCGCCTTTTTAGAATCAAACTGTAGTATTCGAGTCAATTTGACCTGTTTAAACTTTCAATAGAATCCACCATTTTTATCATTTCTATATGATCGAAATTTCTATTTTTCTTGTTTGGATACTACAAACGAAATCCTTCGTTTTAGTATTATCCAACATTATAACGATTTGACTATCATTAAAAAACTAAGCATAAAAGTGCTAAAACAAGACATTACAAAGCGAATAGCTGCGTACCTTTCAAAGCTTTCCTTTTAAGCGGTTATCCGATCCGCCTTGCCCACTCGATGATCCACCCAAATCACCTATATAATTCAATCCGAATATATTGTTTAGAACTCATGGTTCGATGTTCAACCTTTCATACTTTTAATTACTCGATTGAGTGATTACTTCATAATTTCCAAGTAATCCAATTCACTTAGACATTTTATCGAACATCTTAAAGGCATAATCCTTATAATACCATTTTCATGTTCATGATGAACTAGTTAACCATATCAAAACATCATCTATATGCTAATATGATTAAAACACCATAATTAACACTTGAACTTGCATCATAGCTATCATTTAACTTCAATATCACAAGAATTCAAGTAATCCTCACAAAACCCATATCACACCTATATGACAATCATTGAAACAAATAGGGTATGACATGAATTGATCAAAGTATTGTCTAAGACTTATTCCTAGACTTGTATTCATCCTAATTTAACCATAACATCCATCAATTCACCACTAATTTCTGTTATATGAATTCATGAATCATCAAAACATCTCCACATCTCAAAATTAAGCATACCTTTTGATATACTAAGGATGAAGATCACTTATTTAGCCTTGAATCACCTTCAATTGGGTTTTGATTCTTTGATTTTAAGTGAATTTGTAGAATCTAGGGTTTTGGAAAAGATGGAGCTCGTCCCTGGGGTTTTTGGTTCGATCAGGACACACACAAATATGTGTTCTGATGTTTTTTTTTGAACGGAAAATTTGGATCACTGACGGACCACTGGAGTATCATCGTGTCACCAGCGGAACCACCCGATCATATCCATCTCCACTAGGCATAATGCCTATACACCAATTCAGGAGAAAACCCAATAAATATGGGAAAACCCCCTTGTGGGAATCGAACACAAGACCTATTAGGCCAAAAGTCTTATCCCATCCCCAGAATGACACTAGGCTATAAAGCCATGGACTGTTCTGATGTTTATCCAACAAATAAATCAAAACATCTTTCAAAATTTTCACCTTTGGCCCCTCTGGTTTCCAAGTTTTATAGAAAGGGTTAAATACTTTGATTTCCCATCTTTTCTATTTAGATTTTTTTTTAACTAGGCTAATTATTCCTAGTTTCGATTCTCATTGTTTTATTATAATTTTATAACTTACTCATGTATACAAACATATATAGTTTAATAATTTAGGGGTGTTACACAATACTCTCTGGAAAACGAAGCATTCTGAAAGTCTCACTCAGAACATCAAAAGCAATGATGTTCCTCTCACCTAGTGGATACCAATAATTTGAAACCATAAGATATATGGTTTTATCAGCATAAACTCCTGTAGACCATGAATAACCACTTGAACCATAATTGTTTACGCTACCGAAATTTATCGTTCTCCATAACTCACGACGTCGTGAGTAAACACGAGGAGTAGCTACATTACGGTAACATCTGATGTTCAGCACTTTCAGATCATTGAATTGATCAAAATAAATTCCACCAGTATCAGAGTTTCGATCATGAATGTAATTGAAGTAGTCATCAGACAAAACCTTATAGCGCCTGGTAGTTGGATTCCAAAGAATCAGCTCACAGCAAATCCCTTCATTGCAAACTAAAAGCAAACCATTAAATGACGATAGAATACGTAAGAAGCTAGGGTGGACATTGTTAGGAAAACTTAAGGTTTTGCTTCTAACAACATCCAAATTACCAGCAACTACGTTGTCAACGACAATTGACGTGTCTTTAAAGGAGAGTAGTTTCTTTTGTAGTGAATCCCCACTTCGAAGAGCATGCATCATCTGAAATCCATGACTTGACAGTTCCCTATAAAAATTCTCGGAAAGACATTTCAAACGACCAATATCTTCTGCAGAGAGCCTTGTGAAAATTTCGTCAACAATCACTTGAAACCCAATGTTTTCCATTTTGCAGTGAACCAATGCGTCTTTGAAAGTAAAAGAAATTGTAATGATATTGATAAACAAAAAACTTTTGAAGATGATTGAGTAGATGGATGAAAACGGTAATGATGAAAACCTCTGCCCAATGTATTTTATATACCCAATGAAGGCGGTTATGACTAAATACATCGTCAGACAAAAAGAATATGATGCGACACTCGTTAGGCTTTTAATACATTTCCATGGGAAAAATATAAAATTAAACACGTTATTATAATTACAATTAACCTCTTCATTTACCATAAGACACCTTTACCATAAGACAGAACTGAGTGAGTGACGTGCATTAATTGCAAAGCACATATCCCCAGGCATACCGACAATTTCAAAACCACTGCTAAGGTATATGTTTGCCAAAGGAAACATTTGCTAAGTTATACTTTCTTGGCGATGGGCTGTTGTTTGCCCTCTTGAATGTGGGCCAGACCTTTGACATTTGAATTTAGAGCAGTGGTTTGAAATTAAATGTATTTTAACTCAGATAAAAAATCTCAGATAAAAAATCGCTTCATTTGCAATCATCATTTAGTCATAACTCAGATAAAAAATCTATTCATTTAAAGACCAACAATACAAAGATATTGCGAACATCTGTTAGCCAACAACAAATATTGCCAACAGTAGCAAGTCAAACAACCGTTAGATTAGCAGAAGATCACCACTAAACAAAAGTTCTCTCTGGGCAACAATAGAAGATCACCACTAAACCGTTAGATTAGTTAAAGTAACAGATGCATCAATATTTACATATGAGAGGAGGAAATTCTTCGAAAAGCTCTATTAGGCAACAACAGATGTTGGCAACAGTAGCAATTCAAACAGCCGTTAGATCAGCAGATGATGATTTAGAGCAGATGTTCTCTTTTGGAAAACTTTAACTTTGACAGATCTATACACTAACAGAAATTGATACAACATCAACATAATCTAATTAAACTCAGAGACAATTTCACTTCTATATCAAAAGTACCGATCTGTAATAATCAGATGATATTAAAAATTACATAATAATACTTATTCAGCTTAAAATTAGTAAAAATAAAATGCTCCACAAACATTATGAAGATTAAAAGATCAACAATTACATCGAGTACTGAACAACGAAACTTTAAAATCTAACAACAACACCAAGAAATTTACGAATCTAACACCAAAAATTTAGTGCTTTTAGCTTAAACTCCATCGAGTACCGAACTTCTCAATGTATATCTTCGACAATCGCCATGAACTCCACTGAAGTACTAAATGGATCACCATCAGGTTTCTGGAAACCTGGTCTCTCGTGAAGAGACCAAGATGCAGTACATGAAAACACTTCTTCAGCTGTTGAAGAGTAGCCCTATCCTCATATACTTAATCCTTAACTTGCTTCATAAAGAGATAAAGAGCTGCTTTAAACCAAACTTTATGCTTCATTTAATACAAAAAAGGCAGGAAAGACCATTGCTCTAGTAAGATAAAATCTTATCTTACAGAAGTAGCAGATCCTTTCTTGAGTTTAGTAGGAACTACTATGGATTCTACATCATCATCATCTGCCCAAAGTCATATATAATCATCATTTAATACTCTTTCTTTGTGTTTAATTTAACTTTATGCTTCTTTTAATACAAACTTATAATAACCCGCAGATGATTGTATGAATTTCAAATAACTATGATTAGACTGAAATATAAAGCGAGAATTAGAGTATATCACTTCAAAATTAAAAATTTCAAAATTAGAGTAGCAAAAAAAAAAAAAAAACATACTTTAAACGATGTTGGAACAATGATGCTGGAAACAACCGTAGAACAATCATCATCATCATCTGCTCAGATCATTTACAATCATCATTTAGTCATAACTCAGATAAAAAAACTTTAGTAAAAACAAAAACAAAAACAAACATAATCATATATATCACATTACCATCATCAAGGCAAACCACATATCCCCAAAATTTGTTCTGAAAGCGGGTCAGAGAGAGCTTCCGTTTTCTCTTATCCTTTATGAACAAATGTCAAGTATTGAGAAGAAGGGATTTGAGGGAGAGATACATTAGAAATGTGGTTTGAAAATACAAAATAAGAGAACACGAGAATGTAAATATGAAGAGTGAAATGAGAATATAAATCAATTTATATAAGAAGATGATTGACAGAAGTAAGTGAGTGACATGCATTAATTGAAAATTACATATCCCATGCATTTTGAATTTCAAATTACCCGCAATTTCAAAACATCTGCTAACGTATACGTTTGCCAAAGGAACCATCTGCTACTTTCTTGTAGATGGGCTGTGCTTTGCCCTTTGGAATGTGGGCCAGACCTTTAACATTTGAATACACAAGGCAGCGCTTTGAAATTAAATTAAATGTATTTTAAAGTGATTTATATATTCATGTATGATGTAAAAATGACATAAGAAAAGCCTTGTTGGACAGCCTCTATGGCTGACACATCAGCTTTTCTTATGTCATTGGGATTTCTCCTTTTATAGAAAGTATAGATATAGATTGTCTACACTTTTAAATGTATGTTTATATTACTTTAAATTAAAAATATTCATTAGGAAAAAATCAATGTTTATAATACTTTAAATATTATTTTACAAAATTTTAATTGCTTCTTTATTTTCTTTCTAACAAAATGTTGAGTTGTAACTTAAGTATACAATTCCATTTTTGAAAAAAAAATATTTTATTTATGTATTCATTTGTATGTGGAGGCAAATGTTGAGTTGTAACTTAATTACGCAACTAGTAATTCACGACAGCACGTTGCAGCGGATGCATTGAAAACAAATACAAAAAAACATAATCTTTTATGTAAACGCACGGCTTATAGTAGAGACGAGGAAGATATCCGAAATATTATGTAAAAAGGTGAAGCGTGTTGCGGCGCTACCGTTAAACTGAACGAAAAATTATGGTGTGTTAACTCGCAACTCAATCGGGTTTGAATTCATATAAAAAGTAAATAATAATGATGATGATAATAATAATAATGATAGTTAAATAAATTTAAAAAAAAATACTAATACTCCAAGGGAAACTGTTTTACATTTAGTAATAGTCTAAGGGAAGAAAATATACATATTTATATGCAATAGAAGCTTGTACATATAACTTTCAGACTTGTACATATAGATGAAGAAAATCAACAAAATTAGTGGTTGTCCCATTAGTTTAGAAATATCACCAACCAATTAAAACACTAAAAAATGAATAGTAAAACCTCCTTGTAAAGATTATTTGATAAATTATAGATAGGAAAATTGCCCAAAAAGTTATTTTATTTGTTTATTCATTGAGGGTTTGATGTTTACAGAAAGTCAAGTCTAATAATTTTAGCAACAACCCTTAGCATGGCATTATACTAAAGTCTAAGAATACTAAAGTCTAAGAATACTAAAGTCTAAGAAAAAAAAAGACGCTTAACATTGTGTATAATTTATCTCTATGATGAAAGTTGTAAGTTACGCATGGAAGCAAGGCATAGTGTATATGATCTTTGTGATCATTAACACTAAAGGTAAAGAACTGAAAGAAATTCTGGTAGTGACATCCACATCTCAATGAGGGAAAGTTAAATTGCAACTCGACCACTTTCATGATAACCACTCGATTAAAACGTCTAATGCTTAAACCTTTTATCATTATGTCATTTTTCTCACTTATGCATGAATCTCAAATCCTATTGTTTATTCAAATATGTTTCTTACCCTACAATCTATTTACATAAATCACATACGCGAAATTCTTAATCATGCTTTAAAACATTTTCTTACCCGACTTTCCAAGCCTTACAAAATGCTACCTATCAACCTAGTTGGTTTAATGGATTTCTTGCCTACGAAATTTTTATTTGGTCTAATAACTAAAACATACTCACATTATACTATTATTCTAAAATCACTCTGTTCCCAATAGGGAACCAACGAAAGTTTCACTCACATACGTACAAATCTTATAGGTGTCGTTTCGTTAACCTCGCTCAGTTAGTAAACATAATCGATCCGTAGTGATACGTGGTTGAAAACTGGTGCTTTATTAATGTTTTTACATAGCTTTTAGTTTCGAATGGACTACTTTTGATTAGAATTGTATTTTGCAGGTCTAACGGAGTTTAAGGAGCTATTCGGAAGCTATACGGAGCATCGAGAGCGAACAAGATCAACCGGGAACGCAAGAAACAATATTCCCCATGACGAACCGTATAGTGTTCCCGGTTATCAATCGCCGGAACATGTGAGTATTCACTCGAATTACTCGGATGATGGTGGGAATTATAATGAGCGGGTTGAAGATGATGTATGGGGCGACGACAATGCGGGTAATTTCTACAATGCTCGAGGTTTTGAGTACGAAGATTTTGGCTACCAAAATGCCAACTCAGTGGTTATGGAAATGAGGGAAGACTCCTGACCGAATGGTCTTTAGTTCGATTGCTGATCCACCCGGGTTTTACCGGCTTTGCATTGTCGTGCCCTCGGGCGGGTGCAGGGTTGGGTTTTCCCCAGAACTGGTGGCATGGTGGGCTAGGGGCTCCGTGCGTGCAGGTTGGGCTGCCGCGGGCTACCTTTCGGCCAATGGGTGCCATGTACGGAGTACCCGACGATTCTTATGGTGGACGTTCAAAAAAAATGCCAACTATGTGGGAAACAACAGTGATTATGGGTAAGATTATGCTCGAAATGACGGTTACGACAATACCCGTCAACCACGAAACAATCAAAGGAATCGGGATGACGGGGATTACAATAATAACAATAACGCCAACCGTAAGCGGATTCCGCAATTCATGGGCGTAGGTAACCAAGGTGGCAATCAACACTACGTCAAAAACTAGATACAACCACACTAAAACTGTGACCATACGCCTATGGCCACATATTTTTTTCCACCTCAAGTGTGACCAAAGGTCGAGTCATCATAGGTATCATACAGCTACATTCACATATGTGTGGTCGTAGCTCATAAACGTGTGGCTAAAGGGTCTTGCTAGGATCAAGCTTTTTGTCCAATTTTGTCCAATAGTTGTGGCTAAAGGGTTGTAACGACCACATGAATTTACTATAAGTGTGACCATTTCTCTTATATAGTCACTGAAAAGTTTGTTTTGGCCACGTCAATTTAAAAAAAAAAACGTGACAAAAAGTTTGTTGTAATCAAGAAAAAGGTCTATTAAGTGTGGCTAAATGGTAGTAACGGCCACACGAATTTACTATAAGTGTGGTTGTTTATATTATATAGCCACATGAATTTACTACAAGTGTAGCCATTTCTATTATATAGTCACTAAAAAGTTTGTTTTGGTCACATTAATTAAAAAAATTGTGGCAAAAAGGTCAGTGTAATTAAGCAAATGGTCCATTAACTGTGGCTAAATGGTATCATTGGCCACATGAATTTATGGTAAATGTGTTTGTTTCTATTGTATAGTCACTAAAAAGTTTGTTTTAGCCACATTAATTTAAAATAATTGTGGCAAAAAGGTTGTTGTAATCAAGCAAATTGTCTATTAAGTGTAGCTAAATGGTATCAATGGTCACATGCATTTACTGTAAGTGTAGTCATTTCTGTTATATAGTCACATAAATTTACTGTAAGTGTGTCTGTTTATATTGTATAGTCACTAAAAAGTTTGTTTTAACCACATCAATTTAAAAGAACTGTGGCAAAAAGGTTATTATAATCAAGCAAATGGTTCATTAAGTGTGGCTAAATGGTATTAACGACAACATGAATTTACTGTAAGTGTTGTCGTTTCTATTATATAGTCACATGGATTTATACTTTAAGAGTGGCTATTTTATAACATTTGGTCACACATTGATTTTGGTTCTATGGCAACTTTTATGCAATTAACCATTTTGATTTATTTTTATTTTGTAAAATAAAAACAACATTAAACATGAGAAACCTAAAAACTATAGGATATTATTATAATAAAACCAAATCCATAAAATCATACATAAGTTTTTAACAATAAGCCAAATTCATACATAAGTTTTTAATTTGAATATTAAAGACAGAAACTTCTAATCCAAAGCAATCAACAAAAGTTGCAAAGGGATATGAATGGACACATAAGCTAAGATATATATGAAAGTATCTGTCTTTTATGAACAGAATGGGACTCCATCTGATGAACAAGCAGCCGCAAGCCTGCAGGTGATGAAATCATTGTGACCTGTTTACAAATCATAATACAAATTCACAATTTTAAGTTCAAATTCTCTACAAAAACCATCTCTTGCATAAGAAAGAAAAAGTCTGTATCTTGGCAAAGTGAGCATGCATTAACCATGCTTGAAGATAGCTAGCCTTTCTGTGACGACCCGAGTTTTCAAGGTCTTTCCTCGACACGTCACTTGTTTGCAATTCAGTTTTCGTAATCCGGTTGTGTTATAAACATGTGTATGATTGCTGCATGATTAAGGTTGTGTTATATGTGATTGTTAAATATAGTTGTGTTATATGCGATTGTTAATATAACTTAGGACTAGCTTATGTCTCATGTCCTTGGGCCAACTCCACTTCGACGAAACCCCACCCGATGAAACAGGATCTTCGTCACAGCCCTCTGCTCGATGAAACATTGGAGTTTCGTCGCCACCTTTGAGTTTCATCGCCACCGTGTGGGCTTGTGGCCCAGGTGAGGCCTAAGTTTGCATCAGTTCTATTTACACAGTGTACGCGAAGTTTCCAGTTAGCGAAACCCTAACCTCTTTTGTTCGAAGTCTCCTCGTGCCGAGCCTACCTATGTCATCATATAATTATCTAATCCGGTTAGTAGTTACCTTTGTTATTTTCCCTAATGAAATTCATACTTGTTCAATGTCTGATTGTAAGATTGTAGATTGATAAGACCATGAGTAGCAAATAGTTAGAATGGATTGTATGATACTGATATCAATCTAGAATCAAATACATGTTAATTGAATTATGAGAATCGTCGCTCAGATTAAATGAATGAATCGGTGGATTAGGGCTGCGTGTTATGTATTATGATGATCATGAGATCTGTTAAGGGATTGAAATACTGAGTTGTCATGTTAATGAATAATCAGTTGCTAGAGTAAGTTATTGGATGGCATGAATGTACAGAATTATGCCAATACGGTTTGGATGCTAACTGTGACTCATGATTGAACTAGGGTTGAACCCTTGGATCTTCGTCGTCCAGTAGTCGATGAAACATGTGGTCTTTCGTCACATGTTAACTCGACGAAACATGTGTTCTTTCGTCACATGTCAACTCGACGAAACATGTGTTCTTTCGTCATATAGGGTAGTTCACCGGGAAAGCTTTGCATGGACAGTAGGTTATGATGTTTATATAAACTGCATGTATAATAAAGAATGATTTGATTAATGGAACCCTGTTACTACCTATTAATGATGGTTAATTATGACTGAGGAAACATGATTTGGTCTTTATGAATGGCACATCTGACTGATAACTACTGTTACGAAACGTACATGTGAATTGCGGATTTGTATGGGTTTGAATAACTGTTATGTGTTATGTGCTATGTGTTGATTTGCGATGGTCACATGGGATGTGGATTCGTATGTGTATTGGATACTTGATACATGTCATACTATGATCTTGATGAGGAATGTAATCTGTGTTAAATACATGACTTATTTGATTGTGAGACTGATTCGATTGGTAACCACGGTAGGGTTTGGTTGACCAACTGGGAACTGGTAAAGTAAATTAACAATCCGAGCAATCTAAGGTGACTTCATTTCTCTTGAGCATGCGTCCCGGTGGTTGGGACAGTCATTTGGGTATCCCTGAGAGGGATAGGTTTTTGGGTAAATCATGGGTATTCCTGAGAGGAATATGTCTTGTGGGTAAAATATGGAATGTTGGATAATATACTCGTCCTATCACCATTAAAGTCCCTCCTTGTTGCTTGTTACCTGAGAGGTAACAGGGTATTAGTTGGTAGCGCTACTTAGGTTTGGCACCCTTACGCCGTACCAGAGAGGAAGGGTGTGAACTAATGACCTAGTCATGACCAATGCTTTGATAGGAGCATTAGGGAAGGGCAAAATAAATCAGGAGCCGTCTGTCTTGTATCCGAGGTATTATCAACATTGTAATCAATGAACGGAATTAAACACTTGGTAACTAACGTTTTCGTAAAACTATGAACTCACCAGCATTGTCTGATACACTTATGTGCATGCTCGCAGGTTATAGATTATGTGGATTGTGGAACTTGCTGTCTGGGATGCTGGAGTGGTCATGGGTTGTAAAGCATGGAATCGCGATACAAGTCTAATGGGTTTTTTGTACATACGGTTCACGTAACGATTAACAAATGATTTATGCTTCCGCTGAATATGATGATTTGTAATTACTGTTTTGTAACACCTAATGTTAATGAATGAAAGCTTTATTTAAAATCTTGTATGAGTTCAATGTGATTGGTGGCTAGATCCTGGTACGTCACACGCCTCGCGGGGGTTTCCGCTTGGGGTATTTTTGGGGGTGTGACACTTTCTAACCAAAGGAATAGAATATGCAGATTAGGGTTCGAAGATTGAGAGATAAACTTGTTCTTTATTCGAATTGGTGATTTACAATTGTAATATATACATTACATATATACATGGCAGGTTGAGTGAATAACCGCCGAAACTTAGGTAAATTAATAATAACAAAAATAACGATACTTAAATAATAGAAACTATACTATATAACTTATACGTATAAATATATCTAGCTTATATCCTTAATCTAATACCTTCTCGTAAGCTAGATCGGTGCAACATGAAGAAGTTCCTTGAAATGATAGAAGTCCTTAGGCTGCAAAGCTTTTGTGAAGATATCGGCTGCTTGATCTTTGGTTGAACAGAAACTAATCTCTACTTCATTATTCTTGATTAGATCTCGAATGAAATGATATTTGACTCTAATGTGCTTGCTTTTACCATGGTAGACAGGATCCTTAGCCAAACAGATTGTGGATTTGTTATCACAGTAGATGGTAGGAGGACAATCCATGTTAAACAGAAGATCATTCAGAACCCCTTTTAACCAAAGAGCTTGACATCCAGCCATTGATAAAGCGATGTATTCGGCTCCGGTAGATGATAATGCTACAACCTTCTGTTTCTTTGATTGCCAGGCGACTGCACCGGATGTAACATCCCAAAATTTCAAAACTTTATACTAGAATTATAAAGTGTATAATAAACAAGAATAAACTAACTAGGATAAATAACCCAGTTAGTTAGAAGTCTTGTCGTAACACAGGAATGAGTTAAAAAGCCAAAGATATAAACTAAATAAGAGTGGAGGGGCCTATGATGTCAAAATTGAAACTTAAATTACTAATATTTAGTAAAATAAAAACCAAACACTCCATTTTGGAGTTCCTGGTCGATCAAGAAACCACAGGGGGCGACACCCACACTTTCACAACCCTAAATTCTACTAAACTCTCAAATTGAAGGCTCAAATCATGTCGTAATCGAAATCTGAACATAGAATCGTGATCTCCTCATCAAGGAGGTCATAAGGTATGTCAAATTAGGTTGTTTTGATACAACTCAAATTCTTGCATGTGATTGAAATCGAAGGTTGAGCTTGATTATGTGTTGTAAAACATGAAATTTGAAGTAATGTGAAGTCTAGGGACAAACCCTAGATGAATTCTTGCCAAAATCTTGCATGTTAGTTGTAAGGATCAAAATCACTATAGTGGGTGATTAGTAAGTTAGTAGAACTCGATAAACACTAGGATTAAGACTCTTGTTCTAGAGTAAACTGAAATTGTGAGCTAATCTATGAAATTGTTGATGTTAAAATATGTGTATGCGTATATTGTCTAATTGAAGTTAAATTGAGTGATAATTTCAAGTTATGAACTTGGTTTAGATCATGTAGAAATCTGACCCGCAAGGTGTTTGATAAAACGCCTAAATGAGGGTAAAATATTAAAGATTGCTAAAAACGCAGATTTACATATGTTATGAATTAATGCGTTAAAGCTTATGAAAGAGTTCTAATCTTGTTATGAATTGAACTCTTTAGGCAAGGAATCCGGAACGTCAAGTGGACACGCCGGAGTTGATACTCGCGGAAAAGGTGTGCTTTAAAGGTACGTGGCTTTAGTCCCGTTAAATTATGTGTAAATAATTAGTTTTGTTGTGTGAATGATGTTGTGGTGAAATGGACGCGTTTGATGCATTGTTAAAGTGGCGAAGTACACTCGACCATCAAACGGGTCAAAGTAAAGACTTGGAATTTAGTTTGGCTAGTCAATGAAGTGATGGTTTTCACTAAATAGCCAAACGGGTCAAAATGATGTTTTCAAAAGAATCACGAGAGTAGAGACTTGAAAGTCTTATACCTCGTTAAATGATGAATTGTACCATTCCAATGATTTGGCGATATTAATCTAAGTATAAGAACCCGGAATATGGGTCAAACAATAAATGTTAAATGAAAAAGGGTTGTTTGAAACGGAATGCTTGAATTCCGAAGAAACAAGTATTAGCCCTAAAGGAAACGCAAAGCCATGGAATTGGCGCGAATACACCAAGTATGTGAGCCCGAGAAATTGGGTAATTATGTCTAAAAGGTCTTAAGAATGGAAAAGAGGTGCTATGCACTTACACTAATGGGTTGGATAATTGAAATAAGGATATTGTGAACCAATTGTTGGTATCTCGGTTTCCGCGATGTGAAATTTACATGGTTGAATCCGTAATTTTATTACGGACTCATAGGAAAAAGAATCGGTCAAAACGGACTTACGAGTAAAAAGTTATGACAGTTTAAAGTTAGAATTTTTACAAATTTCGGAGCTGGGCAGATATGCAGGGATTTAAGCCTGCACCTGCTGGAAAACGTGTTACCCCGCGCCACGCGGAGGAATACACGAATGCCCCCGCGACACGCGGAAGCCGTCGCGAGTCGCGACAGATTTAACGTCTCCTGCCGCGACACGCGGGATGATCAAAAGTCAGAATTTTTTTTTCTTTTATTAAATTAAGGCTGGAACTTGTTTATGAGTACTATGTCAATGCCAAAACTAATGTTTTAGTGGTTTTGACCTTAGGTGACTATGGTGGGATTCCGGATGGTGGTCAAGCAACGTCGAAGAACTGAACACGTATTTTAAAGCTTCCGCGTTAACTTAACTTTTTTTAGACAATGATTTTGATGTAAATGAATTGATAACCATGTCCTAAGGTTTTAAACTAGTTAGTAGTGACTAGTAGAAGTTACTTTAAACTTTCGTTTTGTACTTAACATGTTCGCGTTTGGTATTTTGAATCTGAAAACATTTTGTAAATTGGGATTTTTGTATAAACTCATGTAATATATTAAGAAGTCTCATTATAATAAAAAGGGTGTTACAAGTTGGTAATCAGAGCTCAAGGTTGTTAACAAGTGTGTTCGGTTCAAGCTTGATCAAGCATCCGGTAAGAGTTAATTGTTCTAAAGTAGAATTACTAAGTATAAAAAGGGGAAATAATGAATTGATATGCATGGGAAGAGTGTGTTAACACACTCAAACCCGGAAAGTGTATTAAATGAGAACGGTGAAAACAAGTTATGAACTTGAATAAACCGAAGTAAATAAATCATATGCCATAGATGAGATGTTTAACGCTCTATGTAAACATTTCAGTTAAAGATGACGGATAAAGGTAATGATGATACGGTGCCAAGAGTCACCGAACAAACAAGAGAAGTGATTGCTGAGGAGGTAGGAAAGGCAATCGAAAACAGTTTGTCGGGTTTCATCGACAAAATCCAAAACACGGTATTATCAGTGGTGGAAGAAAGAATCAAGAAATTGGAGGATAATACCAATTTAGCAAAGGAAAAGTCGGGAGGACGAAAATCTTGTTCTTATAAAGAGTTCATGGCGTGTAAACCGCCAATCTACATTGGGGAGGTTGACCCGATAATATGCCAACGGTGGCTAAGTGATATGGAGGGAGTATTTGAAAGGACCCATTGCGATGAGGATGACTTCGTGGCTTATGGCACGGGTCAGTTAAGGGGTCAGGCGAAAGATTGGTGGGATAACAAGAAGAAAGAGATCGGAAGTGAAGCGGCTAAGGCTATGATATGGGACGAGTTTAAGACGCCGTTTCTTAAACATCATAGTCCCAAGGCAATCATAAACAAAATCAAGGAAGAATTTATGCAGCTTCGACAAAGGGTGAATCTATCGATAAAATCACGGGAACGTTCATGGATAAAATGAAGTTTTGTGATGATCTCATAACGAATGAAGAGCAGAAAATATATTATTATTATAATATGCTGAGCGCCTAGTATAGGGAGTTTATGACTCCTTCTAAGTATGAGACTCTCACCGAGATTATAAACGTTGCTCGGGAACGGGAGATAGAGTTGAAGAAACAGATAGAAAGAGGCGAAAAAAGGGCACAGGTAGTCAACCCAAGCCCAACGAAAAAGGCACGTCCGAACGAATCCTCAAAGGAACAAGAAGGAAAAAGTGGGTCATCAAGCTGCAAGATATGCGGGGAAAGGGCACAAGGGTGAGTGCCAGTTTAAGGACAAGCCGTGTCCTATTTGTGGGAAAACCGGGCACACGGCTGCGTTGTGCTCGGGGAAGGTGTCGGTGTGTTACAAATGTTATCAGCTGGGTCACAAGAAATCTGAGTGCCCGGAGTTGATCGGAAAGAAAGATGACAAGGATACACGTACCGAGACACCAAGAGCAAAAGCAAGATCCTTCCAGTTAACAGCAGCAGAGGCAAAGGTGGAACCCGATGTGGTTTCAGGTATATTTGCTATAAACTCAATTCCCGCACGTGTGCTATTTGATACGGGTGCAAATAAATCTTTTGTTTCACATGAATTTATTCGACATCCTTCTTTTGTACTAACAAAATTGCCTATGCCATTAGAGGTAGAAATAGGTGATAACAAAAGTTTCCTTGTATGTGATGTATGTCAAGATTGCAAAATAAACATTGATGACGAGGAATATTTAATAGACTTGATCCCTATGTCAATGGGAGAATTCCAAGTAGTGGTCGGGATGGATTGGTTAGCTCGACATCATGCAGAAGTGATATGTTTCCGTAAGGAGATAAAATTGACATCTCCAAGTGGAAAGCAAGTCACCATCTATGGCGAAAAAGGGGGCAGTCCCGTTATGTGCTCAATATTAAAAGCTCATAAACTTATGAGGCGAGGATGTAAAGCATTTATGATATACACCAACGAACCTGATAAAGAGACGCCGAGAATTGAAGACGTACCAGTGGTACGTGAATACGCCGATGTATTTCCGGAAGAATTACCGGGAATACCGCCAGAGCGGGAGGTAGAGTTCGGAATCGAATTGATTCCGGGCGCGAAACCCGTGGCTAAGGCGCCGTATCGGTTAGCGCCATCAGAATTGCAAGAATTGATGTCCCAAATCCAAGAATTGCTAGACAAGGGATTTATTCGGCCAAGTGTGTCTCCATGGGGCGCACCGGTATTATTCGTGAGAAAGAAGGACGGGAGCATGCGTATGTGCATAGATTACCGGGAGTTGAATAAACTCACGGTAAAGAATCGATATCCGCTTCCAAGAATTGATGACCTATTTGACCAATTACAAGGTGCAAGTTGGTTCTCAAAAATCGACCTCAGATCGGGGTATCATCAGTTAAAAGTCAAAGAGGAGGATGTACCAAAAACGGCTTTCCGTACACGGTACGGACATTACGAGTTTCTCGTGATGTCCTTTGGGTTAACTAATGCACCCGCGGCTTTCATGGATCTCATGAACCGGGTTTGCAAACCCATGCTAGACAAGTCAGTAATAGTGTTCATTGATGACAGCTTGATATACTCCAAGAATGTAGCGGAACACGCAAGTCATTTGCGTGAAGTGTTGGAGACGCTCAGGAAAGAGAAATTGTATGCAAAATTCTCAAAGTGTGCCTTCTGGTTACGAGAGGTGCAATTTCTTGGGCACATCATTAGTGCAAACGGGGTGTTAGTAGATCCATCAAAGATAGAAGCTGTGTCAAGATGGACTCCACCAAAGAATCCTTCGGAAATCAGAAGCTTCTTGGGGCTTGCGGGTTATTATCGGAGATTCATACAAGATTTCTCCAAAATTGCTATGCCGTTGACCAAACTAACCCGAAAGGATGAAAAGTTTATTTGGGTCGAGGATCAAGAAAGGGCGTTCCAAACGCTCAAGGAGAAATTGACCCATACACCGGTATTGTCATTACCGGACGGAACGGAGGATATGGTAGTTTACTCGGATGCATCGCATTCGGGACTTGGCTGCATTTTGATGCAGCGGGGCAAGGTTATAGTCTATGCCTCGAGGCAGCTAAAGACTCATGAGAAGAGATATCCTACCCATGACCTCGAGTTGGCAGCAGTGGTGTTTGCCTTGAAGATATGGAGGCATTACTTGTATGGGGTGAAGTGCACTTTCTTTACCAACCACAAAAGCTTAAAGTATTTCTTCAATCAAAAGGAATTAAATATGAGGCAGAGGCGGTGGTTAGAAACTGTCAAAGACTTTGATTGTGAAATACATTACCACCCCGGGAAGGCTAATGTAGTGGCAGACGCGTTGAGCCGAAAGAAAGATTATACGCCTATTCGAGTACGATCGATGCAACTAATTGTGACATCGGGTTTGCTTGAACAAATCCGAAAATCTCAAATTGAAGCAATCAAGGAAGAAAATGTGAAGAAGGAAAGGATAGTTGGGCAGCTAAAAGACCTGGAGGATGATAACCAAGGATTGAAAACTCGATTTGGGAGAATTTGGGTTCCAAATACGTGTGGGGCCAAGGTGCGTCTACTTGACGAGGCCCATAAATCTCATTATTCAATTCATCCGGGGGCAACCAAAATGTATAATGACTTAAAACAAAACTATTGGTGGCCCAGAATGAAAAGAGATATTGTGAAATATGTGGAGAAGTGTCTGACTTGTTTACAAGTCAAAGCGGAGCACCAAAAGCCATATGGTAGGTTGCAACTGCTGGATATCCCAGTTTGGAAATCGGAACAAATCACGATGGATTTGTTAACCAAATTGCCCAAAACCAATCGCGGATTTGATGCTATATGGGTAGTCGTGGATAGATTGACAAAAAGTGCTCACTTCATTCCGATTCGTGAGACTTATACATCCAAGGAGATGTCGGAAGTGTACACCAATGAAATCATAGCACGTCACGGAGTGCCGATATCCATTGTGTCAGACAGAGATACTCGGTTTACCTCTAAATTCTGGCGCGAATTCCAAGAGCAAATGGGAACTAAACTGTTCATTAGCACTGCTTATCATCCGCAAACGGATGGGCAAAGTGAGAGAACGATACAAACTTTGGAAGATATGTTGCGGGCTTGCATCATCGACTTCGGGGGTAGTTGGGGTGTCCATCTACCCTTGGTCGAATTTTCATATAACAATAGCTATCAATCGAGCATTAAAATGGCCCCGTATGAGATGTTATATGGTAGAAAGTGTCGAACCCCGGTGTGTTGGGGAGAAGTGGGACCACGAGGATTAGCACCTACTGATATAATCCGAACTACGAATGAGAAAATCGATATGGTCCGAGCTCACCTAAAAGCAGCTCAGGATCGACAAAAGTCGTATGCGGATAAGCGAAATAGGCCTATTGAGTTTCAAGTGGGCGATAAGGTAATGCTGAAAGTATCTCCGTGGAAAGGAATCATACGGTTCAGAAAAAGAGGGAAATTGAGCCCAAGATTTATTGGGCCGCTCAGAATCACCGAACGGGTTGGTAAAGTTGCATATCGTCTTGAACTACCCGATGAGTTGAGTGGGATTCATAGCAGATTCCACGTGTCACATCTCCGAAAATGTTTAGCAGATGAAACCGCTCGCATTCACTATGATGATATCGAGGTGGATAACAGCCTCAACTATGCAGTTAAGCCAATTGCGATATTAGATCGTAAGGAGAAAAGTTTGAGGAGCAAGGTAATTAACCAAGTGAAGGTTAAATGGGAACACAGGAAGGGTGCGGATACCACATGGGAGTCCGAAGAAGAGATGCAACGGCTCTACCCTAAACTATTTGGTACGTATTACGGTTTCGGGGACGAAACCCTTTTAAGGGGGGTGGACTTGTAACATCCCGAAATTTCAAAACTTTATACTAGAATTATAAAGTGTATAATAAACAAGAATAAACTAACTAGGATAAATAACCCAGTTAGTTAGAAGTCTTGTCGTAACACAGGAATGAGTTAAAAAGCCAAAGATATAAACTAAATAAGAATGGAGGGGCCTAGGATGTCAAAATTGAAACTTAAATTACTAATATTTAGTAAAATAAAAACCAAACACTCCATTTTGGAGTTCCTGGTCGATCAAGAAACCACATGGGGCGACACCCACACTTTCACAACCCTAAATTCTACTAAACTCTCAAATTGAAGGCTCAAATCATGTCGTAATCGAAATCTGAACATAGAATCGTGATCTCCTCGTCAAGGAGGTCATAAGGTATGTCAAATTAGGTTGTTTTGATACAACTCAAATTCTTGCATGTGATTGAAATCGAAGGTTGAGCTTGATTATGTGTTGTAAAACATGAAATTTGAAGTAATGTGAAGTCTAGGGACAAACCCTAGATGAATTCTTGCCAAAATCTTGCATGTTAGTTGTAAGGATCAAAATCACTATAGTGGGTGATTAGTAAGTTAGTAGAACTCGATAAACACTAGGATTAAGACTCTTGTTCTAGAGTAAACTGAAATTGTGAGCTAATCTCTGAAATTGTTGATGTTAAAATATGTGTATGTGTATATTGTCTAATTGAAGTTAAATTGAGTGATAATTTCAAGTTATGAACTTGGTTTAGATCATGTAGAAATCTGACCCGCAAGGTGTTTGATAAAACGCCTAAATGAGGGTAAAATGTTAAAGATTGCTAAAAACGCAGATTTACATATGTTATGAATTAATGCGTTAAAGCTTATGAAAGAGTTCTAATCTTGTTATGAATTGAACTCTTTAGGCAAGGAATCCGGAACGTCAAGTGGACACGCCGGAGTTGATACTCGCGGAAAAGGTGTGCTTTAAAGGTACGTGGCTTTAGTCCCGTTAAATTATGTGTAAATAATTAGTTTTGTTGTGTGAATGATGTTGTGGTGAAATGGACGCGTTTGATGCGTTGTTAAAGTGGCGAAGTACACTCGACCATCAAACGGGTCAAAGTAAAGACTTGGAATTTAGTTTGGCTAGTCAATGAAGTGATGGTTTTCACTAAATAGCCAAACGGGTCAAAATGATGTTTTCAAAAGAATCACGAGACTAGAGACTTGAAAGTCTTATACCTCGTTAAATGATGAATTGTACCATACCAATGATTTGGTGATATTAATCTAAGTATAAGAACCCGGAATATGGGTCAAACAATAAATGTTAAATGAAAAAGGGTTGTTTGAAACGGAATGCTTGAATTCCGAAGAAACAAGTATTAGCCCTAAAGGAAATGCAAAGCCATGGAATTGGCGCAAATACACCAAGTATGTGAGCTCGGGAAATTGGGTAATTATGTCTAAAAGGTCTTAAGAATGGAAAAGAGGTGCTATGCACTTACACTAATGGGTTGGATAATTGAAATAAGGAAATTGTAAACCAATTGTCGGTATCTCGGTTTTCGCGATGTGAAATTTACATGGTTGAATCCGTAATTTTATTACGGACTCATAGGAAAAAGAATCGGTCAAAACGGACTTACGAGTAAAACGTTATGACAGTTTAAAGTTAGAATTTTTACAAATTTCGGAGCTGGGCAGATATGCAGGGATTTAAGCCTGCACCTGCTAGAAAACGTGTTCCCCTGCGCCACGCGGAGGAATACACGAATGCCCCCGCAACACGCGGAAGCCGTCGCGAGTCGCGACGGATTTAACGTCTCCTGCCGCGACACGCGGGAGGATCAAAAGTCAGAATTTTTATTTTTCTTTTATTAAATTAAGGATGGAACTTGTTTATGAGTACTATGTCAATGTCAAAACTAATGTTTTAGTGGTTTTGACCTTAGGTGAATATGGTGGGATTCCGGATGGTGGTCAAGCAACGTCGAAGAACCGAACACGTATTTTGAAGCTTCTGCGTTAACTTAAATTTGTTTTAGACAATGATTTTGATGTAAATGAATTGATAACCATGTCCTAAGGTTTTAAACTAGTTAGTAGTGACTAGTAGAAGTTACTTTAAACTTTCGTTTTGTACTTAACATGTTCGCGTTTGGTATTTTGAATCTGAAAACATTTTGTAAATTGGGATTTTTGTATAAACTCATGTAATATATTAAGAAGTCTCATTATAATAAAAAGGGTGTTACACCGGATCCTAAGTGAAAGACATATTCTGAAGTGCTCTTGCTATCATCTACATTACCTGCATAATCACTATCGCTGAAACCAACCAATTTACCTTTGCTACCCTTTGAATACACTATGCCTTCGTTCAGTGTTCCCTGTATATATCTTAATATTCGTTTTCCGGCTTCCCAATGACTCCTTTTTGGTCTCTCCATGAAACGGCTTATTTTACTAACAACAAACATGATATCTGGACGTGTATTTGTTAAATACATCAGACTTCCAACCAGACTTCTATACAAGTTTTCCTTTACTTCGTCATCAGGATCCTCTTTAGACAATCTTTGTCCGTATTCCATCAGGGTTGAAATTGCATTGCAGTGTTTCATATTAAACTTATCCAGCAAGTTTTTAGCATACTTCTGTTGTGACAGAATGATATTTCCATCTTCTTGTTTTACTTCCATTTCTAGGAAATAATGTAGGTTTCCAAGATCAGTCATTTCGAACTCCTTCTTCATCGAGTGTTTCAGTTGATCTATCATATCTAATGAATCACTTGTTATGATAAGATCATCAACATACAGACATATTACCATTCGTGAATCCTTTGAGGTTTTAATAAACAAGGTATGTTCATACACACACCTTTTAAAACCATTTGATCTGAAATACTCGTCTATTCTACTGTACCATGCCCTTGGTGCCTGTTTCAACCCATATAACGCTTTCTTTAGGTGACACACCTTCCGTTCTTCTCCTTTCTTAACGTAGCCTTCTGGTTGCACTGTGTAGACTTGTTCATTTAACTTCCCATTCAGGAAGGCTGTTTTAACATCCATTTGATGTAAATGCCAACCATGACGTGCAACTAATGCTAGAACAAGTCTGATTGTATCGAATCTAATTACAGGAGCAAATACATCTTGGTAATCTATTCCATACTTCTGATTATAACCCTTAACCACTAGCCGTGCCTTGCATTTATCCACATTTCCATGTTCATCATATTTTGTTTTGAATATCCACTTAACACCGATTGGTTTCTGATTTTGTGGAGGTTCTACCAATTCCCAGGTCTCATTTCTTTGTATTGATTCCATTTCTCTATCCATTGCTTCCTTCCATTTTACATCTTTTACGGCTTCACTGTAAGTAGTAGGATCAGCATCTACATATAGCACAAAGTTTGCTACATCATTTGACATGACTTGATTGTTTTCATATAATTGATCAACTTGTGCTTTCGTCAGTGGCTGAGAGTCTTGATATATTTCGGTGATGTCACGAGTTCTGAGTTCCTCGTTTTCTGAAGTAATTGATGATACTTCATCTTCTAAAGTATCATTCTGCATATCTCCATCTTCATTGTTTGATTGACTACCATTTTGATCATTTTCTTGTGAGTTGACATCTTGTGACTGATTTCCAGTTTCTAACTCTTGATCTGTAGTTTCCACATCTTGATCACTTTCATCTTCGTGATTCAGTTGTACACTTTTGAAGTTTTCATCTGTTTTGGCTGTTTCCCACTCTTGGCTTTCATCGAACGTGACATCTCTACTAATGATGGTTTTGTTTGTAGTTGGATTGTAGAGTTTGTAAGCTTTACTATTCTCACTATATCCGATGAATATAGTTTTTTCTACTTTGTCATCTAGTTTTCCACGATGTTTTTTTGGTATATGAGAGTATGCTATGCTACCGAAAATTCTGAGATGATCTACATTCGGCTTCCTTCCACTCCATGCTTCATGAGGAGTTATATCTTGTATACTCTTTGTGGTGGCTCGATTTAGCAGATATGTTGCACAAGCTACTGCCTCTGCCCAGTAAGAATGTGGAAGTCTTTTCATTTTTAACATACTTCTACTGAGTTCCATTAGTGTTCTATTCTTTCTCCCAGCTACTCCATTTTGCTGGGGTGTATAACTTGTTGTTAACTGATGATGTATGCCGTTATCCTTAAGAAAGTTATGAAAATCATGGCTGCAATATTCTCCACCCCTATCAGTGCGTATCCCCTTTATTTTGTGATCTACTTGATTCTCTACAAGTCTTTTAAAGACTTTGAACTGCATAAGAGCATCCGATTTCAACTTCAGGAAGTGGACCCATGTCTTCCTCGAGAAGTCATCTATAAAAGTGATGAAATATCTACATCCACCTATCGAATGAGTTCTCATGGGACCACATATATGAGAATGAACTAATTGCAGAGGCTTAGATGCACGCCATCTTGCTTTTTTAGGAAAAGGTTTCCTTGTATGCTTTCCAAACAAACAGCTTTCACACATGTTGTGTGAAGATTTTGAGATATTCGGTAGTCCCTTAACTGTGTTATTCCTTCCCATACTGTGTAGAGTCTCAAAGTTAATATGACTATATCTTCGATGCCATAGAACTGAAACATCCTGCATCATCATACTATAAGCTCTTGGTGTAACATTACGTTTTAGATTCAAAGGAAACATTTTGTTTCATGTGATCCGGACCGTTCCTATGCATGTTCCTTTCGGATCTTTAATTATGCACTCATGATTATGGAACTTCACTTCATATCCTTTTTGCACTAACTGGCCTACACTTAGGAGGTTGTGTTTTAAACCTTCAACATAAAATACATTTGCACCTTCTTTTATGTTCCTTTAACTTTGATTGATACATCTCCACACCCTAAGACTTTGAGTTTCTTATTATCTTCGGTTCTTACTTCCCTTCTCTTGGAATCATCCAGTGTGATAAACAAGCTTTTGTTCCCGGTCATATGATTGCTACACCCACTATCTAAATACCAGCAATCATCCTTCGTTATTTCCTCTACGTTAAATATCATGAACATGGTTTCATCATCTCCTTCATTTTCATCTTCATGCATGAGAGCATTATCATTTTTCTCATTCTCTTCTCTCCGTTGACAAAATCTCGCTGTGTGTCCTAACTTTTGACAGTTATAACAACGGATCTGTCCATTGTACCTTCCTCTTCATCTACCTCTTCCTCTTCCTGTGTAATCTAATTGGATCTGAATTGTCTTGGACGATCCTGACTTTGAACTTGAAATGCTTGTTCCATTGGTGAGTCATCATATTGTTTTAATCGTAATTCATGTGACTGCAGTATTCCAAGTAGTTCTTCTGTTGTAATTGCATTTAAATCCTTAGATTCTTCTATAGCCACAACCACTGATTCGTATTTTTGTGTAAGACTTCGAAGAATTTTCTCTATAATTCGTTGTTCTGGGACATCTTCTTCATTTAACCGTAACTGATTTACTATAATTGTTGTTGTCACGACCCCCGACCCACCCTGGACGGAATCGGGTGCCGTGAACAGTCCAGCGGTACCGGTGATTATTTTGAAAACGTTGCAGCGGAAATTTTGTCAGGACCGTGAGTTAGGAAAAATATCAGAGTTTAGAAAACACCGGATTTTATTTAATAAATAAATGAGATAAACCCATGTTTTATAATGGTAGCTTTAATAAGGATAAATTTTATTACATAAAACAATATTTCTTATTTTAATTAATAAATAAGCCACTTCTTGATGCCTTTCAGTACCGTATCCATCTTTTACTCCCATTTACTGTAATTACCTGAAAAGTGTTTTAAAAAGGTTTTGTCAGCGGGAAATACTGAGTGAATCATTCTATTTTGCATAATGATGCATAGTTATTAATTACAGCATAAGAGCGATTACAATGGCTTCTATCTTATCTTTATCTGGCTCTATGTCACAATGGTGACATGTCACAATGGTGACGATGGTCATACCACTATTAGATCAATGAACCTAAATAGTGATGATTATCCCTGTAGGTTAATGAACCTAACAGTGATTATCCCGAGTAGGTCAATGAACCTAACTGGGAGAAAATTTGTAATGTGCACAATACCCCAGTAACCAGTAAATCAAGATATCCACGACTTAGTCCCTGTAATTATAACCTTGAAAATAATTTGAGGTATTGTAAAACATTTGATAAAAAGAGAATGACTCACTTTATAATCAGGCAGATTCATACGGGCAAAGTTTAGTCTACAGATAAGCCTTTTGCAGATTCCTACAGGCAGAGCTTAGCCTATTGATTAACCTTGTAACCTAGTGCACACGATTAGGTAAATAACTAATACAGCAGTTACGACAATTCACGAGATTAAACCCTCACAACGATTTACAAGTGCAATACTTAACAATCCAGCGGATTCACAACGAATGACAGAGTATAGTCCGAATTCGAACAGCACTCAAACATTCAAGTCGAAATCACGATGAATAACAAAGTATAAACTCAATTTGAGCGGCACTTAAACAATCGTTGGATAGTTATAATCAATCGGACGTTGAATCGTAGCAGCGATTGAGTTAATACCCTGTATCGTAGCAGCATCCCCCTACTAATTAGTGTTTTTGATAGTAATTGGACGATATCTCAGCGTACGTTTGGAATTTGATCGTCGCTCAAATGTCAGAATTCAAGTGCCAAGGCCTGCTATTTATACCTGATTTTTGTCAGGCTTACGGACCGTAAGACTAAACCCTTACGGTCCGTAAGGGACACGTATTTTCCATAGGCTTGCCGCGTGTGGGACTAGGCCTGCTGAGTCGACGAAACTTTTAAATTTGATTTTTATAATAAGTTATAAGGATAATCATCGAGTAGGGAATACCCCCCCTGAGTTTTAGGGGCCCTGATCCTGATTCTGATTGTTCTGAAATTTTTAGGGTTTATGTAGAATCACTTGGGTGTCTTAATTAGGGTTTCCTTTTAGATAAAATAATAAAATAATTAGGACTTTTAATGAGGGTTGTTACATTCTCCCCACCTTAATAAAAATCTCGTCCTCGAGATTTACTGGAATAAGTAGGAATACTTTTTTTTTCATCTTAGATTCCAGCTCCCAAGTGTATTTGGGTTATTATATTTCTTTTGGAATTATGTCACCTTTTAGTTAATAAAATAATATTAGGGTAGATGACCCAGAATTGAAATATTAAATTTTGTGAATACGAATTGTACAATAAGTAGGATTCAATGGTTCTACTGAATTAGTTCAAGAAATCGATGACAAACGAATGAGATGAAATGATATAATTTCCAAGATAACTAGGTTCAAGCCAAAAGATATATGATCAAATGAATGGGAAGGACTTTTAAAATCAATAAAATTCTTTGTCAAAAGGAAGCTTAGATTGACAACTGAGGAAGACTTAGAATTGACAGGTTCCAATGAAATAAAAGTATGAAAAATGATTTGTCAAATATTAAATTATGATATGAGAAAATCAATGTGTTGAAATGAGTGAATTGCAAAGATACAACAAAAGACAATAGAGTTAATGTATCCTTATTTCAAGTTTCAAGTTGTTTTAATTGTAAAACAATGTGATAATACATTATTAATGACCATATTTTTCATACTATATCCTATAGATTGAAATATATAAAAAAAACACAAGTTGTTTTGACATGACCAACTATTATACTACGTTTTGTAAAGCAAGTATAATATATATTATTGGTGTTCCTATCTGAATCATATCTTACATATCAAGTATAAATACTATGTAATATATATATTATTTGTTACACATTTTTACTTATATGTAAATGGTTACTGCTTTTAAATATTATTTTAGTATTTTACTATACTATGTAAAATAACTTATTTTTACTATGTAATATATATTACAAAATTCCGTAATGAAGTTATTATATTTACAAAATATTTTAGTATTTTTGTAAAAGAAATCACTATTATTCATAATGTTTTATTTGTCCCTTTTATTTTATGAAAATATGTCTTCTCCAAAGTATGTATCTTTTCATATATAATTAAAAATTTACTAAATAAGTATGATGACTTAATTTATATATATTAACTAGTCATTATCATGGTGGATATTGGTTAGTGCTGCCTTGTTTAAGCATAGGTGATCAGTCCATGCCTAACTAAGGCTAGGCTATCCAATACATGCCTTTGATAATAACCCTAGTATTTAAAATAATCTTAATACTACTACTATTAATATATTATTATTAATAATAAAATTATCAATAATAAATAACTAAACAAAAATTTTAAATAAGAGTATACCTCAAACATAGTTTTTATACCTTTATAAAAATATAATTTCTTTACCGCAATGGTTTAAAATATAGTAATACTATATTTGTAAATTAGGTAATTCCATATATAATCAATTAAATTTATATAATGTTTTTCGATCAATGATGATAGAGCAATAAATATTACGAAAGGCTCGATTGATATTGTAATAACTATTAAGAGATATACCAAAATATAAATTTGGGTATCATTATTTGAGCACATGATTATTTTAAGATTCCTTGTATAGAATAAAAACAAAGTGGATTTAGTATAAATAATTAAATGATTAAATCCGAGATTAGCGCAATCTTCAGATTTTGTGAAAATGTTACCTCAAAGTGATTGTGATCATAGAAATGATTTAGTGAAGTCGAGGATTACAGAAGCATGTTAGAGTTCAAGAGAATTAAAATGCTTGTTAAGATTATTTTGAATATGATGGTTTTAATTCATCATATGGAACTTTGAATTGAATATGTAATGCGAGCAAGTTCAAACAATTGAACTCGGTTTAAACAAAACGAGTTTAAATAAGAAAGTTCAGACATGGTCATAACAGAAACCATGGATGCCAAAGAAAATTGAGTTTTTCAAAAATTTATTGACTCGATATTAAAAGTCATCATTTAGCAATAATGCGGTTCACCATGCCAAAATCAATTCTAACTAAAGGATATTTGAGTTTGGATAAAACGACAAATTAGAATGAAGCCCTCCAGTGGAATTCAGAAATTAAACGAACCACATGCACAACAAACGGTGCATGTGTAACGTGTGAATTACCAAGAAATAAAATGAATCAATATTTGCTACTATGAAATAAATCCTCCTGGTATGATGACCATTTAGGGAAAGTAGAAACACGAAAGTTAATTTATTATATGTAAAAGTCAAAATTTCAACGAAAGAAGTATAGGAATTTCTATCTGGAATTTCCTGTGATAACTGTTGTTAAGTGACATTATCAGGGAATGTCGAAAAATGAAATAGGGAATTTGCAAAAGTATGTGACTTCTTTTTGTAGTGATAATAATTATGACTCTGATTAGACTGTGCACCGATGGTTTGTGAAATCCTGTTCTAGCGTACCTTAGAGATATTCATTTTTTAGGATCATGTGGCAAAGTGCCTCTTTTTGATTAGTAGTTCTTCTTACTGACGGAATTTTAACATTGGTGTCATCGTGCTCAATTTATATTTTCAAAAGGTCTTGCCTCAAAAGTTGTGTGTAATATACTTCAATCTTCTGTGGATTTATAATTAATTTTTCATGTGTTTTCTTGTACCTTATCACAACTTTACATGCTTTTTACTTGCGTTAATAGTTTATGGTAATATGTTAGAAATTCTTTACACTTTTGATGGTATCCCAACTTTAATGGGTTTCTATTTGTTATTATTGTCGCTCAAGTTACTAGGCAGATAATCAAACGAAATAATGTTTGTTATTGGAAAAGAGATTCCTAATAAAGAAATCTAGACACAGATACTGGTGCTTTATTCCAAATTGACTTTTGGAATTCCTTATATATATACATATCTATATAATCACATATTTCACATGCTGAAATAAACATACCATCTATCAGGTCAATGTTTTTAACAAATTCATATTTCCAAAAACCAGTCAGATATCAGATCATGATACTATTTTAGGGAAATCTTGTCACTTGCTGACATATTATATACCTTCTTACCCGGTTCTCGCCGGAGAGGTAACTTCAGTATATCCGGACAAACTGGAGAGTCTGCTACATCATACCCAGTCTTGCCGGAGAAAATTTTCTATTTCCCATAAATAGTATCTTTTTAAAAAATGCCTATCTTATTAGGGATTTTATTTAGAATTAAGGAAATTGTATTTCCATAACATATTTTATTATTATATTGATCACTAGACGATTCCTGTGACAGTGTCAATTTGATCATTCTTTCAAGTAGTGACTTAGGTCATATTACTGTTGATCATTCTTTCAACTAGTAATTGTGGTCATATCACTGTTGATCATTCTTTCAACTAGTGATTCTAATCATAACACTGTTGATCATTCTCTCAACTAGTGCTTTCGGTCATGTCATTGTTGATCATTCTCTCAACTAGTGATTCTGGACTTAGTTGTCTTGTGATATTTACTTTATCTAATATATTACTTATGGCACACCAAAATCCATCATATTTATTTACACAAGTACTTAGCTTATCATGAAGCTAATAATAAGGCATCTTTTCTTAAATTCAAGTCTAAATGCTATCATGTGTGCTACCAGTTAACAGCAATCTCCTAACTCTTTTATATAAACTTAGGTATTATTGTTACAACACCTAAAGGCGTAAAGCAGTGGCTCTTTGAGTTGGCTCTGATACCACCTTCTGTCACGACCCCCGACCCACCCTGGACGGAATCGGGTGCCGTGAACAGTCCAGCGGCACCGGTGATTATTTTGAAAACGTTGCAGCGGAAATTTTGTCAGGACCGTGAGTTAGGAAAAATATCAGAGTTTAGAAAACACCGGATTTTATTTAATAAATAAATGAGATAAACCCATGTTTTATAATGGTAGCTTTAATAAAGATAAATTTTATTACATAAAACAATATTTCTTATTTTAATTAATAAATAAGCCACTTCTTGATGCCTTTCAGTACCGTATCCATCTTTTACTCCCATCTACTGTAATTACCTGAAAAGTGTTTTAAAAAGGTTTTGTTAGCGGGAAATACTGAGTGAATCATTCTATTTTGCATAATGATGCATAGTTATTAATTACAGCATAAGAGCGATTACAATGGCTTCTATCTTATCTTTATCTGGCTCTATGTCACAATGGTGACATGTCACAATGGTGACGATGGTCATACCACTATTAGATCAATGAACCTAAATAGTGATGATTATCCCTGTAGGTTAATGAACCTAACAGTGATTATCCCGAGTAGGTCAATGAACCTAACTGGGAGAAAATTTGTAATGTGCACAATACCCCAGTAACCAGTAAATCAAGATATCCACGACTTAGTCCCTGTAATTATAACCTTGAAAATAATTTGAGGTATTGTAAAACATTTGATAAAAAGAGAATGACTCACTTTATAATCAGGCAGATTCATACGGGCAAAGTTTAGTCTACAGATAAGCCTTTTGCAGATTCCTACAGGCAGAGCTTAGCCTATTGATTAACCTTGTAACCTAGTGCACACGATTAGGTAAATAACTAATACAGCAGTTACGACAATTCACGAGATTAAACCCTCACAACGATTTACAAGTGCAATACTTAACAATCCAGCGGATTCACAACGAATGACAGAGTATAGTCCGAATTCGAACAACACTCAAACATTCAAGTCGAAATCACGATGAATAACAAAGTATAAACTCAATTTGAGCGGCACTTAAACAATCGTTGGATAGTTATAATCAATCGGACGTTGAATCGTAGCAGCGATTGAGTTAATACCCTGTATCGTAGCAGCATCCCCCTACTAATTAGTGTTTTTGATAGTAATTGGACGATATCTCAGCGTACGTTTGGAATTTGATCGTCGCTCAAATGTCAGAATTCAAGTGCCAAGGCCTGCTATTTATACCTGATTTTTGTCAGGCTTACGGACCGTAAGACTAAACCCTTACGGTCCGTAAGGGACACGTATTTTCCATAGGCTTGCCGCGTGTGGGACTAGGCCTGCTGAGTCGACGAAACTTTTAAATTTGATTTTTATAATAAGTTATAAGGATAATCATCGAGTAGGGAATACCCCCCCTGAGTTTTAGGGGCCCTGATCCTGATTCTGATTGTTCTGAAATTTTTAGGGTTTATGTAGAATCACTTGGGTGTCTTAATTAGGGTTTCCTTTTAGATAAAATAATAAAATAATTAGGACTTTTAATGAGGGTTGTTACAGTTGTCCTATTAATGTATTCTTCTATTGATTCACTATCTTTCATTCGTAAAGCATTGAATTCACATCGAAAAGTCAGTCTAAAGTTTTAGCGTTTTAACCCTGCGTTCTCCTCTGTACGCCTTGTGAAGAATGTTCCATGCCTCTTTAGACATTTTACTAGTTGCCACTCGTTCAAAAACAGTTTCATTCACTGCCTGGAAGATTATATGTAATGCCTTCTTGTCCTTTCTAACCTTTTCTTTATAAATATTCTGATCGTTTTCTGATGCGTTGGTAGCGATTTCATTGTATCCTTCCTCTATAATTGTCCATAGATCTTGTGATTCCAGTAGAACTTTCATTTGTATGTGCCAGTGGTAATAGTTTTGCCCAAGCAATTTTGGAATTTGAGTTTGAATTCCTCCATTCGATGTTGCCATAATGATGATTTACTAAGATTGGGAATTGAATTGCAGATTGAAAGACGTATATGTGTGGATCGTTGTGTGGTTCTGATACCACATTGTAGAATATGCAGATTAGGGTTTGAAGATTGAGAGATAAACTTGTTCTTTATTCGAATTGGTGATTTACAATTGTAATACATACATTACATATATACATGGCAAGTTGAGTGAATAACCGCCGAAACTTAGGTAAATTAATAATAACAAAAAATAACGATACTTAAATAATAGAAACTATACTATATAACTTATACGTATAAATATATCTAGCTTATATCCTTAATCAAATAAGAATGCTATTAAATTACCACTTCTGCATCTCTGAAAGAAGAAAACAAGAAATAGACAATGAGATGTCTTCAAACAGAACTTGTGCAGCTTGTCGTATGCCAGGTGTCATCTTGGCAAGATCGAGTGAGAGCTCTGAAGCTTCAACCTACAATGATTTCCACTATGAAAAGACCATATGCTAAAAGAGAAAGTAGTACAACCATGTTGGCCCTTGGCAAATAGCTTATGTTGTATTATGTTACACGCTTTGACCCGTCGTTATCTTTATTACAATCAGTGGTGGATCTAGAAAATCCGCCAAGCCGTAACGTTTTATAAAAAAGCCGTATTATAAAAAAGCCGTAACGAAATCGTAAAAACGTCAAATTTTTCCAAAATTTACACTAATTTTACACTATCGCCGGAGCGCCAAGCCGTAGCGGAGGTTGCCCCTTCTTATATGCTAGGTCCGCCCCTGATTACAGTTTTCCTTGTTTTATATTACACGCTAGACCCATTAAAGAGCAAAATATCAGCCTGAATTCACTTGCCACCTTTACATTATATGATGTCACTGAACTTTACTATTTGGAACGTAACAGGTACTGGGAAATTTAATATGCTGGTTTGACTACCAAAATACAATGAAATTGATGCTATTAGACTGGAGTATTTTCCTCATGTGATATCTATAGATGGAAAAAGAGGGATTATCTATAGACTCGAGTATATGATTTCCCTAAACTTGGTTCATATGGCCCTTAAACTAGGAAACATTACTTTCACTATTTAATCCTACATCAGTTAGTGGATGCCCACACAGAACTCTCATACAACTATGTACATGCATATTAGACCATGTGTAGTGGGGCATTATGGGGGCATTATTTTCAAAAAAAACGCCCACTCCTCCATTACATAGGGCATTATGGGGCATTATTTTTGAAAAAAAATTGCTTGGGCATTATAATTAAAATGCCTAAATTGGAAGAAGGAAGGTTTGACTGGGTTTGACCCACCAATGAGAAAATAGTTTGCTTTTTTTTTTGTTTAATGATTGGAAGGGGCATTATCAGGCATTATTCCCACTACGCCACTTTTGCAATAACGCCCCATGCTGACTGGGATGACACGTGTCGGATAATGCCCCATGGTGGGGGCATTATTTTTCTAAACCACTACGGGTGGTCTTATATTCTTAAAACTTGATCATGTTATATAACTTATGAATTTTGTAAAATTACTTGTATAAATGTACTTTTAAATGTTTTAAACAAATTTAGGGGCATTTTCCAAACCAAGTTCATGGTAATTTTAAATACCCTTTATAAAGTGTAAATATTATATCTCTACATAAAAAAAATCATATCTTGCAAATTATGTACCTCAAAAACAACCCATCTGACACTTCAAAACACAAATGTGGAGCCTAATAAAGATGCGTTGTCTGAAATATCTTAGGGGCACTTTCCAAACCAAAATATCTTAAGTACCAATTCGGTACCGACTTTTGGTGTTCTTGGTACCAATTTGGCACCGACTTTTGTCGTTTTCTGTAACAGGCTGGTGACGGTTTTTACCTTTATGTACCAGTAACTAATATGCATACATTAACATATTTTTAAAATTAAAATGAGTAGTAAAAAATAAAGTGTAGAATATATAATATTAATTAGTAGTAAATATGTAGTAAGATATGTTTTTGTTTTTTTTTAATATTAATTAATGTAATATTTTAAATGAGATTATTTTGGGGGGAAATTTAAATTTTAGGATGAAATATTTTGAGGGAAAATTTTATGATGAAATATTTTTGGGGGGAATTTTAGGACGAAATATTTTGGAGGGAAGTTTAAATTTTAGGATGAAATATTTTGGAGGGAACTTTTAAAGATGTAGTTAGTTTAATATATGGTAACACATTTTTTATATGACATTTGATATCATTTCGTCACACAAAATAAACAAAGTGATGATAGTGTGGCAAATGTTTATGTAAAGTCACATGAAATTTTGTAATTTTAAGCATGATCATTGTTTAATCATTGTTTAATCTTTGGTCATACAAAATAATATATGTGGCCATATGTATTACCTTTCAGTCACATTATGAAACATATATTGTGGTCATAGATCCCATTTGGCTACACTATTCTAATGTGGCTGTTTTTTCTTAACGTGTGCCTAAAGGTTTCGAATACATCTGTTTTTAGTCACTTGAAACAAATATTATGGCCATAGATCATATCTGGCCACATTTTTTAGCATGGCTAATAAATGTCACACTTTTTTTAAAGCGTGGCTAAATTTTTGGAATACAAAAAAAACAAATAATCTGGTCGTATATAACATTTAGCCACAATTTGCAAGTGTGGCTAATAAATGTCACATTTATTTTCATAAAGTGTGTCTAAGGTGTCAAATGCATATGTTTCTGGTCACATCAAACAAAAATATGTGGCCATAGATCACATTTGGTCACACATTTCGAGTTGTGGCTAATAAATGTCACATTATTTTCTAAAAGTGTGGCCAAAGGTTCTGAACTGGTATACAATTGTCAGATTAATAATAAAATGTGTGGCTAAAAGTGTTTTAAAATGTTATGAGTGACCTTTAGCCACACATTTTTTTCAAATGTGTGGTTCGGCTGTTTTGCCAAAAGTGTGGCCGTGGCCCATTTTTCACGTAGTACAAGGTGGTGATCGAAGGGGCAATCCAAGACTAGTCAATCAAGAGGTTAACGGTTCTCCACGACGTCAACCGCATCAACAAGCCCCATGAGGTGTAAATGGTCGGTTTAGACCGGTGGTCACCAAAAATGACTCTCCCATTGTTCCTACACCACGAGGGAGGAGATCATTCGAGTGTAAACCCAACTATATCAACATCCTACCCCATTTCAATGGTAGGATGCATGACGAGCCTTATACTCATTTGGCGGAGTTCTCCGCTATATGTGGCACTATTGGGACTCATAATTTTGAGATAGAGGAAGTGAAGCTACGGCTGTTCCAATTTTCTTTGAAGGAAAGGCGAAACAAATGTTTCTCACGCTTCCGGTGGGTAGTATCCATACTTGGGCAGAAATGCAACAAGTATTCCTTGATGAATACTATTCGATAGCAAAGACCGACGATGCATGAGATGAGATACAGTCGTTTCGACAGTTATCAGGAGAGTTGTTACACAAGGCCCTTATTCGATTCAAGGAGTTGGTTCGAAAATGCCCTTATCATCAGATTCCTAGATGGGAGTTGTTGATGTGCTTTGTTCGGGGGTTGAATGCCGAGGATCATAAATACTTGATATTGGAAAGTAATGGGACATTGTTGAACAATGATGAGGAGGATGATTGGGAGTTCTTGGAAAGGTTGAGTAAGAACTCCAAGGCTGTGGCTATGGCAGCCCAAGCTAAAAAGCATCCAATCTCAAAGTCTTGGCCCGGCCACGAAGCTAGTTCCAAGGATCGGATTGAAACGTTAGAACGGGAGTTGGCCCGTATAAAGAAGAAAAAGGTGGGTGTGGTACAATATGCCGTGTGCGAAGATTGTGGTGACACCGGTCATCGATCCACTGAGTGCAATGTTAACATGGCCCAAACCACCAACAAGGTGAATCAAGAGTATGGAGACGGGAAGCAAGTTGATATGAACTCCAACACTTACCACCCCAGGTTGAGGAACCATCCTAATTTTAGGTATGTTAACGCCTCCGACCAAATGAACCCAAATTTCCAACCGGGAAATCAAGGTGGGTCGTCGTACCAAAACCGTCAAGGCGGTAACCAAGGTGGTTACCAACGGAACTATAATCAAGGGTACCAAAGGAACTACAACAATGACGGTAATGGTAACGGGTCGGTGAATAATCAAGGTGGTGGTGATGACTTAAATGCAAAAATGGACGCCATGTTGAATATGATGAAGGAGACAAGGAAAGAGAATGAGGTGCGAGACAAGTCACACAAGGCCTTAGTGAGGCAAGTGGGTCGATTAGCTGAAGATGTGGCCTAACTCAAAGGAAGTGGAGGACGACTCTCGAGTGACACTACGGTGAATCCAAAGCATCAAAGTTCAAGCAAGAATAATGTGAGGAATGTGCACATTAATGCGGTAAGTCTTATTTCAAATGATAAGGTTTGTAGTGTTGAGAGTACTCCACCACTGCAACTTGTTGATGGTGTAGTGGAGGATTTTAATGATGAAAGCGAACATGAGCAAGTAATAATTTCACAACCAAAAATTGAAAATGACAAGTTAATTTTTTTTTGTGAAAATTATTTAAATGAATTGCATGCTAGGGCCAATGATATAGGTGTGGAGTTTAATACCATCCCATATCCGTTGGCTCTATTAAAACCAATTAAGGCATCAATACTGAATAAACAAACCCCACCAAAGGACGAGAGGTGGGAAAATTTTAAACAAGCAAAAATCAATTTACCATTGCTTGATGCCATAATAAAGGTTCTTGCTCATGTTGAATGTTTGAAGGAGTTAAGCACCGAAAAAATGCACAACAAACTACCAAAACCGGTTGATTTGATATCTCATGTTAGTGCCGTTTTATCGAGTTCCCTCCCCCAAAAAGCTCAAGATCCGGGAGATCCTCTTATTCTAATCCAAATTGGTAAATTTAAAATTAAGAGGGCGCTCCTAGATCTTGGAGCTTGTGTGAGTATCTTGCCTGGGAGTGTCACACCCCAACCGATGGCGGCATCATCGGGGCGTGGCACTGAGCGAAACAGATTGTTCAAGAGAATCCACAACAACTATTAAATGACAATATCTTTAATGTTAATATCCCATACTACTAACAAATAAAGCAAAAACAGTCATTACAGATAATAAGTCTAAAAACAAGTCTATTCCGACAACTCAGATTTTATTGTGGGTTTCTAGACTTCCTAACTTGATTCATCACAGCATAGCATAGCATAGCATCCTATCAACCTGTCACATACGTTAAAATAAAGTCAATACATAAAATGTAAAGGTGAGTACACAACTTTTGCATAGCATATAGTATAAAAAGCGTTTTCGCATAACGAGCATATATCACGTAACGGGCGAAGCATGTAACTATCAAACAATGATTACAACTTAACCACGAGACTGAGTTGTAGAGTATGCGCGACATATGTTCAGCGAACACGTGAAGTAAAGTGATGTGATCCCTAGCAACCCCTATCCACGACAGGTGCTGAGTCCAAACTATAGTACTATCGTTGCTAGAGGCGGTATAGTGTAACACTGTATAGCATAGTACAAGCATTCAAAGTACACGTATAGTGATATTCACCAAATTACATATGTTTTATTCCCCCATTTTACCCCCATTTTACCCCCATTTTACGCGTTTTTGGCCGTAAAACCGAGAATCGGATACTTAATCGGGTGTATTTTTGTTTACAGGCCTAAAACAGCGTGCCAAATAAGAAGATGAAGAAAACGAGGATTTTTCGGGCGAAACGGCTGAGCTGCGAAGATTCTGTGAAGAAAGCCTTCTTTCAGCTATCGCATGACCGTGCGATTATTGGCACTCCCGTGCGGCGACAACAAGGCTCAGCCTGGCAGTGCACGCTAGTGCGATCAGGAGTGCAAGGCATCTTCGAGAACGCATGACCGTGCGACAAAAGGAACGACCGTGCGTGGTCTGTGATCTCGGATGCACTGCCTGTGCAATTGGTTGTGCCAACCTAATCTCGATGGTGAACGCTCATGCGACTCATGGCACGCCCGTGCCGATCTGAAGACCGGTCAAGATTTGGTGATGTCACACAGTATGGTGAACAGTAACTTAAAGTGCACGACCGTGCACTTTAATCGCACGACCGTGCGATTTGAAAATTGTATAAAAACAGAAGGCAACAATCAGTTCGTAACTCTGGACTTTTGGGAGCTTTTCTGGCAATTGTTCAGGCTCTAGAGGCTCTGCTTTCACCTGGAATCAAGCCATATCATGCCGATTAGCTCCGTTATCATCCGGATTCTCAATCTAGTGCTTGTTTATGGTTTGATTTCTTGAATCTTTCCATGATTTTGTTGTAATTAAGCATTTTGGTTGATGATTAAGTATTATTGTAAGCCTAAGGGCAAAAACACTAGTATTCCTTGCTTAACAACAACCATTAGTATGTTAATTATGTTTGTAATGACACTTGAAGCATTTTCTATGTTAATCCTTGATGATTAGTTTGCAACCTTGTTTATTGATGTTGAATTCTTAATTATAGTTAATTATCTTGGATGATTAGTATGTGGTTAGTTGAGATATTTGCAAAAAGAAGCTTAATTAATCATGTATTAGTAGACTTTGAACTTGTTTAACTAGTTTAACTTGTTTAAAATGTTTGCACCATGATACTAGAAATGGTTAGTGGTTTAATAAGGGGTAATTAATATTAATCAAGAAAGCTTTCACTCACGTAAGGACCTTAACGGGTTAAATGGTGTTGCTATGAATTCTTGACATAAGTTGTTAGCTTAGTTAGTAGTTTAGGCCAAAATTGCTTGCTTGGTGAATTTATGTTCAAGATTTGTGAAATGAACTCGGTTGTGATTTAATCTAGTTTATGCTTGTCTCGGTGGTTACATTGTGTTTATCGGTGTCATTTTCCTTGATTAAGTGAAGTTAGAAAACTCCTAACGGATGACTAACTTTTCTTTAGGGGATTTTCATAGACATTTGTCAATTGGGCGTTAAAGAACAATTTTAGGTGGTTAAAGTGTGTTTATCGTTTTAGTTTTCCAAAGAGTTGTCATGTTAGGATTCCTGAAAGGGATACTAATTGTCTTGAAAAAATGGAAAATTGACCAAGTGTTTAAAGTGACAAAACCGACTTAGTTCACATACTTTGGTTGTGCATAAAGCAAGGCTGTATATTTATTTTCATATCTGGAGTCTATTGTGTTTTTAAAAATATTTGTTTAGTCTTATTTTAGTTTTTAGAAAATCACCCACTTATCTTTCAACCTGTACTTTAATGACAAAGGTTTAGTATTATTCCTCCGCCCACATCCTTGGATCGATACTTCGTTCTTACCGATACTTTACTACATATATGACGGTGTACACTTGCCCTTTGGTGTGTGTTTTAATGTTGAAGTATAAATCATTTTTATAAATTTAAAACCAAAACGTGTGTAAAATTCATTGTAAAAATATGTATATACGCGCACACGTCAAGTTTTTGGCGCCGTTGCCGAGGATGTGGCGAGCTTTAGGAACGAACCGAGTCAATATCTTATCAGTGTACATACTTGTGAATATTCGTAAATATTTTCTTGATTATTTATTTGTTAATATTTCTTGTTTTTGATTTAATTTATTCGTTTTCAAGCTTATTTTAAACACTTGTAAATTGTTATTTCATTTATTTGTTCGAATTCGAACTAATTATTTATTTGTTCTTTGAGTTTTCGGCTCCGAAAAATTATTTTTTTATACTAGCCGATTTGATTATTTTATTTGTTTTGATTTTTATAAAATTCCGGGACTACTTTTGAATTTTTATAAAATTTTCAACCCTTTTAAACAGAACTTCTGTTTTATTACAAAAAAAAAAAACAGCCTTATTATAATAATATAATATTCACGTCGGTCAATTTTTCGTTTGCAGGTTGATGTCCTCAACCCCCGCTCCAGACGCTGTTGAGCCTTCAGACGAACCCGAGCGTGATCTGAGGAGACGTCTTCGTGAGAGTTCCCGTGCGGTTGCGTTGCAACTCGCAGTAGCTGCGGACGAGCAGGTGGGACCCACTAAAGCCGAGGGCTCAGGGGACGTAGGAAACACAATCATCGCGGACGACGAACGACCACTGAATGAGTCAAATCAGCCCGGAGGTGCAGGCCTGGAGCCAAGCATTGTCCGACCTACGGTAGTCGCACCTACTTTTGAAATTAAATCTAGTATTATAAATATGGTGTAGAATTCGATGCAGTTTGACGGACGTGAGCATGAGGATCCCGGACGACATATCGCTGCTTTTCTTGAAGTATGTTCAACTTTCAAGATTAGGGATGTTTCGGAGGATGCTATTCGGTTGAGGTTGTTTCCATTTTCGCTACGTGACAAAGCTAGAGCATGGCTTATGTCACTTCCTGCAGGGTCCATCAGGACCTGGGATGAGCTGGCAGAATTATTCATGCAGAAATACTTTCCACCGGAGAAAACAACCAAGTTAAGGAACCGGATTGTGACTTTTCGTCAGGACGAAGGAGAATTGTTGCACACGCGGCCTGGGAGAGATTTAAGGATTTGTTACTTGATGTTCCACACCATGGTTTCTCCAAAAGACAGTTGGGTTTGACTTTTTACCAAGGGCTTAATTATGTGACACGCAGGAGAGGTTAGATATCCACGCAGGAGGCGATCTGGGGACGAAAACGCCAAATAAAGCTTATGCTATCAATGAAAAAGTTGCGTTAAAGTCGAGCTTGCGTCGAGACGGAGAGAGAGGCCGAACATCATCATCCCGCCCAGGAGTTCACGCTGTGGACGACTACACAACCATCACTGCACAGATCTCGGCACTTTTGGCAAAATTTTATAGGTCCCAGATGGCTGCACAGGCTAGTTCTGGATGTGACCAGTGCGGAGTGTCACACGAGCCTGGTGCATGTTTTCAGGGGGTTATGTATGAGCTGAAGAAGTGGATTTTGTCAGCAATCAAGTGAGGCCGTAGAACAACCCTTACAGCAATACATACAACCCGGGATGGAGGAATCATCCGAATTTTGGATGGAAGGCAAATGTGGGTAATCAAAACCCATTAGGATTTGCCCAGCGGGCTCCAGCACCGCAGCAGGCTCATGGTCAACAATTCCAGCCTTACAATCAGTCTTTCCAGCCACGTCCATACTCGTATCAGACCCAGGGCGCCGAGAGTAGTTCCCAGCAACAAGCCCCTTAACGAAGTTCCAAGCTGGAAGAAATGATGGCTCAACTTCTTAGCAGCTCCACTAGTGCAAATCAATTAGCTAAAAAACGATATCAACAAAGCGAAGAACGTTTTTTAGCTCACGAAGGAGAAATGAGGAGTAAAAAAGTCTCGATTCAGAATATCAAGAACCAGGTTGGTCAGCTGGCTAAGATTATGTCAGAGAGACCCCCAGGTGGTCTTCCAGGCAACACAGAGCCAAATCCATGAGGGCATGTAAATGCGGTTATGACCAGGAGTGGCAGAACCACCGGACCCAACATATCGGACTCACCACCGATCACTGAAGCGGTCCCGACTGATACACCGGACGAGGTGCACGCCAGGCGAGGCCCAGCAAGTACAACACAAGTCCAGGAGCCAGTCAAAGATTACACTCCTCCAGTTCCATACCCGGGCAGGCTGAAGAAACAGAAAAATGAAGAACAATATGGTAAGTTCCTTGAAATGTTTAAACAACTACACATAAACATACCATTTGTTGAAGCCTTGGCCCAGATGCCGAAGTACGCGAAATTCTTAAAGGACATCCTCTCGAATAAGCAGAAGCTTGAGGATTTGTCCTGTGTGGTGATGAACGAAAGTTGCTCTGCCATTCTTCAAAATCGTCTGCCCATGAAGATGGGAGATCCGGGCAGTTTCACGCTTCCTTGTCTGATTGGAAATATGTCTGTTAGCCATGCATTGGCTAATTTGGGAGCGAGTATCAACCTTATGCCTTATAAGGTTTTTACTAAGTTGGATCTAGGTGAGCCGTCACCTACAAGGATGAGCATTCGACTTGTTGATCATTCTATCAAGTATCCACGTGGGTTTGTTGAGAATATGCTAGTTAAGATTGACAAGTTTGTGTTTCCCATGGACTTTGTTATCCTGGATATGGATGAGGACTCTAGGATGCCTTTGATTCTCGGACGTCCATTCTTGAATACCGCCCGAACCATTGTAGATGTAGCTGCAGGACAGATTACACTCTGAGTGAATGATGAGTATGTGACCTTTGACATCAAGCGGTCAATGCAGCACCCACAGAGTCAGGATGATGCGCTCTACTATGTTGACATTGTCGAAGCTTATGTGAGCACACATTTCCAGGGCATGATTGAGGAGATTGATTCGAACACACATCTGTTGTGTGGGGACCTAGATGGCATTATGCAGGAGGGCTACGATTTCGAGCAACCAGTCTATCAGATTGGTGATGATGGTTCCCAGAGTCCGGATCGGTTTACAGAGATTGATCGTGAGGATGAAGAAAAGTCGAAGCCTTCAGTTGAAGATCCCCCGTCCTTAGAGCTTAAGGAGCTTCCGCCCCATTTGGAGTACGCATTTCTAGACGAGGAGCGTCGTCTGCCGGTTATTATTTCATCATCTTTGTCGGATGAGGAAAAGAGCAGACTTCTCAGTGTTCTACGACTTCATAAGAAAGCAATCGCGTGGAAGATCATGGATATTAAAGGGATCAACCCCTCATTCTGTACTCATAAAATTATCATGGAGGACCAGTACAAGCCGTGTGCATAGCCACAGAGACGATTGAACCCAAACATGCAAGAAGTTGTCAAAAAGGAGGTGATAAAGTTGTTGGATGCAGGTTTGATCTACCCTATATCCGACTCAGTTTTGGTTAGTCCTGTTCAGGTAGTGCCCAGAAAGGGAGGCATGACAGTAGTTACAAATGATAGGAATGAGCTTATTCTAGCCCGGACGGTCACAGGATGGCGTGTTTGCATCGATTATCGCAAACTCAATGATGCCACCCGCAAGGACCACTTCCCGCTTCCATTCATCGACCAGATGTTGGATCGTCTGTCGGGGAAGTCTTATTACTGTTTTCTGGATGGGTTTTCCAGCTACTTTCAGATTCCTTTTGCTCCTGAGGATCAGGAGAAGACTACCTTTACATGCCCCTTTGGCACATTCGCCTACCGGCGTATGCCCTTCGGGTTGTGTAATGCACCGACTACCTTCCAGCGATGCATGGTTGCGATTTTCCATGACATGAACGAGGATTCTATGGAAGTGTTCATGGATGATTTTTCAGTATTTGGAGATTCCTTTGATCAGTGTCTAGAAAATTTGAAGAAAATGTTGAAGAGGTGCGAAGAAACGAATCTTGTCCTAAACTGGGAAAAATGCCACTTCATGGTGAGAGTGGGCATAGTTTTGGGACATAAGATTTCGCAAGCTGGTATGGAGGTCGACCCAGCGAAAGTTGACACAATTTCATGACTTCCACCTCCCACCTCTGTGAGAGCGATACGGAGCTTCCTCGGTCATGCGGGGTTCTAAAGGCGATTCATCAGGGATTTTTCAAAAATCGCCAGGCCCATGACCTGTCTGTTGGAAAAAGACGCTCCGTTTATCTTTGGAGATGATTGCTTAAAGTCTTTTGACCTTCTCAAGCAAAAGCTGACTGAGGCCCCTATTTTAGTCGCACCTGACTGGAGTCTGCCATTTGAAATTATGTGCGACGCGAGCGATTTCTCTATAGGGGCCGTTCTGGGACAAAGGAAGGAAAAGCACTTTCACCCGATCTACTATGCGAGCAAGACTCTTCATGACGCACAGGAGAATTACACTACGATAGAAAAAGAGCTCTTGGCGGTTGTTTTCGCATTTGACAAATTTAGATCGGATTTGGTGCTTTCGAAAACAATCGTGTATACTGATCACGCAGCCATCAGATACCTGTTCAGCAAACAAGACACTAAACCGTGTCTTATCAGGTGGATCTTATTGCTGCAGGAGTTTGATATCGAAATTCATGACAAAAAGGGTTCGTTGAATGTAGCGGCTGGTCATCTTTCTCGATTGGAGCATGGAGACATCAAGGGCATGTGTTGCGATTTAATAAATGACAACTTCCCACACGAGTCGTTGATGAGTGTCGAGGTATGCGATGAGTCGCCTTGATTCGCCAACTTTGCAAACTATCTTGCTTGTAGGATCCTGATTAAAGGATTCACTCACCAACAAAAGAGAAAATTCTTTGCGGATGTCAAGCACTACGTTTGGGACGACCCTTTCTTTTGTTTGGGGTTGGAGCTGATCAGGTGATTAGGAGATGTGTGTCGGGAAAGGAGGCGACTGACATTCTGCGCCACTGTCACGAGGGACCTACTAGAGGTCACCATGGAGCCAATTTCACTGCTAAGAAGGTGCTTGATTCAGGGTTTTATTGGCCAACAATATTTCGTGATGCGCAGAAGTGGGCCAGTGCGTGCGATGCTTGCCAGAGGGAAGCAAATATATCGGCACGCGATGAAATGCCTCAAAATTGGATCCAAGTATGTGAAGTCTTTGATATCTGGGGGATAGACTTCATGGGACCATCCCCCCCCCCCCCCGCGAGGAAACAAATATATCCTGGTTGCTGTTGATTATGTATCGAAGTGGGCTGAGGCACAGGCCGTACCCACTAATGATGCCAGGGTAGTCGTGAGGTTTCTGAAGAGTTTGTTTGCCCGGTTTGGTGCACCAAAGGCACTGATCAGTGATAGAGGGACACACTTTTGTAACACTCAGCTAGAGAGAGCTCTGTCCCGTTATGGTGTGCACCACAGATTATCCATGCCCTATCATCCACAAACAAGTGGGCAAGTGGAGGTCACGAACCGGGGGTTGAAAAGAATCCTTGAGCGGTCGGTGGGTGCAAACCACAAGGATTGGTCGGAAAAATTGGATGAAGCACTGTAGGCTTTCCGTACGGCGTACAAGACGCCTATTGGGACTACTCCCTTTCGGGTTGTTTACGGAAAAACATGCCATTTACCCGTGGAGTTGGAGCACAAGGCGATGTGGGCTCTCAAAACTGCAAATATGGATCTAAAAACTGGAGGTGAAGCCCGGTTCCTTCAGATTCACGAATTAGAGGAGCTACGACAACATGCCTATGAGAACTCCGTGTTATACAAAGAACGCACCAAGAGATTGCATGACAAACGCTTGAAGGACCATAAACAATTCCAAGCGGGAGATCTTGTCCTACTCTACAACTCGAGGTTGTGTCTATTTCCAGGGAAGTTGCATTCGCGTTGGACGGGCCCGTATACGGTAAAGGAGGTATTTCTGTATGGGATCGTCGCGATTGAGAACGCGGATGGCGTAATTTTCAAGGTGAATGGGCATCGCTTAAAGCTCTACGTGGCTGGGCCGATTGAGTCGGGGGTGGAGGTTATCGAGCTCCACACCCCGCATACATCATAAGTGTGGGGAGGAGAGTCTACGCTACTGACTCAAGGAACAAAAATGTAGCAAGAGCGTTTCATGCGCTTTAGGGGTTAAATTGTCCAAGTTTTTGTTTTGGTCGTTTTTCGTGTTTTTGGCATGTTTGGTAGTTTTTCGTAGGACCGTACAATTTTCGATCATACCAGACGAAGAACGTAAGTGAGAAAATGGTTAAATCAGTTTGCGTATTGCAAAAATGGCGGAAACGGGTCAGAGCAGCATCTAAAACTGGGTTCTGTGACAAACAGACTGATCTGCAGGTTTGGCACGACCGTACATCTGGTTGCACGTCCGTGCCGTTCAAAGCCAGCACCTAGACTTGCACCATCGTGCAGTCCGAGAACAACGTGCCAGGATCAAGTCTTGTTGGAGATGCACGACCGTGCGTCCGGTCGCACGACCGTGCGGATGGTCGCACGACCATGCGGATGGCCAGGGGCAGTTTTGTCCATGTACTATATAAAGACCTTTTCTGCACCCATTCTCACAACTCGCGAACCCTAGCCGCACTCTCGTTCCTGACCAGTTTCCTCTCCAAAATCCCACCATTTTTTGCAAGATTTCTCATATTCTTCGAACACGGTATGTATTTCTTCTTGATTTTTTGTTTTAATCTTGTTCTAGGACTTGGTATCTCAGATTTCTTCAAGGAGTTTAGGGTTCTCTTCATAAATACAAACCAAGCCCTAATCCTTGTAAGATTGAAGCAAATCATGAACATCCAGTCGGTTTCCTAACCCCCATTCACCAAAAATTTGTTGATTTTCGGAGAAATTTGACTGTTTTATAATGGGGGTTGAAAAACTGCAGAAAGTCAGATCGCACGGTAGTGCCGTGGGTGGCACGGTCGTGCAATTTTGGTATGTTCATGATTTAGGCTGTTGTGTCGGTGACGCACGGTGGTGCAACAGGTCGCACGTCCGTGTAGTTCCGATAAACTCCGAACGCCATCGCTGATCTCGGTGACGCACGACCGTGCATCTGGTCGCACGCCCGTGCGATTTGTCCAGATCAGTTTGACATTAGCTTCATAATGGTGTGTTAGGCTGTTTCGGTTGAAATTTTTTCTGCTCCTCTTTGTCTAACAGTAACTCCTCGTGCAGATGGACCATCCTTTCCTCCACTTTGACCAAAACAACCAACGGTACCATCCTTTCCTTACAAAACTCAATGAATTGTGGCAGAGGCGGGACCAAATTGGTACTCCAAGAAGGCTGGATTGGGATGTAATGGTGGAGCTTAACCAAAGCGAACGACTAGCAAACATGTTATCGCTTCCATTTTCTCGATTGGTCAACATTGACCGGCCCATTTACCTGGAGCTCACTTTGGAATTCTTCGCCACATACTCTTACGAGAAACCAAAAGCAACCCAGATTTCCGACATAAGAAGTGGATTAATTTCAAATTGGGCGGTAATTGGCATAACTGGACCGTCGGGAGGTTAGGGAGAAGACTCGGAATCTACACTGAAAATGAAATGGATTCCGAATTTTTCACCGAGCTATACACTTTTCCTAGCGAGGAGGAGCGGGCTGATTTTTGGGCACGGATTGCTGTTGGGCCACCATATGATCCTCGAGAAGCCAAAGCATCGCGACTGCGAGACCCTTTACTTAGGGTTATGCAACATATTTTCAGCCACAACATTGCTGGGCGCATGGACAGTTTGGGAAACTGTCCCACTCCTGATGTCATATTTTTATATGCGCTCGCGGAGGGGGTTCACATTAACCTCGCCGCACGTATGGCAGATTATTTTGTACACAGTTCAGGCAGGACCCCTAGCAGCCAAATCCATGGGGGTCAATATGTCACGCAGCTTGCGTACGCTATGAGAATAATGACTGATGAAGTGGGAGCGGGTTTGACTTTGGTTACTGAAGGGACGTATGTGGATATCCGTTCATTGAAGGCTATGGGACTAATCGTGGATACTGATCATGGAGAAAGGTTAAAAGGATTAGACAACGAGGTCTGGGACCCGTTGCCCCTAGAGCCAGCGGATGATGAGGATGAAATTATGCCAGATCACGAGGAGGAGGAGCATCAACAGCCACCACACACACCACCGCATCAGGAGCCCCCGCAGTACCAGCATTGGCCGCCCGGCATCCCGTCATATCCTGAGTTTTATGGTCAATTTCAGCAGATGCAGATTAACCAGGAGCAACTGCGAGTTAACCAAGAGCAGCTGATGGCTAACCAGGAGTAGATGCGGGTGAATCAGGAGTTCATGCGCCAAGAGGTGCATGCCGGGTTTTCGTACATCTTTGGGGGTCTTCAGAATGCCTACCCCAACTACTTTGGCGAGCTGCCACAGTTCCCATTCGGGAACCCCGGCGACTATGGTGGGGCAGGCACATCCGGCACAGGTGGAGGTGCCGATGACGAGTAGTGGATGAGTTCTGAGCTGGTGGTTGTGGTAGTATTTTAGTAGTTTATTTTGGGTGTCATTTTGGTTTTATTGTAAACACCCGCGGACATGTTTTTAGTTTTTCAGACATTATCGTTTATTTTCTTAGTTTATGTATGGATATTTTGTACTTTTATTATTTATTTAGATCATGGTTTGTGTTGCAACTAGATTGTCTCGCCTGCTGTTTTGTTTTGCTTTGCTTTGCTTTGTGACATCCATGCAGATCTTTGAAGCACATCTTGGACCGAAAAGACACGAAAAAATCGGCTTTGGAGCCTCGTTTCATCTTCAGTCATCTTCAAGGGAGTGTTATTCTCCTTTTTCTCTATATTCTGGGATTCACATTGGGGACAGTGCGAAGTTCAAGTGTGGGGAGGGGGTTTAACATTTTGACTTTGTTTGTCCTAAAAAAAATAACAAAAAAATCAAAGCTATTGTATATATTTTTAGTAAATAAACCGGTTAGTTGTTGTTTTAGAAAGCTTCAGATATGATAAAAATCCGACAAGCCAAATAAATTTTGAAAAAGATAACCAAAAAATGTGAGAAACAAAGAAAGACTTGCATGATAATTTTCACACTTTTACCCATTCCTTCCATTATGTGAGCATATTTGAGCCTTAAATTCGTTATATGTTTGTTCATTTCGGAGTAGGAGTGAGCCGGATGTCACGTGTAGTTTAGAAATTGTCACTAGCATGCTTTTTAAGACCATAAATGTGTTAAATTGTGTAGAAATGATAGAGGCACCTAGAAAACCCTTTGTTATTAGCCTTTTTCTTTGTTTTATCTTTCCCTAAACCCTACATTACCCACTAGGATTAACCATGTCGAGCCTTTCCAGTGTTTTTCTTTCTTTTACCCAACCAATTGACCCACTTAGCCAAATTTAGCCTTTTAATTTTTAACCCTTTTGTGTTAAAACTCGTTTAAAAATCGTTTAACTAGCGTTTCTTGTAATTAGTTGTTCATTGTACAAAGCCATTAGAATATATATGTTTAAAAAAATCAGAAAACAAAAACTCCCTAAAATAGGGTGAAGTCGACAAAATTCGAGCAATTTTAAGTGCTAGAATGATGAAATTCCGTTGATGAGCTTGATAACACAAAAAGTCGCCTTTTTAAGGCATTAGTATATATAGTTTAGTTGTTTTATGTTTGTTAAACGTGATTACTGAGTTTTAACCATTTAGTCACTTTAAAAATTTCCATTTCACACCCTTCACCCAAGCCTTTCGTTACAACCCGTAAAGACCTCTTGATTTACACTTTTTCGCATGTTAGTTGGTGGAGATAAGATCTTGTGACAAGCTTATGATATTACACGTTTCATTGTCTAGGCATTGAGTGTTTACACATACACATTTTATGTATGTTTCAAAAATATAGCCGAGTGTGTGTGGACATTGTGAGATGTGTGAAGATTAGCATGCTAAGTCAATCGTAGTGAAATCACGGCTTTATGGTTATCTCTACATATATTTGCATGTGCTTGTTTGGTTTGAATCATTTGATGTTGCCTTTCGAAAAACCGGCTTACCGTATGTCTGTGTATTAGTAGGTAATTTCTAAATTCTTGTTCTCGTTAGAAACTATCTTTTATTACATTTTAATTTTAGCTTGCTTGAGGACAAGCAAGGTTCAAGTGTGGGGAGGTTTGATATTCACCAAATTACATATGTTTTATTCCCCCATTTTACCCCCATTTTACACGTTTTTGGCCGTAAAACTGAGAATCAGATACTTAATCGGGTGTATTTTTGTTTACAGGCCTAAAACAGCGTGCCAAATAAGAAGATGAAGAAAACGAGGATTTTTCGGGCGAAACGGCTGAGCTGCGAAGATTCTGCGAAGAAAGCTGTCTTTTAGCTATCGCATGACCGTGCGATTATTGGCACTCCCGTGCGGATCCGACAACAAGGCTCAGCCCGACAGTGCACGCCAGTGCGATCAGGAGTGCAAGGCATCTTCGGGAATGCACGACCGTGCGATAGAAGGAACGACCGTGCGTGGTCTGTGATCTCGGATGCACTGCCTGTGCAACTGGTCGCGCCAACCTAATCTCGGTGGTGAACGCTCGTGCGACTCATGGCACGCCCGTGCTGATCTGAAGACCGGTCAAGATTTGCTGATGTCACACAGTATGGTGAACAGTAACTTAAAGTGCACGACCGTGCACTTTTATCGCACGACCGTGCGATCTGAAAATCATATAAAAAATAGAAGGCAGCAATCAGTTTGTAACTCTGGACTTTTGGGAGCTTTTCTGGCGATTATTCTGGCTCCGGAGGCTCTGCTTTCACATCAAGCCACATCGTGCTTATCATCCGGATTCTCAATCTAGTGCTTGTTTATGGTTTGATTTCTTGAATCTTTCCATGATTTTGTTGTAAATTAAGCATTTTGGTTGATGATTATGTATTATTGTAAGCCTAAGGGCAAAAACACTAGTATTCCTTGCTTAACAACAACCATTAGTATGTTAATTATGTTTGTAATGACACTTGAAGCATTTTCTATGTTAATACTTGATGATTAGTTTGCAACCTTGTTTATTGATGTTGAATTCTTGATTATAGTTAATTATCTTGGATGATTAGTATGTGGTTAGTTGAGATATTTGCAAAAAAGAAGCTTAATTAATCATGTATTAGTAGACTTTGAACTTGTTTAACTAGTTTAACTTGTTTAAAATGTTTGCGCCATGATACTAGAAATGGTTGGTGGTTTAATAAGGGGTAATTAATATTAATCAAGAAAGCTTTCCCTCACGTAAGGACCTTAACGGGTTAAATGGTGTTGTTATGAATTCTTGACATAAGTTGGGGGGGGGGGGGTAGTTGCACGGACCTCCCATCCGCCGGAGTATCGCAACTCCGCAAGCTAGCTTAGCCCCATAGCTGCCTGGCGGTGATTACCCACGGTGAAGAGCCCCAACACCCCATAAGGGCATTGCCGGGAATCGAACCGGTGACCTCAAGTAGAGGCCTGGGTGAGGCTGGCCAACTGGGCTACCCCAGAAGGTTAACATAAGTTGTTAGCTTAGTTAGTAGTTTAGACCAAAATTGCTTGCTTGGTGAATTTATGTTTAAGATTTGTGAAATGAACTCCGTTGTGATTTAATCTAGTTTATGCTTGTCTCGGTGGTTACATTGTGTTTATCGGTGTCACTTTCCTTGATTAAGTGAAGTTAGAAAACTCCTAACGGATGACTAACTTTTCTTTAGGGGATTTTCATAGACATTTATCAATTGGGCGATAAAGAACAATTTTAGGTGGTTAAAGTGTGTTTATCGTTTTAGCTTTCCAAAGAGTTCTCATGTTAGGATTCCCGAAAGGGATACTAATTGTCTTGAAAAAATGGAAAATTGACCAAGTGTTTTAAGTGACAAAACCGACTAAGTTCACATACTTTGGTTGTGCATAAAGCAAGGCTATATATTTATTTTTATATCTGGAGTCTATTATGTTTTTAAAAATATTTGTTTAGTCTTATTTTAGTTTTTAGAAAATCACCCACTTATCTTTCTACCGGTAATTTAATGACAAAAGTTTAGTTTTATTCCTCCGCCCACATCCTTGGATCGACACTTGGTTCTTACCGATACTTTACTACATATATGACGGGGTACACTTGCCCTTTCGTGTGTGTTTTAATGTTGAAGTATAAATCATTTTTATAAATTTAAAACCGAACCGTGTGTAAAATTCATTGTAAAAATATGTATATACGCGCACACGTCATATAGCATGCGGGAGCGGTTAGCATTCATAAAGTGTTTGCGTGGTGTGTTGTATTTTGATATAGAACGTATGTAACACCCTAAAGTGCGTTAAAAGAAAATGGGCTCGAGTATACTCATAGTGAGTTCGTAGATGCTAAACACACACTGTATTGGATTGAAGGGAGCGCTTTGGGTTAGTCTGAGAATGGAAACAGTAGCATAAGTCATTGAGCAGAGTGTTGAACAATGCGTAAACAGAGTGCCGGATGGTTATGTGTTTGGATGGTGATCCGAACGAATGGGTATAACCCATCCGAGCGGATGGTCATCCGGACGGATGGTCATCCGAGTGGATGACCATTTGAACGGATGGCCATTCGAATGAGTGTGTGGATGTTTGTAAATTGTTGAAAATTCGAAGTTTCGTTAAAAGTGATAAACAATAGATAATACAAATGTCAGGTCATCCAAGAGGATGGTCATCCGATCAGATGGCCATTCGAGTGAGAAGTCTGTTATTTGAAAATTTTTACAAGTTTTCCGATAAAAATTTGAAGTTTAACGGACACGACGTGACGATGTGTCAAACAACGGGAATACACCAAGCCTAGCTCATTCGATCGGATGGTCTCAGCCCATTCGGTCTAACTTACTGTTCTTGATGAAGATTCATGTTTAACCCGTAAGTTGGTCCATCTCTTCGGTGGAAATCCGTTTTCAAGCCGGCTCTCGACTAAGGAACGAGTAGAGAGTCTGAATGAGGCCAGATTCCATCGAAAATGTGTAAAAGTTGAAGAGAAGTTGAGAACAGATGAAAAGTGTTGAGTTCTTGTTGTGATTTAGTTTAAAAAGTGTGGAAATCCTTCAGATCTAGAACCATTCTCGATCAAATGGTGTTCCTTAACCATTTTCCGGAGCAAAACGGGTGGAACCCACCTTCAAGAGGTCCAAATCAGTGATTTCAGAGAAAAAGCAAGTATTTGTGTGTGATTTTGATGTAGAAGATGATGTAGAAGTGATTAGAGATGAAGGTTGTACAAGATTTGAGGAGAAATACTTACGAAATAGCCTGGAATTATGATTAAGAGTGACTGAGAGCGACTTGAGTGCGTGTGAGCGGATGGAAGTGTCAAATCAGTGAAAAGGAGGCGTACAACAATATTTATAGAGTGAGGTGCGAGGGTTAAGTCAGTGGAGAGACGGTGTCGGATGGCTCATTTGGTCGAATGGCCATCCTATCGGATGGCCATCCGCTAGGATGGCCTCCGAGCGGATGGTCATCCGAGCGGATGGTCATCCGGACGGATGTCCATTCGGACGACCGTGTCGTGTTTGTTAGTTTTCCAACTTTCGTTTCGTGCGTTAAGCGTTGCGTTTAATCGAGTTGCGAGTGTGCGTTTGAGCGTATAAGCGTTGCGTTGATAACCACATAACAACTAATCACACAATTAACACACAAAACATAATTAAATCTGTGTTTCGAGTCTGCGTTGAGTTCGCGTTGTGATAGCGTTTAGTCTAAACAAGCGATGTAACATGCGACAAAATGCGTTTAAGTAGTAAGCGTTGTAAACAGCGTTTAAATGTGATAACTGTGTTTTGAATACGCGTTGTAACGAGCGTTGTAATATGCGTTTGAAAATGCGTTGAAAAATATAGTTTAAACCCTTTTGCGTTAATTGGAATCTCGGGAATACATGCGTTTACGAAATGTATAATGGTTAACAAGTAACGATCCGAAAAGTCGGGTTGTTACAGCCTCCCCTACTTTAAGGAATTTCGTCCTGAAATTAAGGAGCATGCCTAACAAAGAGTTGTTGATATTTAGCTTTCATATCACTTTCGTGTTCCCAAGTGAACTCGGCGCCGCCTTTGCCTTCCCAGCGAACCTTCACTATAGGAATGCGAGAACGTCGAAGTTTCTTGGTTTCTCAATCCATGATTTCTACTGGCTTTTCCACAAAGTGTAGAGTTTCGTTCACTTGCAAATCCTCAAGAGGAACATGAAGATTCTCTTCAGCTAGGCAGTTTTTGAGGTTTGAGACATGGAAGGTCGGATGTACGTTGCTGAGTTCCTCCGGTAATTCGAGTCGGTAGGCCACTTTGCCAATTCTTTCCAGAATCTTAAAGGGACCCACGTATCATGGCGCTATCTTTCCTTTCTTGCCGAATCGGATCACCCCCTTCCAAGGTGAAACCTTTAGGAGTACGTGATCACCAACTTCAAACTCAAGGGGCTTGCGGCGTAACTCTTCTGACGACTCTGAGCTTTCAAGAGATTGTCTCGGATTTGAAGGATCTTTTCAGTCGTTTCTGTAACAGCTCAGGACCGGTGATCTGAGCGTCTCCGATCTCGTGCTATACAATAGGCGATCGACATTTTCTACCATATAATGCCTCAAAGGGTTCCATTTGAATACCAGCGTGATAACTGTTGTTGTACGAGAATTCTACTAAAGGTAAATGCGAATCCCAATTACCACCAAAATCTATAACACACGAACGAAGCATGTCTTCAAGGGTGCGAATCGTGAGCTATGTCTGACCGTCGGTCTGGGTTGAAATGCGGTACTAAGATTAAGAGTAGTACTGAGAGTGGATTGGAATGTATCCCAGAGACACGAGGTAAATCGACCATCGCGGTCAGAGATGATGTCACGAGGTGTCCCATGTCGACAAATGACTTCGTCGGTATAGATTCGTGCAAATCGTTCTACCTTGAAGTCTTCTCGTATCGGTAAGAAGTGAGCGGATTTCGTAAGACGATCCACAATAACCCAAATGTTGTCGTGACCTGATGGTTTGCGAGGAAGTTTCGTAATGAAATCCATAGCTATACTCTCCAATTTCCACATCGGGACCTCGGGTTGTTCGAGTAAGCCAGAGGGTCATTGATGTTCATCCTTAACTTTCGAGCAAGTTAGGCATTTCAAAACGTAGAGAGTGATGTCCTTCTTCATTCCTGGCCACCAATACCTGGAGCGAAGGTCCTGGTACATTTTGTCGGCACAGGGGTGAATGGAATATCGGGATTTGTGGGCTTCAATCAGCAAAATCTCTCGTAGATTATTACGATTTGGTATCCAAATTCGGTCGAGATAGTGAAAAATACCATTCGGTTTATTCACTAATTGGTTTTCGGTTCCAAGTATTCTTTATTCCTTTAAGGTATTCTCGGTAAAACAAGCATGTTGAGCGTCGCGAATGAAGGCTTCGAGGTCGTGTTGGGCTTGAACATTACGAACACTATGTAAATAGCTTCGTCGGCTAAGAGCATCGGAAACGACGTTTGCTTTGCCTGGGTGGTAACGTATCTCACAGTCGTAGTCATTGAGAAGTTCGACCCATCTGCGTTGGCGCATGTTTAGTTCTTTCTGGTTCAAGATGTGTTGTAGGCTCTTATGGTTGGTGAAGACCGTACACTTGGTACCATATAGGTAGTGTCGCCATATCTTTAACGCAAAAACATCTGCACTGAGTTCAAGATCGTGGGTTGTGTAGTTCTTCTCGTGGACCTTGAGTTGACGAGACGCGTACGCGATAACCTTGTCTCGTTGCATAAGAACACAACCAAGACCTAGGTTAGAGGCATCGCAATAAACAACAAAGTCGTCGTTTCCATCGGGTAGTGCAAGTACGGAGCGTTGCAAAGCATACGCTTAAGAGTCTGAAAGACATCCTCTTGTTTGGTTCCCCAAACGAAAGGCTTGTCTTTATGCGTTAGAGAGGTGAGAGGAACGACGATTTTAGAGAAATCGGCGTTAAATCAACGGTAATAACCCGTCAATCCGAGGAAAGAACAAACTTCGGACGGGGTTTTCGGTGTAATCCAACTCTTAACTGCTTCAATCTTCGCGGGATCTACGTGAATACCTTGCTGTACAAATCATCTACATTCACTAAGGGGATATTGTTTCCAAATTGTGAGGAATGAACTCACCAAACCCTAACGATGTGTTCTTGAGTTATAACTGAAAAGAAAATAAAGAAAATATATATTGTATTTTCATGTTTTTGAGTTGTACAGAAAGGAAGTTTTATTGTTTCTTTTTTCAATGTTCTTGAGCCGGAAGGAAAGGAGATAGGTTTTCATGTTCTTGAGTTGTAGAGAAATAGAAGTGAGCCTTTCTCATGTAAATATTTGTTTATATATTTCTCTCTTATCCTTTAAAAGTGGTAGCTAATTTTTATATATTTCTCTCTTATCCTTTAAAAGTGGTAGCTAATTTTTAAGATCACTTTATACCCTTTTTTGACCTGCCAGTATTCTAACAGAATCAAAATGACCTTTTTAAGATGACCCGTTACCCTGCCTGTTTTTCAAGAATCATGGTGTGCCAGTGGAGCTCTTCGAGTGACTTAAAGCTGCAACTTACAAGTGTTTTACTCAATCGGGTGAAAAGAAGGTTGTGTATCTCAAAGGGAAGAGTTTAAGGTGTGTAATACACAATTACACACTCTTTTACGTACCAGATTCTGAATTTATCAAACTGTTAAATGAAACATTTCTATAATGTTTTAAACTGTTGTCATATGGTGTAATGTGGGAATGTCTGTTTCCGGTGTTTTGTAGGTAAAAAGGGTCAAGCCTAATGATTGTCTTTGTTAATTAAGAGTTGGAGGTGTTATAATGAGCATGTACGTATCTTTTTTCTTTTGCTTTGTACTTGAGTGTAGTCTATTATAACCTATTAAATATATTTTTTGCATGAGCTAATATGATCAGAACATGAACTCATAAAAGTAGTAAAAAATCCTATAAATTTGAGACTATCTTTTACTAATTGATGTTCTTAGCAAACTTGCATATCATCCTTATGTCAGTTTTTATATTATTCTTATCATTAAGTTGTTAAACTCACCGCTTGAATTTGATTTGTCTTAATATATTCATCAAATGTGACGCACCAAGTTTGTAGGGATTTAAGTTGACCAAACAGTGGCGTTGCATACCCGCTTATATAAACCATGTAGTAAACCTAAAACACTCATTATTTTTCATTCAACACTGTTGTTGGGATTCGTCATGTCTGAAGATGAAGGTACGCATATCTCTATCCCTAATTTCATCAAATTCATTATCACGTGTACATATTCTCATACTTCTATTTGATTTTTAAAATTTATAATTTCATCAAATTCATTATCACGTGTTCATATTCTCATATTTCTATTTGATTTTTTAAATTTAATCGGCCTTTGAAATAATATCCCTAAAATTAATCGTAGTTGTGTGAATCATTGATAACTACCGGCGATTGCAAACTTTGAATGGCGGTTTTCAATGATATCTATAAGGACATAAGGTTCGTGTAACAACAACTGGATTGTCAATCACCAACTGTTATAATCATCCTTTCCGATTCAGATATGAGCTAATTTTGTGTACTGAGCCATTATTTGTGTTGCAGTCTAAGCATATCCAGTAAGTTTTGGCGTATGTTAATGAGGTACATTTAGTGTTCTGCATGCTTTGGTTGGATTATGGCAAAACTATGAGTGTGGTGCGTCCAAGCTTGCATGATAAAAGTCTTGAACATACCACAATATAAGTGATAACACATTGGAAGGCACTTTGACACCATCTGACAAAAGGATTCCTGTCAAGTTTCAATGACGACAATTCTCGATGATATCCGTATGTTTCGCAATGATGATAAACAAAAGTCAAGGACAGTCTCTATCAAGGGTTGGATTGTATCTCAAATATCCAGTTTTCTCACATGGTCAACTATATGTCGCATTGTCAAGAGTAAAAAGCAGAGCCGGTGTTAAGTTACTTATACTACATAACAATGGAAATGTTACAAATAAGACAAACACTATGGTTTGCATGGAACTATTTACTAAAATTTGAATGAATTGTTATTTGTTTCTTCTAATGTGTTTGCTTTTTAAACGATATTATATTTCAACAAATAATATTATTATCATTTTTGAAACCGCGTGTTAACGCGGCCAATAACCTAGTAAGCGTAATAAAAGAAACGGATAAGTATTTAGAATAATTATGGAGAGCCGGATTAATATTACCTATATATTAAAATTAGAATGGAATGAATAGTAACATCACTAACAGATGAGCAAATGGTATAGGGTACCGGTACCAAATTTACCAAACCGGTGTATTTTCGGTACCGGTTTTTACCCTCAAATACCGGTGCCGTACCAGTACCGACCGGTACCGAACCGTACCAGGTATATTCGGTACCGGTAGCCACTTTTGGGGATTTTAGTAACGGTATTTTCGGTACCGGTTGGTACCGAGCTCATCAAATCCCGTAGCAACGCGGCAATGCAAGTAATTGCACCGTTTATATTACTTTTTATATACACAGTAAGTAAACTGTATTTCATTTGAATGAGGTTTTATATACACAACAATTTATTTTGCTTTCTTTTTTGTCTTTTTCTATAATAAATGAATTGTAGCATGTAAAATTAACTTGGATATTTAGAATGTTGATGAGCAAATCATATGAAATCCTGTAATCAAACCGGTATCGTATTGGTACCAAATTTACTATACCAAATCATTTTCGGTACCAATTTAGTATCCACCTTTTGGTGTTTTCAGAATCCTTACTTTCGGTTCGACACCGGTCTAGCACCATACCTGTAATTATTGATTTTTACCTTCAAATACGATACCGTATTGTACCGAGCATTTTCGGTGCTGGTACCTAATTTCGATGATTTTTCGGATCGGTACTTTCGGTGCCGTTACCGGTACCGAGCTCATCCATATTTTAACATGTTAGCACCGTGATAACTGAACTGAAAACAACCGAATTTCCAACGTGTTGGACGTGTGGGTCCTATTATTATATATTAGGTTATTTAAAATCGTTTTTTTTACGACGGAGTGACTATCCCTACCACGTCATTTTTATTTATGTTTTGATATTCGGTATCTGCTTGCCGTTGCTGACACGCCTTTTGTAGTCATTGGGTCCCCGACGCAACGCGCGGGCTGAAAATCAACTAGTTATAATTAATTTGTTAATTATAATTAATATTAGATAATTAAAAGGAAAGAGATAATTGTTATAATTATAAGATAATTATGTGGAGTTGTGATTAGAATACAATTCTAGTCTTGATTTTAAAATTAAAGATATATAAGAAGGATTTTGTCAAATTAAATTCCACAAATCCTTTTTGAATTCAGGGATAAAATTCTTATTAAATTGATATATGTCTCCATTCCAAATAGAATTTTCTAATGATCTTGAATTGCCATCGTCAAAAAGTAACTTTGGAATTCTAAAAGGGATAGAATTCTTATTAAATTGATATATCTTCATTCCAAGTAGAATTTTCTAATGATCTTGAATTGCCATCGTTAAAAAGTAAGAACCAAGATAAAGAATGCTCTGACACAACAACTTGTTCTTATTTGCAATATTTCAAAGGTAAGTAAAACTTTCAACTTTACTTTCTTAAGATTAAGGTTTCGTTTGAATTCGTTTCAAACGAACAAATAAAATTTTGTGGTTAACGATCATTTAGCGAGATCGTTCATTGAACCAAGGTGTCTTACTTGGTAGTCACGATTCTTTAATATTTTATTTAACCTATTTTGATTGTAATGAGATCACTGGTAGAATTGGTTTACAACCGAACCTCGTGTACATGTTTCCGCTACGTTCAGTTTGCTTGACAAATTGACTAAAATTATTTTCTAAAAGTTACACAAAAATTCCAACATTTTGGAGGCTCAAGCCTGGATTACTTGTATTATAGGTCCGGCCCTGGATATACCAAATGGTCCAAATGTTCACTTAATATCAGTAACTAAAGAGTTGAGATTTTTTTTATGTTGAATAAATTTAAATACCTTGAGTACATATTGTCGCAACCCCCGACCCCTACCCCGGGAGCGGGCGCCGCGAGATCCAAATCAATGGTGTCGGTGTTTATTAATTTGGCAGCGGAAATGAGACATCAGGACCATAGTTAGGAAATATTTTTATTAGAGTTAAACACCAAACTTTTTATAACAAATCATTGGGATAAAATCCAAGTTCATTTTATAATGCATTTGTAGGGATAAACCCTAATTATTGAAAACAAAACGCATTTTTATTTAGGTAACTTTTATAGCCACTTTTCCAAGCCTTCAGTGCTCACCAGCTGGCTTTTATTGGCTTTCACATTGTGTTACCTGAAACACGTTTTTAAAAACATTTTATCAACAAGAAATACTGGCAAGTACATTCCATTTTGTAAAGCATTAGTTGTTACACATTACAGTATTAAGGGCGATTACAATGTTTAAATCTACACAATTACTCGTTCAGTACCTGTCACTCGACGGACGGATCTGTTACTATGGTCATATCACACATTGGATACACATGCCCAATTGTGAAGGTTATCAAGTACTATATACAAACCCCATAATACTGGCAGCAATTGTAGAATTACAAAGACTTAATCACTGTAATTGTGTTTGAAAACATTTGAAGTTTTGGTAAAACAGTTTGACTCACAAAAAGTGTTTATAAAAGAAGAATGTACTCACATTGTTGACTTAGGTGATACTACTATAGCTTCCAGGTGATTACCCTGGTTATTATCTATTAAAATTAAACAATGTACAAGTGTTAGTAAAATAACCCAAATCACATTAACCGTACAACTGGAGACAGAAGTCCAATGACTGAGTCAGGCAAAGCCTTGACATGCATTACAGAGTCCTAGATCAATCAGGTGTAACACGAGACAGAACTCCAATGACTGAGTCAGGTGGAGCCTGAACATACGTTACGGAGCCCTAAATCGATCGTGTAGGGTAACAGCAGGGTTATAGTACTTACAACGAGGCAGAGCTTCGCTTTATAGGGGTATAATACCCGAGTATAATAATTGCCTACAGAAGTTTGAGAGAGATTTTGGAAATGAACGGTGACCAAATGAGGCTGAAGCCTCTATTTATAGAGCTGGCCGAGGGCGGCTCGCGGCCCGTGAAGCCCTTCTCTCATTCTTTCGCGGCCCGCGACAAGGGTAGACTAGGCTCTAGCTTGGTTGAGTCAGGGGTGTAGGCTTGACAAGCTTCGGGACACGTGGCGCAATGCCTTGTCCAACAAACAAAGCCACTCGAGGCCCGCGAGGACTTTAGCCAAGGGGTTCGCGCCCCGCGAGCGACTCCCAGATTTTGTTTTTCTTGTTTTTTATAAATATAAGGGTATTCTGGGTCAGTTTTTCGTATACAGGGTATATAAGGAATGTTTAGGGTCACGTTAAGGGTCTTAGGAGGGTTGTTATATCCTCCCCACCTTGTTTTAGATCTCATCTTCGAGGTCTACTGGAACAGGTGTGGGTATTTCCTTTGCATTTCTGATTCGAGCTCCCAAGTGTATTCTGGTCCTCTCTTGGAATCCCATTTCACTTTGACCAGAACTAGTCTCTTGTGTTTGAGATTCTTGATCTTTCTATCTTTAATCTGAATGGGTTTCTCGATAAACTTAACTTTCTCATTTACCTCTATGTCCTTAAGGGGTATCACTAATGATTCGTCTGCTAAGCATTTCTTGAGATTACATACATGAAACACATCATGTATTCCTGCCATTTCCTCTGGCAGATGTAGCTGATAGGCTACGGGTCCTATTCTTCTAATAATCTTAAAAGGTTCAACATACCTGGGGCTTAGCTTTACTCTTTTAACGAATCTGACTACTCCTTTCCATGGAGAAACTTTTAACAATACTTTATCTCCTACTTGAAATTCTAAAGGTTTTCGTCTGTTGTCTGCATTACTCTTTTGACGATCTCGTGCTGCTTTTAGTATGTCCTTGACTTGAATTAACTTATCTATTGTTTCTTGCACTATCTCAGGTCCAGATAATTGCTTTTCTCCAATTCTGCCCAACAGACTGGAGTTCGGCACTTTCGTGCATAAAGTGCTTCAAATGGTGCAACATTAATGCTAGTATGATAGCTGTTATTGTAGGAAAATTCTATTAATGGTAAATGGTCGTCCCAATTTCCTCCGAAATCAATTGCACAGGCTCTAACCATATCTTCCATTGTTTGTATTGTCCTTTCGCTTTGTTCGTCCCTTTGAGGATGATAAGTTGTGCTTAGATTTAACCTGGTTACCGTTGCTTTTTGGAAACTTGTCCAAAAATGAGAAGTAAAACGGCTATCTCTATCAGATACGATATATAAAGGAATTCCATGTAATGAAACTATTTCATTTACATATAGCTTAGCTAACTGTTCCATATTGAAAGTTTCCTTTATTGGTAAGAAATGAGCAGATTTTATCAATCTGTCAACAATCACCCAGATTGTATCATTTCCTTTTCTTGTCTTGGGTAATTTGGTAACAAAGTCTATTGTTATCAATTCTCATTTTCATATTGGCATCTCAAGTTGTTGCAATAATCCTGAGGGTTTCTGATGCTCAGCTTTAAGTTGTGAACAGGTTAAACATTTAGCAACATAGTTTGCTATATCCTTTTTCATTCATATCCACCAGAAATTCTTTCTTAGATCTTGATACATCTTATCAGTTCCGGGGTGTATTGTATACTTAGACTTATGAGCTTCTTCTAGAATTCTGTGGAGTAGGTTTCCTTGTTTAGGTATCCACATCCTTTTCTTATGGAACTTCCAAATTCCATCTGTTCCTTGTTCTAATTCTTTAATCATTCATTTTAAACCTTCAGCATCATCGTTGAATGCTATTTCATGTACCTCTCTAATTTGATCATTTAAATCTACTTGTAGATTTGACCTGAGAGAACGTACTCGTTTTGGCTTTTCATGATACTTTCGACTTAAAGCATCAGCTACTACATTTGCTTTCCTAGCATGGTATTGAATATCACAATCATAATCACTAAGAACTTCCATCCAGTTTCTATGTCTCATATTTAATTCTTTTTGCCCAAAAATGTATCTTAAACTCTTATGATCGGTGAAGACAACAAATTTATTTCCATATAAATAGTGTCTCCAAATCTTAAGGGCAAAAACTATGGCTCCTAACTATAGATCATGGGTTGTATAATGTCACACCCTGACTTTTGTGAAAGCGTGATTATGGTGTGACTTTCTTAATATCATTTCATTCAATCATAACAATAGCTATATGATAAAACCATTGGTTTCTCATCCATTGAATAAGTTTAGAACATAACAACATTGTTTAAAACATAGTCTTTAAATTTAAGTTTTTACAATCATACCAAAATGTTTATGAGTTCATAAAGGACTCATCGAAAGATATTAAATAGCACCAAAGATTGGGGGACGTGTCTCATCCAGGAATAAGACACACCGACCAAACCCAAAGACCATGGATGACATCTTTGTTTCAAACGCAGCATAAAAACTTTCAACGCCCGCCAGATCCACTTATTAGTTCCCTGAAATACATGTAGTTTGAAAAACATCAACAAAAGTTGAGCGAGTTCATGTGTATGTATATGAATAAGCCTTTAAAGTATGTTTGTATGTATGTAAGTCCCTGGTATGTAGCAATAAGGAAAAACAGATCAATTAATGTGTAGCTAATACATTAATAAGTAACATGGCCTAGGAAGCACTCAAACCTGTAAGCGTATTTCGTACCGGCCCCTCCGGCGGAACGACATAGTCACCACATGCAGCCAACTCGCAAGCCCATGGGTGGGGCTCGCAACACCCAATAGATCTATCACTCATGCCCCTCGGTCCTTATACAAGGATTAATGGTCTTAAGACAATAGCCTACCCATTCACGTGATCTAGCAGTACATTCCTTAGCTAATCATACCATGTATAAAACGTTTGTAATAATCGTAACATGTATTTCACCCCCGAAGTAATAAACTTAAAACAGTTAAAAGAAAAGGGGGACATGAACTCACAGTTTTGCGTTCCTTGTATCCGATGTAACTCAAAGCTTTCTCTAGAGCGCACGACTACCTACATGTGTACTATGGTCCGTTAGACGAGCGGGTCGTGCCTTGTCTTAGTATTGATTAGTGCCTTTGAGTTACGTTTTAAAGTGTCTTCGATATTATTCCAGGTTATAATCGCTTGTTAAAATAATAATTATTTTAACTTTAAATTATATTTTAATTTTTGGAATAAGCGTTAACCAATATTTTGTAGCAATACTTCTCTAGTATTCATATTCGTCTTTCCTTCCCAAGGATGGGGTATCTCATACATGTTTATTCGTATTCTTGTATTTGTATGTCTTGCCATGTATTGGTGTCCTATTCCGGTGTGTACGTATTTTCTTAATAAATATCCCATATATTTCCAAACAATATATTTTCAAGTCTCACTTTAGAAAATACATATATATATATAACCTTATTTGTCAAAAATAATGTATTCCAAGAAAATATATATATTCTTCCCAAAAATCATATATCTTCTAAATATACTAGGAAAATATATTTTTATCTCCCAAAGATAATATATTTTCTTCTTGTTGAAAATATAATATAACTTGGTAATATGTACAAAAATCGTATTTTCACTTCCTTCATTTCCAAAATAATATTTGCCAAAAATATAACTGTAAGAGTATTTTCTGGAATACTTTGTAAGTTACGTTGTTGCGTTCCGTTTCACAATATCAAGTGTGTAACTCATATATTTATTCCTTGATATTATTGGTATTATTTTGGATTTGTAAGTTCTTGGTATTTGTTAAGTTATATTATTTTACCCTAAAATAATATAACTATTCCACAAAGTATACAAATATTCACACAAGTGTCTTTAGTATAAAATATATATTCTAAATATATATTTATCCATTTTTATTTACAAAAACCAACCTCCAATACTTGTATTTTGTTACAAAAATCTATGGCAAAGTTTATATTGAAAATCATAGTAAAAAATACACTTGTAAATACTTGTTTAGAAAATATTTTCTAAATGTTGGAATTTTTAGAAAATTTCGCCATAGTTTCCCCTAAAAATGGAGGTGTCCATGCTATTTAGCATATCATTTTCGTTTCAAAAATCATCCAAACAATCAACAACAAATCACTAATCATCTTACACTTGCCAAGCGCAAAGACTATTCCATTTACAATACAACATGAACTTGATCTTTCACAAAAACGCGTAGTAACTTGGTAAAGTGTTTAGTAGCCTTAGTTACCCTCCAAAATATATTTACTCCTTGGTAAATCTTATTCTTTGAAGGCTTAGATGTTTACAACTTGTAAACATATTTTACAAAAATGTTTCTTTATTAAACCTTCTTGTTTCTCTAGTGTTTATACACTTGTTTTTCCACTAAAAATGGTATAAGTTTAGTAAAAACCATGAACTTTCAAATATCACCCTTTTAAACTTGGTTTTCTTGGAAAATCATTCACAAGTCTTAGATTCACAAGTTTACTAGTTCACTTTGTTTGTCATTTTGCAAAAAAAAAAAAAAAATCATTTTGTGTTTAAGTTCATGTCTTTACTAGAAGATGATTATCTTATGTAAACACATAATCATCTCCTAACTTGCTAAATCATGTTTTTAATCATAATCTATCAAGTTCCATGTAATGATCAACATCAATATCTCTAGTAATGAACAAGCACACATCACCCATATGCTAAACAACATCATTCTATCCATATTTCATCATATGTTAGCGTTATGTTTCAAGATTCAAGTGTATGTTCTTTAGTGTTCTTGTGTTAATCAACATACTATAACTTTTAACCACTAAAAATATGAAGTAAACAAAGATCAAAAGAGACTTACTACTAGCTTGAAGCTAGGGAAGAAATAAGATGAATATTGAGTGGATAAAAGCTTGCAAAGGAGGTCCTTCAAGATCCGTGAGTTCCAAGCTTCGTTAATCACCTCGTTACACCTTTGAGAGCACTTGGAATAGATGAATGAAAATCGAAAATGGAGATAGTGTGGAGGGGATGTTCGGCCGAGAGCTTATGAGGGAGAGAGTGAGGGTTGTGTTGTGGTGAATGATGAAGAAGGTCATGTTCTTATAACCCCTAAACTCTATTAGCCAAAGGATTATATGTTCCCTCAAGTACAACCAAGATCCCACCAAATCCCAATGAAAGATTAGAGAAGATTTAGGAAGATATGAAGTAATCTTTGAGGGTGGGGTCCACATGAGTGAGCCGTAAATAAGCAAAGGGGGGGTTAAATGTAATTTGAATGATAAAGGGGGTAATTAGTTAGGGTGTTAAGTGTAACATCTAATGTTTAGTGTGTATCTTGCATTATGTAGAATGTTAAAGTGTTCAGGAACCATAACTAGCTCAGAAAAAGTAAAACAATGTTTTTAGCAATATTTTGGTGTTTCGGGTAATGTCCGGTTGTTCGGTTAGATACCGGTTCGTTAAAGTGCTAAGTGATTCCGTATAGTGTCCTTTATGTAACTTTTTGTGACACTTTCAATTCCCGACACCTAGGAAAGCATACAGGACCATTTTGTCAAATTTTTGCATGTTACTAGCATGTTAAAATGCTGATTTTTAATGATTAATGCAGAATTCTGCACTTTGGGTGGGTTTTAGGCACTTTCCGGCACTTAAACTATCACCTATTGACGTAGTTTTATGGTCCTTACTTCCCTACACTCCATACTAGTGTAGTACCTTGTCTCTGACCCTTACGGGGTCTCAAAATATTGTCTGTCTATGTATTGGCACTGTCAGTATATTTCTGAGTTATCCCCTAACTGTGCTAACTGTGCTTTGTGCATCATGTATGTCACTAAAGTTTGTATGTGATAAATGGTGTGACAGCATGAAATGTGATGCACATGTATGTATGATACAGAATTCAGAAAGCAGTTTAAGTCATCAGTTGTAATTAAGCACAGTCATTAAGCGTAAATCAATATTAGTTAAACGTACGGATGCATGCAAATTTGACGGTTGTCACATTCTCCCCCTGTTAAGAAAATTTCGTCCTCGAAATTTGTGCTACCTTAACTCCTTATGGTTACATCATGCGTGTATGTATATGAATAGTACTGAGGTAGATAATTACCAAAACCGAATCAAATCTTATTCACATCAGGTGAATCCAAGGATGCATTACAACAACAATAACTTAATGGTTAAAAGGGATGTGTTCTAGCTTTTGACGTCAAAGGACACGAGATGTATAGATGTATAGTCTAGCGTAACATAGTTAACAGGGGAGCATCAAAGGAGTTTTTGACCAATAGGATTCTCAAATAATTGGTCAAAATATGCAAACGAGTTTTCACAAACCATAGCATCCGCTATATGAACTCAAAATCAACAACTTGAATATGAAAATGATCAGTCAACTTTTGAATAAATAACCGGTAAGGATTAGTGTGTTGTCATTCTTAAATTTTGAAGGTACACTAAATGAAATACAAGCGAATCTGGTGTATCATTGTCTTGACTCGTAGTTGCATCAAGAATGTTTAAATGACTAGTCAAACCAAAGAATGTGTAGTTTCGCGTAAAGCGATTGACCATGATTAGCACAAGCTACAAATTTGCAATAGCACCACAAAGTGTCGTAATTGACAAAATTCAATAATAGTGGTGACTGAACAAGTTCACCGTGTTTGAAATCAAATGAAAGTGTACTGTGATAATCTGAAGATTTAATTTACACAATGTCGTAACGTTTTCAGTTGAATGCGGAACATCAAAGAACCACTGTTTCTGATGAAAAAGCAATAATTACTGCAGGGCGTTCGACTAGTAATGAAAGTATCGTTAAGAGGTACATTGTGATATGAAATGAATATAGGTGTCATTGTCTTAACACGCAACTGTGTTGAGGCTGCTTTAATTGTGATAAACAAAATTGATTTAGAGTAAGTCAATAAATAAACAATTAAATCCGTGTATGAAAGGCGTAACCAAATCAGCGCAAGCTTTAATTTTGTGAAGGTATCACCGCAAGGTGTCAAAACCAACAACGATTTAGTGGAGTCGTAGACCAAACAAACCTACTACGGCTTGAAACAAGAGAAACTTTGCAAGAATAAATTCGTATATGATGCTCTCAACACATCATATGGGGTTTTAAATTGAATATGTGATATGGACAAGTTCGAGCAATTGAACTTGGTTTTAGCGTAGCCCGACATTAAACGTAGGTATCAACAAGGAATCTTAGCATGGCCACGAAGATAAACCATGAGTGCACTTGAAATAAAAGGAGTTTAAAAAAGGTGTGTTGACTTGATAGCAAAAGAGCCAACAATTACAATAATGTAGGTCATTCGAATCACTAATCAGTAATTAGATTTAGCAACATAATAACTTCAATGAAATGTTTATTCGAAATGAAACCTCATGCGTGGTAAATGGTGCATGCGTAACATATAAGTTTTCAAGTAATGAAACAATGAGTATGACCAAGTATTGAAGCAAATGTGTGTTCGCTCTTAGCGAAGAGAATTAACGCGATGCAACTATCATTAAGGGGAGTAGAGATGCAAACATTTACTCGCTAGAAGCAAAAGTGAAGATTTCAACAAAATAAGTTGGAGCACTTTCTGTTTGGTTAACTGAAATAGCATGTATGTCAGGATAATGATGTTTGATTGAGTTAACGGATGTGGTTCCTAAGCAACCTTTACGAGTTTGGACCTGGGTTCCCAAGACCCCACGTACATGTTTTCTAGATTCTCAGAGTTTCGTATTCTGTGTAAAATTGTTCTGTGCATCGTGTAGGAAACAACATTTTTGTATACGTTTAAAATAAGTTATTGTCCCACAATTTCCCAGGTATACTTTCTTCCTGAATCCACGGCTAATGACACTCGATCATTGATCAGTCGTAAAATAGTAGCGGAATCCTCACGGTTAGTTAAATAAGTAATTTCTTAATCCTTAGCAAGAGTCACCGACTCTTGTTGGTTGGCTTGTTCGGCTCCTGGTAGTTTGATGTCCGTACGAAAGCTATCGCCCTTTTTCTTGATGAGCAAAGTTGGGGTTACCCAAAGCGGGGAAACTTGGTATGTTATCTTCCTTCTCTATCAACTACTGAAGCTATACTGACCATCCTTGCATCTCCGAAGGTGTAAGTTGCCAAGGTGTATTGACTGCAGGCGCGGCGCCTGGAATCAAATCGATGCGAAATTCGACTTGTCGTTGGGGAGATAATTCTGGCAAGTCTTCGGGGAAGACTCCAGGATATTCCCTTACTACAGGGATATCTTCGAGTTTTGGTTCTTCAGCTCCCTTGTCCACGATATAAGCCAAGAAAACAACACATCCTATGTGCGAAAAACTTCCGTATCTTCAATGACTGATAGTCCGTAGGGGCGTTCCCTGCTCCATGAATCACGATCGTTTCTTCATTTTCCATCGGAGTGCGGGTAATAACCTCCGCTTGATTGCCCGACAACCAATCCATCCCAATTACCACGTCGAAGCTTCCCTTCAGCTAGTTCTATCGAGCACTGGATATCTATCTTACTTACTACTAAAACAAGTATATTCTGAAGCTAAAATTTGACAACAAAAGTAAATAGCACGGACGCATAACATTGACTACTATGAGGCGTACCGATGACCATGTTTGGATCCTAGCGTGCTCCCCTAGCTCCGGTGTTAGACATTTTTCCCACGATCTTGTTTAATCTCCCTTGGGCAATCTTTCCTAAAGTGCCCCATGTCACCGCAGTTATAACATCCTTGCCCTTTCTTTCCACGTTTCGTCTCATGCCAACACGTCTCCTTGCTGTGCCCCACTTTGCCACAGTTGTCACACTTTCCATTTTTACATCGGCCAGTATGATGTCGTCGACACTTGTCACATTTAGGTAGTTTACCCATGTACTCTTTTCCCTTTTTGGCCTTGTTATTGTTATTCGTCTGAGTACCCTGCTTGAAGTTTGCGAACTTTCTCTTGTTGTCTCCAGATGACTGCACATGAGTCTCCTTTTTCTCTTCAGAGATCGAAAATTTGTTCAACCTGTTTTCTTCTTCAGTCAAGGCCACACTTAGATCAATGGCCTCAGCGATCGTTGCAGGCTTTGATGTCGTCACCATGCCCATGATTTGGGGAGCCAATCCCTAAATGAAACACTCAATCTTATTAAACTCTGGATCTAACATGTAGGGAACAATACGCGACAGAACATGGAATTTCTCCACGTACTCGGCTATTTTTGGACTTTCCATCTTCAAGTTCCAGAACTCAGTTTCCATCTTCTGGCTTTCTACTCTTGAACAGTACTTCTTATGCAGTAGTTCTTTCAGTTCGTCCCATGTCAAAGCATACGCAGCAGCCTCCCCCAAGGTCTGAACCTGGAGGTTCCACCATGACAGAGCCCCATCTTGGAATAGGCCGGAACGTACGAAACCTGATGCTTTGGGGCGCATTTGCTCACACGTAAAACAGAATCCGTCTTCTCAACCCAGCGTACGAAGGCTACGGCACCCCCAGTGCCGTCAAAATTCAGGGGCTTGCAGCCCAAGAACTGCTTGTAGGTGCAGCCTGTGACATAAGCAACATCATTCGCGTAAGGCATTAGCAAATCACTCATAGAGATGTCCAAACGTTTTGTAATGTGTCTTAAGTGACTAATCATTACCGTTGGGTGGGTTATTTCCTGAGTTGCCTCCGCTACGCTCGGAGCGAAGGGCCTCGTACTGTGCGATGGCCTGTAAGAGGCGCTCTTGCATTTCCGCCTCTGTTGTCGGTAGAGGGTTGTTGGTATCGGTGTTTCCTTGAGTTGACATCTTCCTAGAAGAAGACCGGTTAGGTCAGGTCTTATTAAAGATGTGAGCACAAAGCATCTACTTAACGAATGAGACCGAGGAGGTGTATATATATATATATACATATATAAGCAATCGTTATAACAATCAATCACATAACATCACATTTATAGCACAACCTGTAGATAGGAACATAGCAAGTAAGCATGTAGCATTATAGTTATTGTACAAATATTCAGCTCAACAACGTGTTTAGTGGGAATCATAGCAACTGAGCTTTCATTATTTACCAACCATAATCACATTGTCTACAAGTGCAACACATCACAAGGGACACAGGGTCACCCTACCCTTGCCCAACAAATCTATTAGTGTATTAACATCACGTGGTCAAAAGTAGTCTTTAAAAAGTCTCCGCAATCTCAGCTCATTTGTAGTGTCTTTACCCAAGAGTAATGCAATCCGCATAAATCCAGAAACCAACTATACTGGTGACTGAGGTGGAGAAGGGAAGAAAAGAAAACCGCTAACATGCGTGAACTTCCTCCTCGGGCTTGGATATACGGCGAAGTAATTATCTGATCTGCCGGTCAACCGTAAAGAGGCGGGCATCAAAAACCTGGGAAAGGTGTAATAGCAGCAGGTGAGAGCGCAAAAGGGATCTTGATAAATGTGGAGAATCAAAGTATACTGGAAATAGACAGGGTGGAGATCGTGGTGTCAGCTCAAGCTCCAACATTTTGCGACTTATATTCTCAAACTGTAGCTGATGTTATAGGAGCAATTCATCCCAGGTGTAGCCTCCATAGTGTAAGGGTCTAATATCAGCACAGAGTATGATAGGAACCATCGAAATGGATCGTCCAACGATGTAGAGGCGAATGTAGCAAACGGTGCGGCGTGTTAGGTCGGGGAAAATGTTGTTGTAGCAAAAGGATCGTCATGCGGGTGCTGACCTGGAGTACCTCCCCGGGGTGCGGGTGGGTCCTGAAAGAAAGCGATAGTTATGTCGGTGCGACGGACGTTGGTCTCCATAGAAGCAACATCAGCGGGTGAAGGTGCAGGAACGAACGTCTCAACCAATAAGGAGATCAACAGGTGTGGATACTGGGTCAGGTATAAGGGGTGTAATGTCCGGTATACCAAAAAGAAACAGGGTCATAATCAAGCAAGGGTGTAGGATCAGCAGGTGCAACATCAAGCTGACCCAAAAAGGTGCAGAAGCTAGCTCAGGAACAGGCTCTGGGTCGTGTAACGGTGTGGTGCCTCAAGCAGGTGATAGTGCAGCAGTCATAACGTCATCGTCGTCTGCGTAAGTAGTAGAAAGCTATAATCTGGCCGTCCGTAAGGCTGCAGATGTCACAGACTCAAAGGAGTCTGAAATCGGGTGTATACTAAAATCAGAGGATAGCTTGATAACAGGGGTCTCAAGAAGTGAATTTAGTAATGACGTTCTCGTCTAACTTTCCATCATCATGGCCGTTATCGGAAGAACCATCAATAACACGTCAATGTCATCACCAATTATTCGTCGAGTAGCCAACCTTCGGAAGGAATGTCCACAGGAGGCGCATTGTCGAGGATCGGAGCCATGGTGTGTTCACCATCGGCATGACCAGTGATGAAGTGGTCATGGACTGAAACAAGAGTGACAGGAGGATTCTTGTCAGAGAAGCCATCAGCAAGAGTAAAGTATCACCCAAAATCTAGTAGCGCGGACCGTTGGAAATCGTCCTCGTCCTCGTCAGTATATCAGGACCACTCTCAGTGTCTGACGTAAATATATCCGGCGCAGATGCAAACCTATTATCTGTGGCGGTGGCCGTAGGGGGGTTTACTAATGTCTGATATCTCGCTTTCTAAAATAAAGTGACATGCGTGCCGGTACATAATAGTCATGACATGTATATCCATAGTAATCACTAATAGTTAGTGTATGCAAACAAATGTAATTTATCATGTAGTCAAGTATTCACATTACGAAACTTTCTATCCTTCCTAGTCTCTCAGACTAAACTTTCCAGCTTCCCAAACTGAATTTCCCAGTCCCTCAGACTAAACTCCCAGCTTCCCAAACTGAATTTCCCAGTCTCTCAGACTGAACTCCCAGCTTCCCAAACTGAATTTCCCAGTCTCTCAGAATAAACTTTTCCCCAGTCCCTAAGACTCAATTTCCCCAGTCTCTCAGAATCAATTTTCCCAATCTCTAAGACTCAATCTTTCCCAGTCTCTAAGACTCAATCTTTCCCAGTCTCTAAGACTCAATTTTTCCAGTCTCTAAGACTAATCCTCCCCAGTCTCTAAGACTGATCTCCCTCAGTTTCTAAGACTGAACTCCCTCAGTCTCTAAGACTGAACTCCCTCAGTCTCTAAGACTGAACCTCCCTCAGTCTCTAAGACTGAACTCCATCAGTCTCTAAGACTGAACCTCCCTCAGTCTCTAAGACTGAACTATAAACATAGCCTTGAAATGTGTTTTTGTGCCTTTTGTTTGTAAAAATGTTTGTCTCCTGGATCTGGGAGTTTTGTGTATGCAATGAAAAAATGTCGTAAAAACGTTTTCGTGAAAGCCCTAACGATCGTAGTCTAGACTCAAGAAAGAATCCTAGTTCGCTACGATCGAAGCTCTGATACCAAGCTGTCACACCCTAACTTTTCCGGAAGCGTGATTATGGTGTGACTTTCTTAATATCATTGCATTCAATAATAACAATAGCTATATGATAAAATCATTGGTTTGTCATCCAATGAATAAGTTTACAACATAACAACATTGTTTAAAACATAGTCTTTAAATTTAAGTTTTTACAATCATACCAAAATGTTTATGAGTTCACAAAGGACTCATCGAAAGATATTAAATAGCACCAAGGATTGGGGGACGTGTCTCGTCCATGAATAAGACACACCGACCAAACCCAAAGACCATGGATGACATCTTTGTTTCAAACGCAGCAAAAAAACTTTCAACGCCCGCCAGATCCACTTATTAGTTCCCTGAAATACATGTAGTTTGAAAAACATCAACAAAAGTTGAGCGAGTTCATGTGTATGTATATGAATAAGCCTTTAAAGTATGTCTGTATGTATGTAAGTCCCTGGTATGTAGCAATAAGGAAAAACAGATTAATGTGTAGCTAATATATTAATAAGTGACATGGCCTAGGAAGCACTCAAACCTGTAAGCGTATTTCGTACCGGCCCCTCCGGCAGAACGACATAGTCACCACATGCAGCCAACTCGCAGGCCCATGGGTGTGGCTCGCAACACCCAATAGATCTATCACTCATGCCCCTCTGTCCTTATACAAGGATTAATGGTCTTACGACAATAGCCTACCCATTCACGTGATCTAGCAGTACATTCCTTAGCTAATCACACTATGTATAAAACATTTGTAATAATCGTAACATGTATTTCACCCCCGAAGTAATAAACTGAAAACAGTTAAAAAAAAGGGGGACATGAACTCACAGTTTTGCGTTCCTTGTATCTGATGTAACTCAAAGCTTTCTCTAGAGCGCACGACTACCTACATGCGTACTATGGTCCGTTAGACGAGCGGGTCGTGCCTTGTCTTAGTATTGATTAGTGCCTTTGAGTTACGTTTTAAAGTGTCTTCAATATTATTCCAGGTTATAATCGCTAGTTAAAATAATAATTATTTTAACTTTAAATTATATTTTAATTTTTGGAATAAGCGTTAACCAATATTTTGTAGCAATACTTCTCAAGTATTCATATTCGTCTTTCCTTCCCAAGGATGGGGTATCTCATACATGTTTATCCGTATTCTTGTATTTGTATGTCTTGCCATGTATTGGTGTCCTATTCCGGTGTGTACGTATTTTCTTAATAAATATCCCATATATTTCCAAACAATATATTTTCAAGTCTCACTTTAGAAAATATATATATATATATATATAGGGTAAGGTTCATGCGAGAACCACCTTTATTGCGAGAACCGCGAGAACCAATGTGAACACAACCTAAAATAGCTAAAAAAACCTAAAAAAACCTAAGCCCCACCCCCCCCCCCCAAAAAACCTAAACCCCCCCACCCCCCCCCCCTCCCAAAAAAAAAAAAACCTAACCCCCCCCCCCCCCCAAGCTAAATGCTAAAAACTAAACCCCCCAAAAAACCTAAAAAAAACCTAACCCCCCCCCCACACCACCCCCCCCCCCCAACCCCAAAAACCTAAACCCCCCTCCCCCACCCCCCAAAAACCTAAAACCCCCCCCCCCCCCAGCTAAAAAGCTAAAAACTAAACCCCAAAAAAACCTAAAAAAATCTAAAAAAATCTAAAAAAAATCTAAAAAAATTTTTTTGATTTTTTTTATATTTTTTATGTTAAAACCGCTACTTTTAGAAGCCAAAAAAAAAAAAAAAATTTTAAAAAAAAAAAATTTTTTTTTTTTTTTTTGCCTACGAAAAGTAGCGATTTTGTTATAAAAAATATTAAAAAAAAAAAAAATTTGTGTTATTTTTAGCTATTTTTAGGCATTTTTGGTTGCGTTCACATTGGTTCTCGCGGTTCTCGCAATAAGAGGTGGTTCCTAACGGATCTTTGTCCTATATATATATATATATAACCTTATTTGTCAAAAATAATGTATTCGAAGAAAATATATATATTCTTCCCAAAAATCATATATCTTCTAAATATACTAGGAAAATATATTTTTATCTCCCAAAGATAATATATTTTCTTCTTGTTGAAAATATAATATAACTTGGTAATATGTACAAAAATCATATTTTCACTTCCTTCATTTCCAAAATAATATTTGCCAAAAATATAACTGAAAGAGTATTTTCCAGAATACTTTGTAAGTTACGTTGTTGCGTTTCGTTTCACAATATCAAGTGTGTAACTCGTATATTTATTCCTTGATATTATTGGTATTATTTTGGATTTTTAAGTTCTTGGTATTTGTTAAGTTATATTATTTTACCCTAAAAGAATATAACTATTCCACAAAGTATACAAATATTCACACAAGTGTCTTTAGTATAAAATATATATTCTAAATATATATTTATCCATTTTTATTTACAAAAACCAACCTCCAATACTTGTATTTTGTTACAAAAATCTATGGCAAAGTTTATATTGAAAATCATAGTAAAAAATACACTTGTAAATACTTGTTTAGAAAATATTTTCTAAGTGTTGGAATTTTTAGAAAATGTAGGATCGTTTTCAGACCCGAACGAGTCGATCAGAAGAGTTTAACTCGACACGAAAGGCGGAAACAGACGTGTAGAGGTCAATTCAGCAAGATTTACACTATAAACTGTTGTATGATTGATTCTATAACGTTTTACAACCTGACAATACTTCGGCAGCACTTCGTTGCTCTGGCCGGAAAGTTACAAATGAAATAGACAAGTGAGGTATTTATAGTTGAAGCTATTCCGTTTGAAGGTGGCATGACATGCTTCAAACGGAATGGCACTCCTCAAACGGAATGGCACTCCTCAAACGGAATTAGCTCAATCACAACTAAAACCTACCCTATTTCTCGTATAATGCGCCCTGATCTAACAATTTCAATGTAAGACTCGATACAAGACGAAATCGACAGACACATGCACCAACAAACTCCCCCTCGAATGTTGACGAGTCTTCAATGTCGATTCTTCGCATCTTCAGTCTTTATCAGTCTGTCTGCTCTCCTCTGAAGTATCTGACAGTGTAAGCATCCTCAAATCTCTCTCTTCTCTTTTCATCAGCACCAATACATTCCTTCCTTTAGGTGTCTTCAGACTCCCCCTTTCGATATGCTGGGATCGCAGCCTAGCTTGTTAAAATCACAGAGTCTTCAGGTATCGGAACCTGGCTCTCTATCAACTATCCAAGATCACCTAGCTTTTATCCTGCACATTCTCTACCCAAAAATAAATTTTCTGATGATAACTTGTACAAACAATCTCACCATCTACTGAACCACTTGCAGGAAATATACAATCAAAGAATGATTTTACAATGTAGATCTCTGATGAAAACACTTGAAGAAATATCGTTTTTCTTATCAAGACAATACACTCTCCCAAACCATTTGTTCATCATGTTTAGCACTCGGAATTTTGAAAATTAGCTCTTCAACACCAGTTGTCGAAAATCTTTTTGAATTTTTCAAAATTTATGCTAAAACACACCGAAAATCTTTTTAGAATTTTTTTCAATGTAAAGAAATGCAGAAAAAAATATTTACAAACAATATTTTTGTGAGTTTGTGTAAGAGGATCATATCAGTTTTAAGACACATCACCAACACCGTTAAGCTTTAGACATTTTAAGTTCTAAATGATTCACTTAGATTATCAGTATACTGGTCCACTTAAATTTTCACACAAAGTTCAACTGATCCGAGGTACGAGATTAATGTCTTAAACACTTAAACTCAATCGCGTGTCCCACCACAGAATATACTCCCGTATCCAGATCCCAATATTCAGTCTTACAGGTGAGTATACCACAGATGATATCTGTAAGGGAATAAATTATGAATCAGTACGAAACCATGAGAGCTCAGGTCAGAACTTCCGTTCAGCAGAGAGATGACGGTTCGACTTTTGGTGTGTCCCCTTTAGAGGATCTTTTGATTACAACAGCAATGACTATCAATTTTATTGTTTCATCAATTTGCTGAGGGCGGTGCTATATTTCAAGCAAGCAGAAAGTATTCTCCGGGGACTAGGCCATTGCTTCCGCAAAATCAGAAGTCCCGGGATAATACCCCGGATATCACTAAGCATAAAGACCTAGTATTTCAGAAAGAGGGACCTTCAAACAAGATTTCGGGGGTTACCCATATATCCGAGAGATGTTTCCCCACGATATAAGCAAGTTTGAATTTAGGTTTATATCTCGTCACAATCTACTAAATGTGCAAAAACCAACTGGCATATCATCAGTGAGACCGTTTATCACTTTTTAACCTTCCATTTCTTTAGCATGTTGTGATAGTCCACTGATGTACTATCATTTCCTCTTCTTTGACACAAAAACTCATTTTTCATTTTAACATGTTTTTGGATTTTTCAAATTTTCAAATGTTTTTGGATTTTCTAAAATTTACTACTCCCCCTAAAATGCAAACACATTTTAGGAAATTTGAAAATAAATTTTGATACTCTACCTGTACAGTTTGTTTTCTAAAAAAAAATTGACAACCGATATCAAATCGCTTCAATTCGCCATCCACCTGGCATAAACAATCAGAACTCCCCCTTACAACAAACTATTTTCCCATTGATTTCAAAACACTTAAGTTTGTTTTAATCAAATGGTTTTTCCGGAAAATAAGTTTTGTTGATTGATTTAACCATTTGTAGATTAGGGGTTCATCATATTGTTTTTCAAAATACCATTTGTAGGAAATCAGATACAACTTAATGTCCCTGATTTACCACTTGTAAGTGTAAAGCTTCTTCAACCACTGTAGAATTACCAACTAAGAAAGATAGATGCCGATTCCTGTTCCACTCTTACCAACCTGGGAGCTCCGGCAAGTCCACAGACTTACTGTTCGTAATATGTACCATCCCAGTCACAAACCAGGGATGGTTCAACTTTATCTTTCTGCGTCTTCTTCTCATAAAACTCTTTAACCCCTTTGACTTTTCGATCAATCATTTTTCCAAAAATATGTTTTACAGTGGGGTTAAAGGCCTTTTCAACATCAAAAATCTTTTTATCATCATAAAATTGGTTTGATATCTCAACTTTACCAATTTTCTTTTTAAAATTTTCAGCCCGAAGTGGTGGAAAATTATCATCATCCATAGTCGGAACTGATTCTTCACTTTTTGAAACAACCTGTGGCTCCTCTGATTTTGTGGAATCAGACTCATCGCCAGAAGATAGCTCCTCTGATTTTGACCGATCAGAATCATCGCTAGAACTATCAACAGACTTCTTAACAACCCATTTCTGGTTGTCAGATTTAGCTCTTTTGTTGTAAAACTTGTTTGAACATTCACCAATTTCAAATTTTGAGTTTTTGAATAATTTGGTTCGGTCAATTGGTGGTTCAAACTCAACCACATTCTCTTTGAGTTTAGAAACTCCCTGTTTGGTTTGAATTGGTTGCAAACAGTTCACCGCAAGATGTCCAATTCTACCACATTTGAAACAGGTTCGAGTTTTCTTTCTTTGATTAGCATTCTTCATTTCTTCTTGCTTCTTTGTAAGAAACTCTCTGTTTGACTGTCTCCAAAATGCTTCCTTTTCTTCTTCTTCTGATGAAGTACCTGAAACAAATGTCATCTTTGCTTTAAAATCACGAACATATTTTTCATTTTTCTGTTGGAATAAATCCAAGACCTTTCTTTTTGAAATTGCCATGGTTAGGTTTCTTTTGAAAACCAGAACCATAACCTTTTTTCTTGTTTTCTCTTTGCTTAACTCTTGAGGTATAAGGTTTAGGTTTACCATTAAGATTTAAATCTTTTATTTCAGAAATATTAATTTATGTTAGTTTGAAAACCTTTTTGATCAATTCAGTTTTGACACCTCTTATTGGAAATTCCTCATCAAAATATAATTTGTCGGAATCATTCAATGTATATGCAACTTTGAATGTTTCGTCATTCAAATTAGATTTTGATAGAAGAAATTCTTTATTGTAAACTCTTTTAACCAAAGAATTTGGACTGTTGAATGTCGAACTCGAACTTTCAGAACCAGACTTTGACTCTGACTTTGACTTTGACTCTGAGTTTGACTCCAACTTTGACTCCTCGGTTTCATCTTTATCCAACACCTGATCGACCACTTTTTTATTAACTCGGACTCATGATCAGTGTCAGATGATGTAAACGTCACATCAATATTTTCTGGCAAATTGACTGAAAACTCCGACTCCCACTGTAAATTTGTTGCCTTTTTGACTCTTTCTGAATTTGGATTTCTCGGAGAATATCCATTTTCAAGCGGGGGTGGACACTTGTTGTAATTGAAACTTTGTTTCTTACCAGAATTCTTCTCTTTAGTATCCTTCTTCTTATCTTTCTTCTTGTCAGGAGCTTTTTCTTCAGAAACTTCATTCTTTTCAGTCACTTCATCATCTTCAAATGCCTTTAAACCTTCAGCGGTTGGATAGATCCTGTCAATGACATAAGAAGTACATGAGTAACTTTTCAACAAACGGTTAACTCTTTCAGTCTCAATTCTTTGTGTCTCCAGCTTTTGTTCAAGCACAGCACACTTCTCGATGTAATTGTTCACCATTTTCTACTTCGTCATAAAAGCACCCTGAAGTGTCTTCATAGCTGTAGCTTGTTCTTCACTTGTTTGATTATACTGGTTCATAGCTTTGTTCAACACATCATAAGATTCCTTCAAACTGTTCAAGTTATAGATCAGTGTGTTGTTCTGTTTCTTCACAGCTTCACAGTTCTCACACTTCACTGGAATCTTTTTCGCATCAACCTTGAACTTTGGAATCTCCTTTGCTTTCTTCTTAGTCACCGGTGCTTCTTCATCATCACTACTCACCGGTGTTTTGACCTTTTTTTCTTTTTCTTTGTCTTTTTAATCTTGTCATCATCACTATCACTTTCTGCAATCAGTTTCATATCAGCATCGAATTTTCTCGCCCAATACTCTGTATCATCATCACTGTCCTCTTCAACTCGAGCAACATACGCTTTGTGATTTGAATCTTTGTCTGGAATATAATCATCCCAATTGAAATTTGCCCAGCTGAAACCTTCAGGCAATTTTTCATCATCTTGATTAATCAGGCATGCTTTGTTATCAGCTGAGATATAGTTTTCCCAGTTGAAACCTTCTGTTGGTTTTTTATCATCCTGATTCACCATACAAGCTCTCTTTGAAGATTCCTCGATCACTTTTCTACCATGTGCCACTTGTAGTTCTTGTTGTTTTTGAGCAACTTGATGATAGATAGCCTTTCGATAGTGTTGATGCAGATTTTGTGTCCGATGCTTGTCGAATAGATTAGTTATTATTTTACGCTGAATTTGTAATAGTTAGTGAAGCGGTCAAACGAACGTGTATTGACCCGCTCGTTTGAAGTGGTCAAACGAGAGGGTTATTTGTTTGACCGTGTGTGTTTGCAAGACAAGGGGTGTGACTATAAATAGAAAACCCTTGCCATTTGCAACACAAGGAGATTTTAGGAGGTTTGAGACCTCACCGGGAGAGATCACCACTTGGTCTCTCCTCGGATGTATACTTCTTTGGTATTAGTTCGGTTATCATGTAATCGGGCCGATTTGTAATGTTTTACTACCGGATTAATGCAAAGTTGTTTGTTTATCATCTCTAATCTCTCCCGTCTTGAACCGATCTCACACGAATCACGGTTTCGGTCACGAAACTCGGTCCTACAATTGGTATCAGAGCCATGGTGCCCGATTTAGTAAATCTAACCGTTTACTAAGTCACATGTGCTCTAGATCTGTGATTTTAGTGATTTTTGTTCAAGAAGAAAAGTTGGGTGAAAATGAGAAAAACTCAGATCTGGACCCGAATATTCAGATCTGTGCGGAAACAAGTGTTCGGTTTTATGTTTTTCACCTATATAATCAAGTTATCATCATCAAAAATCAAATATACAAAGTTTTTGTCAGATCTGCATAAGAACAGTCGCTGTGTTCTTGAGATGTTCTTGGCGGCTGCTTAATCCTGATCTGGGTCGAAGGATGTTCTTTGGGTCGAAGGATCCAGATCTGGATCGAAAGATACCAGATATTTTGTGGGAACCCTCAACAACTTCGAAAGATGATCCTTCGTAGATGATCCTTCGAAAGATGATCCTCGAAGGATATCGTAGATGGGGGTATGGATGTGTGTTTCGAAAGATGATCCTTCGAAAGTATGGATGTGTGTTTCGAAAGATGATCCTTCGAAAGTATGGATGATCCTTCGAAAGATGATCCTTCGATCCTTCGAAAGATGATCCTCGAGAGATACCAGATGTATCGAAGGAGAAGAAGAAGTATGTTATTGTCGGCTGCCTGTTCTGCAACCACAAAGCAACAGCAGCCTCTTCGCCAGCAAGAATTCAATCCCGTTCATCGCTTGGTACCTCAGATTACTGCTCACACCCATATGAATGGCTGAACCCTTTGATTTAAGAGATTTTGGGGTTTTCATTTGAGAATTGGGTTCTGGTTTGAGTTGTGTATCAAAGAGAGAGGAAGTGGGTGAAAGCTAAAGGGGAAATAATAGTTGTCGGCTGAGTATATTGATCTTTGTGGCAGCTAGGTTTGTTGACTTTTGGGTCATATTGGATGCCTTCTAATATGTGATGACAACAAATGATTGGGCTTACATATTGCAATTTGGGTTTAGGAATAAGTTATCCATGGGTTTGCTGTTTATGACCAACTACCAAAATGATTGGGCTTTTATATTGCTGTTGGGCCTACAAGAAATGCCAGATACTAAAGTGCACATGAGCCGGGTCTTAGAATTGTGGGACTTGGGTTTTGATGTGGCTCTTGAATTTTTAAACAACGATCACTACATGGGTATTTGCGGAGTTGAGTTAAACGGTGCTTCTAAATTTCAACGTCAATTTTGAACGGGTTTGGGCGCGTGCGGGATGATGCGGCATGTTGTTAAAAAAAAAAAAAAAATGATGATGAAAACTTGATTTTTGAAAAATTGTGGGGTAGTCACGGTTACCGATGCAAATGTCAAAAATGGTGACGCGACTATTATGGGCCAAAAACGAGAACGGTATGTTCACTTCCGCACGTCAATATTTATGATTGTTATCGGTTATTCGTAAATGTTCGAAAGCATTTTGTTTATTGTCATATTCTCGCATTTGAAAACGAACGTATGAACCTGGAATGTCAATACCGGTCCTAACGAGTTCACAAAGTCTTTGGAGGGATACAAGTCGGATCCTACGGGGTACTAGGCGAAATTTCTTTATCAACTAGAATATGCAACGAAGAAATCTTTTTTGTTTATTGTCATATTCTCGCATTTGGTAACGAATGAATGAACCTAGAATGTCAATACCGGTCCTAACGAGTTCACAAAGTCTTTGGAGGGATACAAGTCGGATCCTACGGGGTACTAGGGGACGTTCTTATTCAACTAGAATATGCAAAGAAGAAAGTCGTTTTCGTGATTTTTCGGAACCGAGAACAGTCAATGAAGATTGACGACAGTTCCGCTCAGTGGAGGGAATTGGTGAACATTTGACGACAGTTTCTTTGAAGTGGAGAGAATCTGTTAAGGTTTAGAAATCTTACCAAAGAAATAGGGGGAATAAAAATTTCGTATGTTGAATTTCTTCGGTAAATTTCTAAACGCAATCACAGGTGGTAGAGTTTGTGATTTTCTGGTGATACTAACGGTTCGGCGTGGAATGTTTTGCACATACACATATTTGAGGATTTTAATTAATTCTCCAGCCAGCGTGAAGGGTTTTGCACGGAAAAATACAGGTTTCTAAAGTCTACAGTAGTTACAAAAGCGCTGTTCACTGAAGACCTGGGGAATCTTTATGAAAGCTGATAGTTCAAGACTGAAGACCTGCAGGATTCGGTTTTGGGTTTGATGTTTCTTTGGGATTTTACAGGGATCTGGGGGTAACTCAATTCGTTGAGTTTGCAAACGATGTACTTGGTCTAGCTGACTTCCTGAGTACTGATGCTGAAGATCCGTAGTGCATTACGTGGTCAACTTCACAAAGGCGAGACAATGAGATCTGGATGTAGTTCAACTAAGCATGCTGGTTGAGCTTGCAAGGGATACACTTGGTCTAGCTGACTTTCCTGAGTGTTGATGCTGAAGATTAAAGTGCATTACTTGGTCGATTCCACAAAGACGGTTTACAGAAGACAGTTCACCAGAAATCTCTATCAATGTAGTATGCTTGTATGAAATAGAGTTCTTATGACAAGATCAAGACTTGATGCAGTTCTTAAAGATTGGAACCCTTATCAAATGCCGGTTGGAGTATTGGAAGATCAGCGGAAGATCGGTCAATTGAGGAAATTGCACAACACCCAACACGGATACGCGTACTTTAAGGGGGAAATATTATACAAGGAGCATCAAGATACTACTTACCTGGATCATCGGTCAAGGGGGAATTTGTTAACACAGAGAAGATGAATACTTGACTGAAGATCGATTGCAGTTGCATTTTCAGCATTCGACAGCAACGGACAAGGGGGAATTTGTTGATGCAGATTTTGTGTCTGATGCTTGTCGAATAGATTAGTTATTATTTTACGCTGAATTTGTAATAGTTAGTGAAGCGGTCAAACGAACGTGTATTGACCCGCTCGTTTGAAGTGGTCAAACGAGAGGGTTATTTGTTTGACCGTGTGTGTTTGCAAGACAAGGGGTGTGAATATAAATAGAAAACCCTTGCCATTTGCAACACAAGGAGATTTTAGGAGGTTTGAGACCTCACCGGGAGAGATCACCACTTGGTCTCTCCCCGGATGTATACTTCTTTGGTATTAGTTCGGTTATCATGTAATCGGGCCGATTTGTAATGTTTTACTACCGGATTAATGCAAAGTTGTTTGTTTATCATCTCTAATCTCTCCCGTCTTGAACCGATCTCACACGAATCACGGTTTCGGTCACGAAACTCGGTCCTACAGATAGTAATCATTATTGTTGTTGAACGGATTTTGAGCTCCACTTGCTTCGCGGTTTTTGCACTCCCTCTTGAAGTGTCCTTTTTCCCTGCAACGAAAACAAGTGACTTTAGATTTATCAAAACCTAAAGTAGAAACATTAGCTTCACGTAAATCATCTCTTCCTGTGATCTGCTTAAATTTCTCAGCTCGTCTTAACACACTTGCTAAACACCATTTAATATCCATCAGCTCCATCTCTTCAGCATCAATCTGATCGTAATCCTCTTTTGTCAACATTGGATTCCTGATCCGACCTGCAACAAAACTACCATATGATTCTAAAACAGTTCCCAACAAAGACATGTGACTCTTAGCAATTTTTGCTGAATAATCTTCATCATTCTCCAGATTCAGTACAATGTTGCATTGTAACTTCTTGCCATTCTTTGTTGTTGAACTATTCGGATCAAAAAATGGATATGATTAAAAGCTTGTGTTGTTGTTTGATCCTTTGGATGAACTTTCAGATGAACTCTTAGCATTGAATGCAATCTCTACTTTCGGTGACATATTTGACTTATCAGTAACACCACTTTTGTAATAAAGACCTATATCTTGTTCACCGTCGAAATCTTTCATTCTTATAACCTTTCTCTGCTCCATCTCCTGAGCTTCAATCTTTTCGATAAACTTGCTCAATGTCAAATCCTTAAATCCTTTCTTATTTCTGAGCATCATGAGATAAGTACCCCATGTTTCATATGGTAAAGCATCTGACAATTTTTCAATCAATTCCTCATTGTCTTTATTGATTTTCAATCTTTTCATGTTGGCCAGCAGATTGCAGTATCTCTCGATTATCTGCTTTGTACTCTCATTTTTCAACCCTCGGAACAAATCAAACTCTTTCTTCAGTAAAGACTTCTTGTTCTTGACCATTTCCTCACTGCCTTGAAACTTTGACTTTAACGCTTTCCAGATTGAATAAGATGTTCCATTATGTTGTAATAGAACCAGGATGTCTTCTTTAACTGCTTGTTGAATAAGAATTAACATCATCTTCTCATCTTTGTATCTCTTTCGGTTTTCAGCACTAAGATCTTTAATCGGAATTTTCTCTTCATCGTCATTCATCGGTCTAACGTATTTTGTCTTGACATTTTCCCATGCATCTAGATAACTGGCTTGCACCCAATTTTCAAACTTTTCTTCCCAACTCTTGTAATCCTCGATGTTCATGAGTTTCGAAGGTTTCTGCATCGTACCCGTTTCATTTTCCAACATCGTGTTCTGGGCAAGAGTCATTGGGGTAACTGGGGTAGCGAATGCGTTGTAAAAATCCTCGTCCATGTTTGAAGAGCTGCTGACATCATCATTTTTCGATCTGTTTCAAACGGAAATACGTATTTTATCAAGTTTTAGTTCGATTTAAAGTCCAAAACTCTCAAGGACTGGTTAAAACACTGTTATGTATATTATATGTGAAAAACAGCCGTTTTTAACCGTGAAAAATATCAAATGTTATGAAAGAAGGTGTAGAAATCAAAATTTTCTAGCGAAAACGAGCTAAACGGTAAGAACTCTTCCTCCTGAGCTCTGATACCACTTGTAGGATCGTTTTCAGACCCGAACGAGTCGATCAGAAGAGTTTAACTTGATCTTTCACAAAAACGCGTAGTAACTTGGTAAAGTGTTTAGTAGCCTTAGTTACCCTCCAAAATATATTTACTCCTTGGTAAATCTTATTCTTTGAAGTTTTAGATGTTTACAACTTGTAAACATATTTTACAAAAATGTTTCTTTATTAAACCTTCTTGTTTCTCTAGTGTTTATACACTTGTTTTTCCACTAAAAATGGTATAAGTTTAGTAAAAACCATGATCTTTCAAATATCACCCTTTTAAACTTGGTTTTCTTGGAAAATCATTCACAAGTCTTAGATTCACAAGTTTACTAGTTCACTTTGTTTGTCATTTTGCAAAAAAAAAAAAATCATTTTGTGTTCAAGTTCATGTCTTTACTAGAAGATGATTATCTTATGTAAACACATAATCATCTCCTAACTTGCTAAATCATGTTTTTAATCATAATCTAGCAAGTTTCATGTAATGATCAACATCAATATCTCTAGTAATCAACAAGCACACATCACCCATATGCTAAACAACATCATTCTATCCATATTTCATCATATGTTAGCTTTATGTTTCAAGATTCAAGTGTATGTTCTTTAGTGTTCTTGTGTTAATCAACATACTATAACTTTTAACCACTAAAAATATGAAGTAAACAAAGATCAAAAGAGTCTTACTACTAGCTTGAAGCTAGGGAAGAAACAAGATGAATATTGAGTGGATAAAAGCTTGCAAATGAGGTCCTTCAAGATCCGTGAGTTCCAAGCTTCGTTAATCACCTCGTTACACCTTTGAGAGCACTTGGAATGGATGAATGAAAATCGAAAATGGAGATAGTGTGGAGGGGATGTTCGGCCGAGAGCTTATGAGGGAGAGAGTCAGAGTTGTGTTGTGGTGAATGATGAAGAAGGTCATGTTCTTATAACCCCCTAAACTCTATTAGCCAAAGGATTATATGTTCCCTCAAGTACAACCAAGATCCCACCAAATCCCAATGAAAGATTAGAGAAGATTTACGAAGATATGAAGTAATCTTTGAGGGTAGGGGCCACATGAGTGAGCTGTAAATAAGCAAAGGGGGGGGGGGTTAAATGTAATTTGAATGATAAAGGGGGTAATTAGTTAGGGTGTTAAGTGTAACATCTAATGTTTAGTGTGTATCTTGCATTATGTAGAATGTTAAAGAGTTCGGGAACCATAACTAGCTCAGAAAAAGTAAACCCATGTTTTTAGCAATATTTTGGTGTTCCGGGTAATGTCCGGTTATTCGGTTAGATACCAGTTCGTTAAAGTGCTAAGTGATTCCGTATAGTGTCCTTTATGTAACTTTTTGTGACACTTTCAATTCCCGGCACCTAGGAAAGCATACAGGACCATTTTGCCATATTTTTGCATGTTACTAGCATGTTAAAATGCTGATTTTTAATGATTAATGCAGAATTCTGCACTTTGGGTGGGTTTTAGGCACTTTCCGGCACTTAAACTATCACCTAGTGACGCAGTTTTATGGTCCTTACTTCCCTACACTCCATACTAGTGTAGTACCTTGTCTCTGACCCTTACGGGGTCTCAAAATATTGTCTGTCTATGTACTGGCACTGTCAGTATATTTCTGAGTTATCCGCTAACTGTGCTAACTGTGCTTTGTGCTTTGTGCATCATGTATGTCACTAAAGTTTGTATGTGATAAATGGTATGACAGCATGAAATGTGATGCACATGTATGTATGATACAAAATTCAGAAAGCAGTTTAAGTCATCAGTTGTAATTAAACACAGTCATTAAGCGTAAATCAATATTAATTAAACGTACGTATGCATGCAAATTTGACGGTTGTCACATATAATTCTCTTCATGTTTCTTAAGTTGTCTAGAGACATAAGCTATAACCTTTTGACGTTGCATGAACACACATCCATATCCTAACTTAGATGCATCACAATAAACTATAAAGTCTTCACTTCCTTCTTGTAATGCGAGTATGGGTGCGTTGGTTAACCTTTGCTTAAGAATCTTAAAAGCTTCTTCCTGTTTTGGTCCCCATTCAAACTTAATTGATTTGCAGGTCAGTTTGGTTAATGGAATGGCTATTCTAGAGAAATCTCGGATAAACCGTCTATAATATCCTGCCAGCCCAAGAAAACTTCGTACTTCTGTTGGCGACTCAGGGACTTTCCACTTAGTAATCGCCTTGATCTTTATGGGATCCACATGAATTCCTTCATGATTAACCAGATGTCCAAGGAATTGCACTTCTTGTAACCAAAATTCAAATTTTGAAAATTTAGCATAAAGCTTCTCTTTTCTCAACAATGTCAGAAGTGTATGCAGATGCGCTGCAAGTTCCTCTTTACTCTTAGAGTAACTTAGAATATCATCTATAAAAACAATTATGAATTTATCCAGGTATGGTTTACAAATCCTGTTCATCATGTCCATAAATGCGGCTGGGGCATTGGTTAAACCAAATGGCATGACGGTAAATTCATAATGACCGTACCTTGTTCTGAAAGCAGTTTCAGGAATGTCCTCTTCCTGATTTCAGTTGATGATATCCAGAGCGCAAATCGATCTTAGAAAAGAATCGAGCTCCTTGAAGTTGATCGAACAGATCATCGATTCTCGGTAGTGGGTACCGATTTTTAATCGTAACCTTGTTCAATTATCAGTAATCAATGCACATACGCATCGATCCGTCTCTCTTTTTAACAAACAACACCGGTGCTCCCCACGATGATGAACTTGGTTGTATAAAACCTTTGTCAAGAAGTTCGTCCAATTGTTTCTTCGGTTCCTGCATCTCCGTTGGTGCTAATCGATATGGTGCTTTGGCAATTGGTGCCGTTCCTGTTATTAGGTGAATCCTAAATTTAACCTCTCTATCAGGCGGTAATCCAGGTAACTCTTCTGGAAAGACGTCTAAAAATTTTGATATCATAGGGATATCTTTTAATTCTTTTCCTTTATTATTAATGATTACAAAAATCATATATACTACTCCTCCTTTCCTTTCATAACTTGCAGCTTTCATCACAGTGATGAATTTTGTCGATTTGGTTGGCTTTTATACTTTAATTGTGATCTTTTCACCACTCAGTGTACTCACTTGTACTGACTTTTGATCACATAAAATACTGGCATGATTGGCTACCAACCAATCCATTCCTAATAGAACATCGAATCCGGCTAGATTCATTGGATAAAGGTTAGATGAAAAGTTATGATTCAAAACTTCTATTCTTGCTCCCTGCAAGATTTCCCTTACCTTAATGGATTCTCCGTTTGCTGTCTCTACCAGACAATCTTGTTGAAGTTTGGCTAAGGTTGGCACTATCCTAGCATATTCGAATAATATGGTAGTGTAACCTTTGCAGTCTATCCCAGTCATTTTAGAATTTAGTAACTTATTGGCGATTTGTTCCTTTTCATTAGGAGGACATAATTTTCTTTCAACCATTTCCTTAAAGTTGATCCATTCCATATTATAAACTCTGTCACTTCCCCTAGACTGGAGAATAGTATTCTACCATTCTAAGGCTGCATTTTTGAAAAGATTAGAAGCAAACATAATCTTATCTTCGTCTGCACATTTACTTATCTTTATGACTGCTTCTGTCTTTTCTATCCAATGTAAGGCTGCAATGGCTCCTTCATTGTCTGAGAATTCTATTGGTTTGCAGGCCAATAATTCTTTATAAGAACAACCTTAAGAGACGGTTCTTCTCCTCTTAGGAATTGGAGCCTTGATTATAGGTTCGTTATTATTGTTCACACTGTGACTTGGCTCAGTGTGTTGGCATTTACTTCCCTTTACAGATTTATTATTTGCTGCTTCTTTAATAGTCTTGATAATATAGGGCATAGCATCTATAATTCCTTGTGCTACTATATGTTGGATGGCACTGTTATCTATAAGATTTCCGTTATTCTCATTATTCTGGTTTTCCTGATTTACTCGTTGTCCATCTAAATTGTGAACATTTATCAAGTATTAATTATTACAGAATAAATTTAGTACAAATATTTATACACAATCACACAAACAAATTGATCAAAAACGTCGATCATTGCGACTTTTACTCTTTCTTTATATATGCATCGGTTACATAGTACAACTGGAAAGTAAAATATACTAGTAGTTATGCATCCGTATCTATTTTAGTCTATCTAGTCTCATTTTTTTATCAAAATACAAAATTACACATATATCTAGGCATTTTCTAAGTATCATGTATCCAGTCATGTATATCGCGATCGACATGCTTCCACATAAGCTTCTCTCCTATTTGACGAATTCTATCTCCTTCTTCCACTAATTCATCACCATATGAGCGAAGTTCTTTCAAATTTTCTTGGCTCAAAGGTGGCATGGGTGCTAGTACTCGATTAGGGTGTCGAGGAATAGGGTGTCCATAAGGGTATGGATTGTGTGTCACACTCTGCGTCCACCAGTCATTGTTCCAAAAGGGGTCTAAAGGGTTAAGGTCAGTGTACTGAGCTATAGCGTTTGGTGGGGGAATTCTGGGAATCTCATAGGGATTTACATCTGGAATTGGAAACTGGTCTTCCTGGTCGAGTCCTAGCATTTGTTGGTCTGGGAATAAAGGCAACAGTGGCGGTTCAGCTATTTGGTTTAGGTTAGCGTCTACTGCTGTAGTGGCTAGCATATGGAAACCTGCCAACTGTCTATCTAGTTCCTCTTCCCAAGGTGGCCTATTGACTGTTTCCTGAGTCTGTGCATTCGCTTCCCTAGTGGCTCTGACTATCGCTCTCTGTTGTTGTAATTTCTTCATTTTTTTCTTCTCTCATGTACTCCTATATTAAACCAACCACGTCATTTTTATTTATGTTTTGATATTCGGTATCTGCTTGCCATTGTTGACATGCCTTTTGTAGTCATTGGGTCCCCGCCGCAACGCGCGGGCGGAAAATCAACTAGTTATAATTAATTTGTTATTTATAATTAATATTAGATAATTAAAAGGAAAGAGATCATTGTTATAATTATAAGATAATTATGTGGAGTTGTGATTAGAATACAATTCTAGTCTTGATTTTAAAATTAAAGATATATAAGAAGGATTTTGTCAAATTAAATTCCACAAATCCTTTTTGAATTCAGGGATAGAGTTCTTATTAAATTGATATATATCTCCATTCCAAATAGAATTTTCTAATGATCTTGAACTGTCATCGTCAAAAAGTAACTTTGGAATTCTAAAAGGGATAGAATTCTTATTAAATTGATATATCTTCATTTCAAATAGAATTTTCTAATGATCTTGAATTGCCATCGTTAAAAAGTAAGAACCAAGAAAAAGAATGCTCTGACGCAACAACTTGTTCTTATTTGTAATATTTCAAAGGTAAGTAAAGCTTTCAACTTTACTTTCTTAAGATTAAGGTTTCTTTTGAATTCGTTTCAAACGAACAAATCAAATTTCATGGTTAATGATCATTTAGCGAGATCGTTCGGTGAACCAAGGTGTCTTACTTGGTAGTCACGATTCTTTAATATTTTATTTAACCTATTTTGATTGTAACGAGATCACTAGTGGAATCGGTTTACAACCGAACCTCGTGTGCGTGTTTTGCTACGTTCTGTTTGCTTGACAAATTGACTAAAATTATTTTCTGAAAGTTAAACAAAAATTCCAACATTTTGGATGCTCAAGCCAATATTACTTGTATTATAGGTCCGACCCTGGATATAACAAATGTTTACTTAATATCAGTAACTAAAGAGTTGAGATTTTTTTTTTATGTTGAATAAATTTAAATACCTTGAGTACATATTGTCGCAACCCCCGACCCCTACCCAGGAGCGGGAGCCGCGAGATCCAGATCAGTGATATCGGTGTTTATTAATTTGGCAGCGGAAATAAGACATCAGAACTGTCACACCCCAACCGATGGCGGAAACATCGGAGTGAGACGAAAACTAGATTGCAAGAGACTTCATAACACTATTTGTGACAAGTATTTAAATAATAAATTTTCATTTCATTTCTAAATAGTCAATTACAAAGATTTGAAATAAATACATCATGAGTAACGAAATACAATACAATACGAATGCAAATTTAAAGTGTGTATCTAAGCATCCTACTAGTTTCCATGCATCACCAACATCATCGCTAAACCTGCAACATGTTTTAAAAGTGTAGTTCAATACAAAAAGTATTGGCGAGCATACAAGTTTGGTGCGTACTATATAAGTATAAAAATGATAAGGAACAATCCACATGGCAAACCTAGTTATCAAGATTAACGTATAAACTGGCATGCGATTTACAAGTCAACCCTCTGTTTACGCAAGTATGAATGAAATTTAACATGACCACTAGTCTACGGGCTGTGCGTTACTCCTATAGCGCTATACATGTTAAATGAAGGCTCGTACGAAGCTAATGACAAGTCATCACATAAGTATGGTCCAGAAACACGAATCAAGCATAACAAATAGTAAGCATGTATTGGATTGTTTGTTTGTATAATTGCATAAGAATATGTATAGTAAGTGCGTTTGTATATAGAAACATGTTACACCCAAAAGTATGAAAACGGTAAAATGGGTCAATTATACTCACAAAGTTTGCATATGCTTTCCGATTATCCAATTGTTAACGAGCAATGAGATTAGGAGATCGAATCTTATAAGGGTTAAAGTTCAAGGTAGGTTTAGAGTCGGGATTCGGAATTTTAACAACACGAAAATAACATATGAAAATAATCAACTAGTACATATGATACTTGTTCTTGACACTAGGAAACTCTAAGGAGTTTAAATGTTTTCATGGAACAAGGTTCCATTAGAATCGTGACAAGTTATCAAAGTCTAGGATGATATAATCTAGTACCTTGACATATGAACACTAGTTCATCGTCAAAGATTCTATTCGGGTAATATGTTTATGTATTATATAGGTGATATAATATGTCCAATAGTTTAATAGTTCAAGCATGAGGTAGATTATTGAGATCTTCATTTAGGTACCTCTAAATGTCATAGAAATCATGTAGGAGGTAGGAAGAGAAAGTATTCCATTTAGGTACCTCTAAGTGTTCACCACTACACTTGATGTAAAAACATTCAAGGAGGGTCATGAACTACAAGTAATACAAGAATATTAAACACTAATCTATAAGAAATCATCAAGTAATGTGTGGATGTTATGTAGGACAACCCAAGTTAATCCCTAATCACACATACATCAAGTCTTGGACTTGAACATCACTTGTGGGTTAAACCCTTGACAAAACAGAAAGTTTGTGAGGATTAATCCTCTGAATTTGAATGTCTCAACCTTGTTTTTAAGCTTAATTAACCATAGAAGTGGTTATAAGCATAAGGACATAGGTTTGAGATGAGTTAGACTCAAGTTTAAACAAGTTTAGTAAAGTTTGAATCAAAACAAAAACAAACAGTGAACTTTGGAGCCCTTTTTTTAGACGTTCCAGGGACTGGTTTGCTGTGAAAAACTCATGGAATCGAAGCTAAGGTCAATCCAAGCACATAGGAAAAAGAATGGAGTAAATCGGACAAGAAACGAGTGAGTTATGCTCACTTTAGTGAAGCTTGTTGAATCTGCTCGAACTTGTATTTCCAGCTGGGTTTTGAGAGGTTTTTGAGTGTGTTTAAGGGTTGTAAAAGTGGAAAAGTGGCTGGGATTAGAGTGGTATTTATAGGGAAGGATTAGGGTTAAAGTTGGTTGAGTATTAATGTAATTAGGTGAGAGTTTGAATAATAAAAATGGAGCCAAAAAGGAAGGGAGCAAAGCTGGCCATGTTTGGCTGTTCATTTAGACATGGCCGAAAGTTTTAGACCAAAATCAACTGTATATTATTTGTTTTTTTTTTATTGAACAATAAAGTCCCTAATGTATATTATAAGTTACTATAATCATTCAATGTTCAAATGACATGTATGTATTTACTGTGACAATGGCCAAATAGCATGAAAAGGTTGTTGGGAGGTGTGTAATCGGCCGCACATGTTCTTCACGGTTCCTTTTTTTTTTTTTTTGTCATCCTAGTTGATATATTAATCTATGCTATGTTATATTATTAGTTAATCACATAATTTATTAAGCATATGCCTATTAATATTTCAAATATGAAGGAAACCATAAAAGACTAAGGACCAGCCATGTTTTTGGGTAGGTATCAAGGCCTCAAGGCCACCTTAAAGTTTCCTTTTTATTTAGACATAAGATGTTTGATTATTATTATTAAGGTATACTAAGTATTATTAATATTAAGTAATTAAATCATATATATATATATATATATATATATGTTAATGTTTAATTTATACAAATCATGAAACTAAATAAGTTTGTATAAAATAGAGTATAGGTTGTGTATTGTGAACGTATAATCAAGTGTTTGCACGCATAGGATATCTAGATTCACGTGTTGATCACAAGTTACGCGTGGGTTTACAAGGGTACGGGTATGTATCAAATGTATACAAAGATTAAATAATTAAACATGTAAAAAAACAAACGACGTGTAATTAGTTTTATTACGATCGAAGTCTCGGATTACAATGATACGAAAAGACGATTACAAGTACTCGTTGTTACAAATTACAGTATTAAGGGCGATTATAATATTTATATCTACACAATTACTCGTTCAGTACATGTCACTCGACGGATCTGTGACTATGGTCATATCACACATTGGATACCCGTGCCCAATTGTGAAGGTTATCAAGTACTGTATACAAACCCCATAATACTGGCAGCAATTGTAGAATTACAAAGACTTAATCACAGTAATTGTATTTGAAATCATTTGAAGTTTTGGTAAAACAGTTTGACTCACAAAAAGTGTTTATAAAAGAAGAATGTACTCACATTGTTGACTTAGGTGATACTACTATAGCTTCCTGGTGATTCTCCTGGTTATTATCTATTAAAATTAAACAATGCACAAGTGTTAGTAAAATAACCCAAATCACATTAACCGTACAACTCGAGACAGAACTCCAATGACTGAGTCAGACAGAGCCTTGACATGCATTACAGAGTCCTAGATCAATCGGGTGTAACACGAGACAGAACTCCAATGACTGAGTCAGGCAGAGCCTTGATATGCGTTACGGAGCCCTAAATCGATCGTGTAGGGTAACAGCAGGGTTATAATACTTACAACGAGGCAGAGCTTCGCTTTATAGGGGTATAATACCCGAGTATAGTAATTTCCTATAGAAGTTTGAGAGAGATTTTGGAAATGAACGGTGACCAAATGACGTTGAAGCCTCTATTTATAGGGCTGGCCGAGGGCGGCTCCCGGCCCGCGAAGCCCTTCTCTCATTCTTTCGTTGCCCGCGACAAGGGTAGACTAGGCTTTAGCTTGGTTGAGTCAGGGGTGTATGCTTGACACGCTTCGGGACACGTGGCGCAATGCCTTGTCCGACAAACAAAGCCACTCGCGGCCCGCGAGGACTTTAGCCAAAAGGGACGCACCCCGCGAGCGACTCCCAGATTTTGTTTTTCTTTTTTTTTTTTTTATTAATATAAGGGTATTTTGGGTCCGTTTTTTGTATACGGGGTATATAAGGAATGTTTAGGGTCACGTTAAGGGTCTTAGGAGGGTTTTTATATACTCCTCACCTTGTTTTAGATCTCGTCCTCGAGTTCTACTGGAACGGGTGTGGGTATTTCCTTTGCATTTCTGATTCGAGCTCCCAAGTGTATTCTGGTCCTCTCTTGGAATCCCATTTCACTTTGACCAGAACTAGTCTCTTGTGTTTGAGAATCTTGATCTTTCTATCTTCAATCTGAATGGGTTTCTCGATAAACTTAAGTTTCTCATTTACCTCTATGTCCTTAAGAGGTATCACTAATGATTTGTTTGCTAAGCATTTCTTGAGATTACATACATGAAACACATCATGTATTCCTGCCATTTCCTCTCTCAGTTGTAGTTGATAGGCTACGGGTCATATTCTTCTAATAATCTCAAAAGGTCCAACATACCTGGGGCTTAGCTTTACTCTTTTAACGAATTTGACTACTCCTATCCATGGAGAAACTTTTAACAATACTTTATCTCCTACTTGAAATTCTAAAGGTTTTCGTATGATGTCTGCATAACTCTTTTGACGATCTCGTGCTGCTTTTAGTCTTTCCTTGACTTGAATTATCTTATCTGTTGTTTCTTGCACTATCTCAGGTCCAGATAATTGCTTTTCTCCAATTTCTGCCCAACAGACTGGAGTTCGGCACTTTCGTCCATAAAGTGCTTCAAATGGTGCAGCATTAATGCAAGTATGATAGCTGTTATGGTAGGAAAATTCTATTAATGTTAATGGTCGTCCCAATTTCCTTCGAAATCAATTACACAGGCTCTAAGCATATCTTCCATTGTTTGTATTGTCCTTTCGCTTTGTCCGTCTGTTTGAGGATGATAAGTTGTGCTTAGATTTAACCTGGTTCCCATTGCTTTTTGGAAACTTGTCCAAAAATGAGAAGTAAAACGGCTATCTCTATCAGATACGATAGATAAGGAATTCCATGTAATGAAACTATTTCATTTACATATAGCTTGGCTAACTGTTCCATACTGAAAGTTTCCTTTATTGGTAAGAAATGAGCAGATTTGGTCAATCTGTCAACAATCACCCAGATTGTATCATTTCCTTTTCTTGTCTTGGGTAATTTGGTAACAAAGTCCATTGTTATCAATTCCCATTTCCATATTGGCATCTCTAGTTGTTGCAATAATCCTGAGGGTTTCTGATGCTCAGCTTTAACTTGTGAACAGGTTAATCATTTAGCAACATGGTTTGCTATATCCTTTTTCATTCCTATCCGCCATAAATTCTTTCTTAGATCTTGATACATCTTATCACTTCCGGGGTGTATTGTATACTTAGACTTATGAGCTTCTTCTAGAATTCTGTGGCGTAGGTTTCGTTGTTTAGGTATCCACATCCTTTTCTTATAGAACTTCCAAATCCCATCTGTTCCTTGTTCTAATTGTTTAATCATTCCTTTTAAACCTCTAGCATCGTCCTTGAATGCTATTTCCTGTACCTCTCTAATTTGATCATTTAAATCTACTTGTAGATTTAACCTGAGAGAACGTACTCGTTTCGGCTTTTCATGATACTTTCGACTTAAAGCATCAGCTACTACATTTTCTTTCCCAGCATGGTATTGAATATCACAATCATAATCACTAAGAGCTTCCATCCAGCGTCTCTGTCTCATATTTAATTCTTTTTGCCCAAAAATGTATCTTAAACTCTTATGATCGGTGAAGACAACAAAATTATTTCCATATAAATAGTGTCTCCAAATCTTAAGGGCAAAAACTATGGCTCCTGACTCTAGATCTGTAGGTCCCGAAATCTGAGGATCGATTACGAACCGAATCTCTTGTTTATAGTAAACACGGTTACGTGTGCGGAATCCACGTAACTATGCCAAATCAAACATATATAGCATAAATAACAACGGATTAATCAATGAAACACAATCTATTGATTAACGGGATGAGAACCGATAACAACTGATACAAACACAGTTCAGACTAAATTTTGGCAGAGTTTTGTTACTATGGTCTGTTTCTCATCTCTGAGTTCAAATGAACACAAAGTGTTGCTTATATAGTCCCTGGGCCACTGATGTCGACGAAACACACAAGTGTTTGACGAATCTGAACATGGGCCAGACATTGGGCCTGGAACAGCCCAATACATGACGAATCAAGGTCTGATTCGTCATGACCTTCAACGAATCAGAAGTCTGTTTCGCCATGAAGTGTTACGACGAAACAGAAGTCTGATTCGTCGAGGACTGCAACTGTTGTGTTTGTTCCTGTTATCAGACAGTAACAATCAGCAACATATAAACATAGTAATGACAAAACTACCCTTTAATGCAACATGCATTGTTCATAATACATTACATACCAAAAGAGACAAATAAGTTGTACACAAGTAGATAGGAGGATATCTGACTTGGTCAACATAACATACAGACTCGATAATTAATAAAAGACCATACAAATTACATCGTTAAAACAAGACTAGTTACAGACACTAAAAATGCATCAACAAACTCCCCCTTGTCTGTTACTCGTCTTTGGTCTTCTAATCTTCCTTCAGTGTTGTTCGGACCACGTACTGCCCGAATGAATACCCCTGTAGTAGCAAAAACAAGCTACTCTCTGAAACTTTAACGCTTGACGTTCATCTTGGTCTTCATAGAAAATATCATGACGATATAATCTTCCAATATCAGCTTCAGACATGTTGACGATCCACATCGGATCCAACATCCTGTAGTTAGCACGACCATCTCTGAACACAATAACAGCTTCATCAAAACATATTTAATCAAAGAAAAACAAGGTTTCAAAAGGGTTTCTTAGGGTTTTCGGATGAAAAACCCGACGGTTCATAGTGTTCGGAATGTAAATCAGAACATGTTTCTACCTTTGAAGTTTGTAAAATTTTGAGTAAAAAACTGATGTTTTGAACGATTTGTGAAAGTAACCGTAGGTTTGGTGTTTTTGTTGTGTGAAGAAGAAGATAACTGATGTTTTGAAAAAGTGAACAAGTGGGACCTATATATATACTGCCTTGTTTCGACGAATCAGAGGATTCGACGAAACAGAAATGGGCCCGGCGAATCAGAACTTTGGGCTTGAACTTGGGCCTAAACTTTAGCCCATGACGAAACAGAATTGGGCTCCTGTGATTCGTCGTCTGTTATGACGAATCAGATTTGATTCGCCAACTAAGGTCTGATTCGTCAACACTTGTGATTCGTGACAGGTCTGTTTCACCAACAGATTTTTCAAAACAGCAACACAGGCTGGAAATATTTTGCAGTCAAAACAGATTATGAACACAATTCCATTCAGCTTGAATTTTCAAATGCAAGAACGTTTTTATGAAGAAGGTTTCAGGCTTCCGGTATAAAACACCAAGCAACAACTTCGGCTTAATCAAAAACGAACTTTACACAAATATACTAAAAACAAATTTAAAGCATGGTAAACTAAATGAAAATGCGGAAAACTGTTAAAAACAGTAAACAACTGTACAAGTGCAATCTTTTTGTGAATCTCAAGGACAAGGAATCATACCAGCTTACGGTCTTAGTCAACATGATTTTGATTCTGTTTAAAGCTCTGGATAAGTATACTACCTCGATTATCGGTATTGTTGTCCACATAAGCTCAAACTGATCAGACATAATCATAATTTAAGAGATACGATTAACGGTAAGGATTATACTTACAAGTCGATGTAAATCCACTCACGACACATTCCCGTATCAAGGTATGCACGAGAATTCATCTTACCGGTGAGTATACCGTTTATCATCTGTTTGACCGTATAAAAATGTGAGAGACTCACTTATTTTGATTGAAAACAAGCCCTATGTGATAGAATCACTTATTGATGAGGAACTTGATTTTCAGATGCATGAGGGCACAGGAGCAAGTCCGTGAACAGGTCAGTACTTTCGTACAGCAGAGAGACGAACTTGACTCCCGCAAAGAATCTGTGATAATTTATCACTTATTTTGTTTGGACATGTGATTGTTGATCACTTATTGAGGTCGAATGCAGTATGTACACGTATATATAGTATCATGGAAGATCTTAGACTTCGTCTCCGTTATTTTTACGGTTTGATACAACCATGATACCCAGATGATAATCAGCATAAAGACCGAATATTTCAGATCTCGGCAATCTCTCAAACGAGATTTCGGTACTAAGACCATATGCCAATGAGCAGTTCCCACCTGACTTGAAGTCTGTTAGGTTTGTATCATCCTGCACATTTTAGTCTGATTGTGAGCCTACCGATACATCGTTAGTAGAGATACTTATCATTTTTCTTTTTATTTTGCATTTTGAGCACATTGACCGACCACACCAGTGAATTTCATCATTTTCCTTTATCCAAGAAACTCATTTTTGGTTTTTCTATTGTTTTTGAATTTTTGAATTTTTCAAACGAAACGACAGAAAGTAAAGACATCTTTTTGGATTTTGAACTTTTTCAATGTTTTTGTATTTTCTTGAAATATCTCCCCCTAAAATTCGCAAAGTTTACGAAAACTAAAATCTTTTTGAATTTTCAAAGTTTATAAAGAAAATATTTACAAAAACGATCAGCCAAAGAAGTTTACTCGGGTATCACCTTAATGCCATTGACCAAAAGTAGATAATCAAAACGTGATTTATCAAAAGCTTTTGTAAACAGGTCGGCACGTTGGTGATCAGTGGGGATATGAACGACATCGATTAACCTCTTATCAAAACAGTCACGGATAAAGTGATATTTAATGTCGATGTGTTTTGTCTTAGAATGTTGCACAGGATTTCTAGTGATTTGCAAGGCAGCATTATTATCAACAAAAATACGAGTAGATAGGAATTCTAAACCGTAGTCGCGCATTTGTTGTTGTATCCAAAGAACTTGGGAGCAACAACTCGAGGCAGCAATATATTCTGCTTCACATGTTGATGTAGCAACACACGTTTGCTTCTTGCACTGCCACGTTACGAGTCGATTTCCTAGGAACTGACATCCTGCTGTTGTCGATTTGCCATCGATTTTGCAACCACCGAAATCAGAATCACTGTATGCAATTAATTCAAAACTATCATCCCTAGGGTACCAAAGACCTAAGTCTGGACATCCCTTCAAATAGCGTAGAATCCTTTTGACAGCTGACAGATGAGAGGCCTTCGGGTTTGCTTGATATCTTGCTAGTAAGCATGTTGGGTACATGATATCAGGCCTCGAAGCGGTAAGATACATGAGAGATCCGATTATGGCACGATAGTACGAGGAGTTGATGCTTTCTCCCTTCAAATCCGGAGTAATCCCGTGATTCTGCGGAAGTGGGGTACCAATGGGCGTTGCATCTGACATTTGGAATCGGCTCAAAATGTCACCAACATATTTAGTCTGATGGATGAATATCCCAGACTCTGTTTGTTGAACTTGAAGGCCCAAAAAGAAATTCATCTCTCCCATAGCGCTCATTTCGAACTTTTCTTGCATAACACGTTCGAATTGCCTGCACAAAGAGTCATTAGTAGACCCAAATATTATATCATCAACATATACCTGCACCAGCAGAAGATCTTCATCTTGTTCTTTGATAAAGAGTGTGCAATCAATAAGACCTCGTCTAAATCCATTCTCCAGAAGATAGTTTGATAAGGTTGCGTACCAAGCCCTAGGTGCTTGATGTAGACCATAAAGAGCTTTGTTGAGCAACCAAACCCGATCTGGGTGAATAGGATCTTCAAAACCTGGAGGTTGTTCGACATGCACCTCTTCTTGAACAATACCATGAAGAAAAGCACTTTTAACGTCCATCTGGTAAACTTTGAATCCTTTGAAAGAAGCATAAGCTAAGAAGATTCGAATAGCTTCCAGACGTGCAACAGGTGCATAAACTTCATTGTAGTCAATGCCTTCAATCTGACGAAAGCCCTGAACAACCAGTCTCGCTTTGTTGCGAATAACAACTCCACGATCATCTTTCTTGCATTTATAAACCCATCGTGTTCCAATTTTCTTGTAATTCTCCGGTTTTTCAACAAGCTTCCAAACACCAAGCTTTTGAAATTGCTGCAGTTCGTCCTGCATGGCTTCAACCCATGAATTATCTTTTAAAGCTTCCTTATAAGATTTTGGTTCTTCTTGTGAAACGTAACACGCGAAAGACCAATCATTTTGTAGACCAGATTCTCTAATAGCTGAATACAAACCAGCACTCGGGTTGTTTCTCAGCTGATTACGTGTCTGCACACCTTGTTGGACATCTCCTATGATATTCTGCTGTGGATGGGTATCGTGTATCCTCATTTCAGGATTTTCAGGAACACGAGCATTAACACCCAAATTGTTAATATTAAGATCAACAACCAACTCTACACCTGGAATATGCGTAGAAGTGGATGCATTTCCTTCAGCAGTATCATCGACTTGCACATGAGGAGTATCAACAGAAATACCCTGAACAGGAACAACTGGAGATTTAGTACCTTCAGTCGCATCAAGATTTTCTTCATCTTCTTCTGATGACTCATTGTATTCAGTAGCATTCTCAACTTCCTCATTTTGAACCGTGTTGTTAGACGAATTAGAACTTTGTGAGTTAACAACAACAGGTCTAACTAATGATGACTCAGCAGCATTGTCACTATCAAATATCATTCTAGCAGCTGCAGAATCTTCATCAAAAGTTGGCAGGTCAAAGGAATTGAATAGCCCATCATAATCGAACATCCAAGGATCACCTGGAGCTTTAACAGGATCTGTATATCTCTGAACCCGTACTTCACTCCATAATTCAATCTTTTTGGTAGTCAGATTCCAAACACGAAAATTTGGTGTAGCATATCCAAGGAAGAAACCCTCGATAGCTTTCGCGCCAAACTTTCCATCCGGATCAATCATAGTGCATGGACCACCAAAAGGTTCTAGAATTGAAAGATCTGGTTTCCTTTTCTGTAGAAGTTCGAAACAAGTCTTGCCATGTCTCTTAACCATAAGAACTCGGTTTAATGTGTAGCAAGCAGTCGACACAGCCTCTGCCCAGAACTGAACAGGAAACGCCGACTCTACCAGCATTGTTCTTGCAGTTTCAATTATCGTCCGATTCTTCCTCTCCGCGACACCATTTTGTTGTGGAATGTAAGGAGAACTGTATTCATGAAGAATGCCTTTAGAAGTACAGAACTCGTCCATAATCCGGTTTTTGAATTCAGTTCCATTGTCGCTTCTGATCCTCTTAACTTTCAACGAGTAGAGATTTTCTAACATTGTAAGAAGATCCTTGAGGATTTGAGGAGTATCACTCTTGTGTGCCATAAAAGCTACCCAAGAAAATCTAGAGTAGTCATCAGTAACTACTAAACAATACACATCTCCGAACGTTGTTTTGTGTCTCATAGGTCCAAAGAGGTCCATATGAAGACGTTCGAGAGGCATGCCAACAGTGTTGATTTTCTTTAAAGGGTGAGACTTCTTTGTTTGTTTCCCTTTTTGGCACGAAACACAGATATCTTGTAGATGAAAACTTCTCACGGGTACGCCATTCACAAGATTGTTTTTCACCAAATGGTTCATTTTTCTCAAGTGAATGTGTCCCATTCTTCTGTGCCAAGATATAGACTCCTTCTCCGTGGCTTTCGAGACAAAACATGTGACTTGTGCAGAAGTCGTAATCGCTTGACTCATATCAAGAACATAAAGATCATTGATTCTTGGAGCCGATAAGAGAATCCATTCATCAGGAATTTTGAAACCAGGTTTAAGCACATAACAACCGGCATCATCAAAATGCACGGTGAACTTTTTATCGCAGATTTGCGACACACTGAGAAGATTATGATCAATTTGACGAACATAATTGATCTTATCGAAACATACCACACCATTGGAAATCATTCCCTCTCCAGTGATGTAACCGCCTTTGTCTCCAGCGAAAGCAACATAGCCTCCTTTAATGTTTCTCACATCATATAGAAGCCGTAAGTCGCCCGTCATGTGCCTAGATGCCCCACTATCAACAATCCAATGACTATTAATAGTTCCTCCTGGAACATCCTGCACATATCATCCAATGATTAGTTAAGGATGGGGACCCAAGCCAAAGTGGTCTTGGGTCGTCCCTGAGCATCACGAATAGTGATCTCGATTTGTTGATGGTTTTCCAAACAAACAGCTCCCCCTGAACCTCCACTCTTCCTAGGTTTCCAAGTTTGTTTTTGTTTACCAGATTGAGTTTTGTAAACAAATTTTGAAATTTCTGATTTTACAGGTGAACTTGGTTCCCTTGGAACAGAATTGACCTTAGGTTTTAAAGCCTTTTCTATTTTCTTCACATTTTGATGTCGTTGTTTCGATTCCTGTTCTTTAATAGTTCTTTTATCATGTTTAGGTGAAAAAGGACGACATTTAGAGTGAATCGATTCAGGTGATGCTCTTTCAACAAATTTCGCTTTCGGAGTGTTAGCACAATCTTTGATGATGTGCCCAAACTCTCCACATTTAAAACACGTTCTCCTTTCAACAAACTTAGGAGAACTGGATCGACGATCAGATGTCGAACTTGTGTAACCCGAGGTACTAGCTTTTTCATCACACCCGTTTGAATGTTGAGCGTAATTGTTTTGACTATCACGTTTTAAAATTTTGACTTGTACAAAATCAGTGTTTGACTTGTTAGCAAAAGTCTCAATTTTATCTGTACCCCTCGATTCCACAAATTTAACATTGCTGTTTTTCTTCTGATAACGAGCCCCTTTTGTTTCAAATTTTGATTTAGAAACATTTGACACTTTAGCTCGTTGAACTGATTGTGTACTCTTAGAAGCAATAGGTTGTTGCTTTGAAGGTGATTTCTGATTTCCAAATTTCTTTTTAATTTCAGTCTTAGGAATTGGATTACATTGAGTCACATTAACTCCCTGAATCGACTTTCCCACAAACTTACTTGTGTTATTTTCAAAAACATTATCAATCAATGAAGGATTGACATTTTTAATTGGAAAATCATTATCTGAATAGATTTTAGAGTCACCAACCAAAGTGTACAACACAATATTACTTTTAACAGTAGACACAGGATTTATCACTTGTTGAACAACAGGTTGAACAGCAGGGGTAGGAGGATCACACAGAATATGATTCTCAATTGGAACTTCTACTCCTTTAAGTTTGTCAAGTGATTTATCCTGTTTACTCACATCTGATTCAGATTCATCATCCGACGACTCATAGTCCTCAATGGTTGGAGGACCTTGTTTCGTAGATGTTGACTCTTTTTGCTCAGAATTTGTACTTGGAGAATTGTCCGATTTGAACCCTAGGCCAGTAGTTACTTCCTCATAATCAAGAGGCACACTGGATTCAAACCGTGGCATTTCTTCTTCATCAGGCATATAAGTATAATCATGTCTCAAAGGGGGCGGACACTTCTTATACCCAACACCTCTCTTGTTTCCCTTTAGTTGTTGAACATCAATAATGTGATCGAGCACAAATCGGGAGTTAGAGTAACTTTCCAATTTTTGCTTGATTGCATCATGCTCACATTTGGCAATGGCTAGTTCTTTTTTAGTTTCCTCAACAATGTTAATGTATTCATTTATACTAACTTGTTTATGATAAACAGTTTTTGTCACTTCGGAAACATTTTTCTTTTGAATTTCAATCATAGATTTAAATTCTTTTTCGTTTCGAACCAAAGCCATATTCGCTTCTTTGCATTTAGCCATTTCAACAACTAAACTCTGATTGTGAATATGAATCGTATCACATTCAAGTTTTATTCTATCAAATTCACTTTTCATATACTCACAATCTCTACAGTTGATAAGAATTTCAGATTTTACCTGACTTGTAGAAGCTGAGACATTTGCCATAAAGGCAGTCTGATAAGAGAAAGATCCGTCTTCAGAAAAGAACTTCTCCATTTCTTTAGATACTACCTCAGCCTTCTTGATCAGAACTGATTTCTGACATTTCAAATCTTCTGCTTCATTCAATAAGTCATCAAGATTAGAACTTGCTTCTTTGTTCACATCAGACTCAGAACTTGAAGTAGAACTTTCTTCATCAGAACTCCCGGTATGACCAGAACTGTCGTCACTATCAGAAAATTCTTCCTTATGAACGTGCTTGATGTGATTGATAATTTTTGCATAACACGCCGTTCCTCCTTTACCTTGATCACTTTCCCCAAGTTGTAAAGACCAATTAAACCCTTCATCAGCTTGTACGGTTAATGCACGACTTTCATTTGATGGTCCAGACTGATTCTGGTTAGTGGTGTTGTTTACAGCCACTATCCCTTTTCCACGATTGTCTTGATTAGCATTTGAAGTACTCGTCTGATTACGGAATGGGTTCTGATTGCCTTGTCTGCTTGGTCGAGTGCACTCACGTTTGAAGTGACCCTTTTCCCCACAATTGAAGCATGTAACTGCTTCTTTATCAAAACCGTACTTTGTATCTTGTTTGCTTTCCAAAGAACTTCTTCCTGTTCGAACCATAAAGTCCTTCGCCCTTCTAACAGCACTTGCGAATGCCCACTTTATATCCATCAACTCCATTTCATCACGGTTGATTTGTAGATAGTCTTCGTTGGTTAAATTGATGTTTCCAATTTGACCTGCGACCAAACCGCAGTAAGCACTGACCATGGTATTAATAAGTTCCATATGTTCCTTTGCTACTTCAATGCTAACATTTGAGAGGTTTGATGTATCAACTTTGACTGTGTTAGGGTTTGGAGTTGGAGGATTGTTGGTATAATGAGCTTGCTGTTGTTGTTGTGGTTGGACTTGTTGTTGTGGTTGGACTTGTTGTTGTGGTAGAGATGGATTAAAACCTCCTCCTGAATATGCTTGAGTTGGAGTAGTATTTACTGGAGGTATAAAAGGAATAAAACCTCCTCCAGAATAAGTCTGAGTTTGTTGAGGAAACGGAGAAGAGTTTGTATCTGATACAAACGCCGTTTGTAACTTTGGTTGCTGCACACTAGCTGACGGGTTAAAGCCTCCACCACAATACATTTCAATGTTCTGAGGAGCAGCAATGCGTTTTGCTTTTCGGATTTCTTCATCATTTTTATGTTCCAGCTTCTGTACAAATTCATAGATAGTTATAGTGTCAGCATCTAGAATACCTGTATGCTTTAGAAGCTCGATGTATGGACTCCACTTTGGTGGTAGAGAATCAGCAAATCGTGCACAAACTTCCTTTTGAGTTGCAGCAACAGAATAAGCAAACATTTCGCTAACCAAATGATAGAAACGAGTAGTCATATCATTTAGAGTTTCATTTTCCAAGAACTGAAACGATTCAAACTCTTTCTTCAAAAGATCATGCCGTGTCTTTCTGGAAGCTGCATTTCCTTCTCCTCTTGTTACCAAAGAATCCCATAAGGTTTTCGTGTCTGTACAATAAGAGAATTGATGATAGATGTCTTTGTGAAGCGCTTGAGTAAGAACAGCAAAAGACTTTTTCTCGAATTCATAGGCCTTCTTGTCATTTTCTTGCATGTTAGAAAAACCTTCGGCCGTTGAAGCTGCTACTTCAAGAGCATCATTGCGTTGAGTAATGAAACATCTCCAAATATCCGTGCTTTGACCTTGAACATATGTAATGAATCGACCTTTCCATGATGGAAACTCGTTCATATGATTCAACTTTGGCGGGCGATTGTTACTACCCGTTTCGCTCTCGCTAATCAGAAGATTTTGAATGTTTTGGTTCTGATTGGATGCCAAAGCCCATTGTCCGGCACTTATAGTTGGTTGACCATAAACACTCTTCACCCACGCTGCTGCGGACGTCGGATCTTCACGTGGTCTAGAATCCATACTCCAATCCCATGGACTAGTACAACTCATATTTGATGTATGTATGATAGTACCTGCACAAATTCTTGAAAACAAACAGTAAGCTAGCTGTTATAAGTCTTCTGTTTAAAACAGATCTGTTTTCGACAAAACAGAGTTCACGAAACAGGTTTGTTTCGTCTGAATGAATGACGACGAAACAGACTTGTGATAATTGTGATTCTTGGCGAAACAGAATTTGTTTCGTCAAAGATGTTGTGGCGAAACAGACGTTTGATTCGTCAAAGTTGTTGCGACGAAACAGATGTGATTCGTCGGCTGTGTGTTTCGTCAAAACTGGGTATCAGACAGCTGGTTTAGATATTTAAAATATCTACTGACCAGTCAAAAGATAAGATGAGACACAAAGATATTTAATCCTGACACAAGTATGTTTGTTACACCTTATTTTCAACGAAACTGACTTGTTTACCCAAACCAATTATCACACTTTAACACAAAAGTCAAGTTAATGTATTATAAGTTATAACACTTGGTTTTTAACAATTTAACAAATCAAATTCTCAGTTTGTAACAAGAACACTTATGAATATATGAAGAACACACTCAAGAACATGAAGTTTCCGATGAGTTTTCCGATCACCGATAAATTTCCGAAACACGAAAATACACTAGATTTTCACTAAAAACCCGGTTTAAAGCATAAACAAACAATCTAACTTAGGTTTTTGATAAAAATCTGTAGCAAACACCAATAAAACAGCAGATTTATGAATATTTTTCCAGAAAATATTAATTTTTCAAGAACTCATTTTCAGAAAAACACACACAAAATACTTGATAAAAACCGAACAAGTTTGATTTTAAACAAGGATAAGAGCCAATGCTCTGATACCACTTGTAGGTCCCGAAATCTGAGGATCGATTACGAACCGAATCTCTTGTTTATAGTAAACACGGTTACGTGTGCGGAATCCACGTAACTATGCCAAATCAAACATATATAGCATAAATAACAACGGATTAATCAATGAAACACAATCTATTGATTAACGGGATGAGAACCGATAACAACTGATACAAACACAGTTCAGACTAAATTTTGGCAGAGTTTTGTTACTATGGTCTGTTTCTCATCTCTGAGTTCAAATGAACACAAAGTGTTGCTTATATAGTCCCTGGGCCACTGATGTCGACGAAACACACAAGTGTTTGACGAATCTGAACATGGGCCAGACATTGGGCCTGGAACAGCCCAATACATGACGAATCAAGGTCTGATTCGTCATGACCTTCAACGAATCAGAAGTCTGTTTCGCCATGAAGTGTTACGACGAAACAGAAGTCTGATTCGTCGAGGACTGCAACTGTTGTGTTTGTTCCTGTTATCAGACAGTAACAATCAGCAACATATAAACATAGTAATGACAAAACTACCCTTTAATGCAACATGCATTGTTCATAATACATTACATACCAAAAGAGACAAATAAGTTGTACACAAGTAGATAGGAGGATATCTGACTTGGTCAACATAACATACAGACTCGATAATTAATAAAAGACCATACAAATTACATCGTTAAAACAAGACTAGTTACAGACACTAAAAATGCATCAACAAGATCATGGGTTGTATAATTCTCTTCATGTTTCTTAAGTTGTCTAGAGGCATAAGCTATAACCTTTTGACGTTGCATCAACACACATCCATATCCTAACTTAGACGCATCACAATAGACTATAAAGTCTTCAGTTCCTTTTGGTAATGCGAGTATGGGTGCGTTGGTTAACCTTTGCTTAAGAATCTTAAAAGCTTCTTCCTGTTTTGGTCCCCATTCAAACTTAACTGATTTGCAGGTCAGTTTGGTTAATGGAATGGCTATTCTAGAGAAATCTCGGATAAACCGTCTATAATATCCTGCCAGTCCAAGAAAACTTTGTACTTCTGTTGGCGACTCAGGGACTTTCCACTTAGTAATCGCCTCGATTTTTGTGGGATACACATAAATTCCTTCATGATTAACCAGATGTCCAAGGAATTGCACTTCTTGTAACCAAAATTCACATTTTGAGAATTTAGCATAAAGCTTCTCTTTTCTCAACAATGTCAGAAGTGTATGTGGATGCGCTGCATGTTTCTCTTTGCTCTTAGAGTAAATTAGAATATCATCTATAAAAACAATTATGAATTTATCCAGGTATGGTTTACATATCATGTTCATCATGTCCATAAATGCCGCTGGGGCATTGGTTAAACCAAATGGCATGACGGTAAATTCATAATGACCGTACCTTGTTCTGAAAGCAGTTCTAGGAATGTCCTCTTCCTGTACTTTCAGTTGATGATATCCTGAGCGTAAATCGATCTTAGAAAAGAATCGAGCTCCTTGAAGTTGATCAAAAAAATCATCGATTCTCGGTAGTGGGTACCGATTCTTAATCATAACCTTGTTCAATTCTCGGTAATCAATGCACATAAGCATCAATCCGTCTTTATTTTTAAGAAACAACACCGGTGCTCCCCACGGTGATGAACTTGGTTGTATAAAACCTTTGTCAAGAAGTTCGTCCAATTGTTTTATTCAGTTCCTGCATCTCCGTTGGTGCTAATCGATATGGTGTTTTGGCAATTGGTGTCGTTCCTGGTATTAGGTGAATCCTAAATTCAACCTCTCTATCAGGCGGTAATCCAGGTAACTCTTCTAGAAAGACGTCTGAAAATTTGGATATCACAGGGATATCTTTTAATTCTGTTCCTTTAATATTAATGATTACAGAAATCATATATACTACTCCTCCTTTCCTTTCATAACTTGCAGCTTTCATCACAGAGATGAATTTTGTCGATTTTGTTGGCTTATCTCCTTTAATTGTGATCTTTTCACCACTTGGTGTACTCACTTGTACTGACTTTTGATCACCTAAAATACTGGCATGATTGGCTACCAACCAATCCATTTCTAATAGAACATCGAACCGGGCTAAATTCATAGGATAAAGGTTAGCTGAAAAGTTATGATTCAAAACTTCAATTCTTGCTCCCTGCAAGATTTCCCTTATCTTAATGGATTCTCCGTTTGTTGTCTCTACCAGACAATCTTGTCGAAGTTTGGCACTATCCTAGCATATTCGAATAATATGGTAGTGTAACCTTTGCAGTCTATCCCAGTCATTTTAGAATTTAGTAACTTATTGGCGATTTGTTCCTTTTCATTAGGAGGACATAATTTTCTTTCAACCATTTCCATAAAGTTGATCCATTCCATATTATAAACTCTGTCACTTCCCCTAGACTGGAGAACAGTATTCTACCATTCTAAGGCTGCATTTTTTAAAAGATTAGAAGCAAACATAATCTTATCTTCGTCTGCACATTTACTTATCTTTATGACTGCTTTTGTCTTTTCTATCCAACGTAAGGCTGCAATGGCTGCTTCATTGCCTGAGAATTCTATTGGTTTGCAGGCCAAGAATTCTTTATAAGAACAACGTAAGAGACGGTTCTTCTTCTTTTAGGAATTGGAGCTTGGATTATAGGTCTGTTGTTATTGTTCACACTGTGACTTAGCTCAGTGTGTTGGCGTTTACTTCTGTTTGCAGATTTATTATTTTCTGCTTCTTTAACAGTCTTGATAATATAGGGCATAGCATCTATAATTCCTTGTGCTACTATATGTTGGACGGCACTGTTATCTATTTGGTTTCCGTTATTCTCATTATTCTGGGTTTCCTGATTTACTTCGTTGTCCATCTGAATTGTGAACATTTATCAAGTATTAATTATTACAGATTAAATTTAGTACAAATATTTATACACAATCACACAAACAAATTGATCAAAAACGTCGATCATTGCGACTTTTACTCTTTCTATATATATGCATCGGTTACATACTACAACTGGAAAATAAAATATACTAGTAGTTATGCATCCGTATCTATTTTAGTATATCTAGTCTCGTTTTTTTATCAAAATACAAAATTACACATATATCTAGCCATTTTCTAAGTATCATGTATCCAATCATGTATATCGCGCTCAACATGCTTCCACATAAGCTTCTCTCCTATTTGACGAATTCTATCTCCTTCTTCCACTAATTCGTCACCATATGAGCGAAGTTCTTCCAAATTTTCTTGGCTCATAGGTGGCATGGGTGCTGGTACTGGATCAGGGTGTCGAGGGATAGGGTGTCCATAAGGGTATGGATTGTGTGTCACACTCTGTGTCCACCAGTCACTGTTCCAAAAGGGGTCTAAAGGGTTAAGGTCAGTGTACTGAGCTATGGGGTTTGGTGGGGGGATTCTGGGAATCTCATAGGGATCTACATCTGGAATTGGTCTTCCTGGTCCTGTCCTAGCATTTGTTGGTCTGGGAATAAAGGCAACAATGACGGTTTAGCTATTTGGTTTAGGTTAGCGTCTACTGCTACAGTGGCTAGGATATGGAAATCTGCCAACTGTCTATCTAGTTCCTCTTCCCAAGGTGGCCTATTGATTGTTTCCTGAGTCTGTGCATTCGCTTCCCTATTGGCTCTGACTATCACTCTCTGTTGTTGTAATTTCTTCATTCTTTTTCTTCTCTCATGAGCTCCTCTATTAAACCAACCACGTCATTTTTATTTATATTTTGATATTGGGTATCTGCTTGCCGTTGCTGATACACCTTTTGTAGTCATTGGGTCCCCGCCGCAATGCGCGGGCGGAAAATCAACTAGTTATAATTAATTTGTTAATTATAATTAATATTAGATAATTAAAAGGAAAGAGATAATTGTTATAATTATAAGATAATTATGTGGAGTTGTGATTAGAATACAATTCTAGTCTTGATTTTAAAATTAAAGATATATAAGAAGGATTTTGTCAAATTAAATTCCACAAATCCTTTTTGAATTCAGGGATAGAATTCTTATTAAATTGATATATATCTCAATTCCAAATAGAATTTTCTAATGATCTTGAATTGCCATCGTCAAAAAGTAACTTTGGAATTCTAAAAGGAATAGAATTCTTATTAAATTGATATATCTTCATTCCAAATAGAATTTTCTAATGATCTTGAATTGCCATCGTTAAAAAGTAAGAACCAAGAAAAAGAATGCTCTAACGCAACAACTTGTTCTTATTTGCAATATTTCAAAGGTAAGTAAAGCTTTCAACTTTACTTTCTTAAGATTAAGGTTTCGTTTGAATTCGTTTCAAATGAACAAATCAAATTTCGTGGTTAATGATCATTTAGCGAGATCGTTCGTTGAACCAAGGTGTCTTACTTGGTAGTCACGATTCTTTAATATTTTATTTAACCTATTTTGATTGTAAGGAGATCACTGGTGGAATCGGTTTACAACCGAACCTCGTGTACATGTTTCCGCTACGTTCAATTTGCTTGACAAATTGACTAAAATTATTTTCTAAAAGTTACACAAAAATTCCAACATTTTGGAGGCTCAAGCCTGGATTACTTGTATTATAGGTCTGGCCCTGGATATACCAAATGTTTACTTAATATCTGTAACTAAAGAGTTGAGATTTTTTTTATGTTGAATAAATTTAAATACCTTGAGTACATATTATCGCAACCCCCGACCCCTACCCCTGGAGCGGGCGTCGCGAGATCCAGATCAGTGGTATCGGTGTTTATTAATTTGATAGTGGAAATGAGACATCAGGACCGTAGTTAGGAAATATTTTTATCAGAGTTAAACACCAAAATTTTTATAACAAATCATTGGGATAAAATCCAAGTTCATTTGATAATACATTTCTAAGGATAAACCCTAATTATTGAAAACAAAACACCTTTTTATTTAGGTAACTTTTATAGCCACTTTTCCAAGCCTTCGGTGCTCTCCAGCTGGCTTTTATTGGCTTTCACATTGTGTTACCTGAAACGCGTTTTTAAAAACATTTTATCAGTAAGAAATACTGGCAAGTATATTCCATTTTGAAAAGTATCAGTTGTTACACATTACAGTATTAAGGGTGATTACAATGTTTATATCTACAAAATTACTCGTTCAGTACGTGTCACTCGACGGATCTGTGACTATGGTCATATCACACATTGGATACCCGTGCCTAATTGTGAAGGTTATCAAGTACTGTATACAAACCCCATAATACTGGCAGCAATTGTAGAATTACAAAGACTTAATCACTGTAATTGTATTTGAAAACATTTGAAATTTTAGTAAAACAGTTTGACTCACAAAACGTGTTTATAAAAGAAGACTGTACTCACATTGTTGACTTAGGTGATACTACTATAGCTTCCTGGTGATTCTCCTGGTTATTATCTATTAAAATTAAACAATGCACAAGTGTTAGTAAAATAACCCAAATCACATTAACCGTACAACTTGAGATAGAACTCCAATGACTGAGTCAGGCAGAGCCTTGACATGCATTACGGAGTCCTAGATCAATCGGGTGTAACACGAGACAGAACTCCAACGATTGAGTTAGGCAGAGCCTTGACATGTGTTACGGAGCCCTAAATCGATCGTGTAGGGTAACAGCAGGGTTATAATACTTACAACGAGGCAGAGCTTCGCTTTATAGGGGTATATTACCTGAGTATAATAATTGCCTACAGAAGTTTGAGAGAGATTTTGGAAATGAACGGTGACCAAATGAGGCTGAAGCCTCTATTTATAGGGTTGGCCGAGGGCGGCTCGCGGCCCGCAAAGCTCTTCTCTTATTCTTTCACGGCCCTCGACAAGGGTAGACTAGGCTCTAGCTTGGTTGAGTCAGGGGTGTAGGCTTGACACTCTTCGGGACAAACAAAGCCACTCGCGGTCCGAGAGGACTTTAGCCAAGGGGGTCGCACCCCGCGAGCTACTCCCAGATTTTGTTTTTCTTGTTTTTTATAAATATAAGGGTATTATGGGTCCGTTTTTCATATACGGGGTATATAAGGAATGTTTAGGGTCACGTTAAAGGTCTTAGGAGGGTTGTTATATATATTATTTAAAACAGAGAGATTGAAGGGTCACGTTAAAGGTCTTAGGAGGGTTGTTATATATATTATTTAAAACAGAGAGATTGAACCAAAGGATTTATTGCTGACTTTATAAGGTCCGGTACACATTTTGTCAAGACGTTCACATATGATCTAAAATTTATTACCAAAGCAAAGGCCAATGGTGTTTATATATCCTTATGATCTTAACTTTTTTACCAAAGCAAAATGAATTCAAAGAATCCAATCTCATCTTTCTCTACTATTCATTTCCTCTTTTATATTGTTACTATATTTCTAACTTCCATCGTCATCTCAACTTCCTTTCGCGATGGAAATCATACTGATAAGCATGCTTTGTTGATGATCAAGTTGATGATCATTAAAGATCCATATGGAGCTTTAACCTCATGGAATAGTACCGTTCATTTCTGTGATTGGACCGGTGTTACTTGCGGGAAGCGGCATAGAAGAGTGACTTCTTTGGGATTGTGGTCACAAGGTCTAGAAGGCTCTTTATCTCCTCATGTAGGGAACCTCAGCTTCCTCCAAAGGCTTGATCTCTTTAACAACAGCTTTCAAGGAGCCATCCCTCATGAACTCAGTCGTCTATCAAGGCTACGCATCCTGAAGCTTGAGCTTAACAAATTCAACGGGGTCATTCCAGCTAACATATCTAGTTGTTCTAGTCTTGTAGAGCTTCATCTCTCGGCAAATGAACTAGTTGGAAGTATACCAAAGGAGATAAGTTTCCTCTCTGAACTTACTTATCTTTCTCTTAATAGGAATAAGTTCACAGATGGAATCCCACCTTTCTTGGGGAATATTACAACAATAGAATATTTCCATGTCAGTGATAATCCGTTGGGTGGAAGCATTCCAGACACCTTAGGCCATTGGAAATATATAATCGAAATTAGTTGTGAGAGTTGTAATTTATCTGGAACCATCCCTAGTTCCCTGTATAACCTTTCACTTCTAACTTCAATAACCTTTGCTGAGAATCAACTGAGTGGTAGTATTCCTCCAACCATAATACTCCCTTATCTTATTGTCCTTGAGTTATGCGTTAACCAACTAACTGGACCTCTTCCACCATCCATTTCTAATTGTTCAAGATTAGAACATTTTGATATTGGTGAAAACAAGTTTAGTGAGAGGTTGACAATCGACTTTGCAAAACTAAGAGGTATTGAATTAATATCCTTAAGTCAAAACAACTTTGGAAGCAAAGAATATGATGAAATGAAGTTTATTGATTCCTTGAACAATTGTACCAGATTAGAATGTTTAGATCTTTATGACTGTAATTTTCAAGGAGTACTCCCTAAATCAATAGGTAATCTTTCTGATCAACTCCTTTATTTGTATCTAGGAAAAAATCAGTTACATGGTACACTCCCTAGTTCATTGGGTAATCTAATTAGCTTGGAAATGTTATCATTTGGAGAGAATAAATTTACCGGAAGCATCCCATCAACAATTGGTAACCTTCAAAAGCTAAAAGTCATTTCTTTATATAGAAACCAACTTTCAGGACGGATTCCTGATGCCATAGGGAACTTATCAATGTTGATTTATCTTAATTTATTTTCTAACATGTTGGAAGGGGAAATTCCAACAAGCTTGGGAAATTGTCATCGTCTATTAGTATTGTACCTTCAAAACAATAAACTTACCGGGGAAATACCAACACAAATTCTTCAACTTTCATCCATATCTATAAGACTGGATCTTTCTCAAAACAATTTTTCCGGTTTACTTCCAACTCAGGTTGGTAACTTCAAGATGTTGGACGATCTAGGTTTATCTAATAATAATTTATTAGGTAACATTCCTAGTAGCCTTGGTGAGTGTGTTGGGCTTTCAAAGTTGTATCTCAATGGCAACTTTTTTCAAGGTATGATACCACCATCATTAAGTTCCTTAAGAGGGTTAGTGGAACTCGATGTTTCTCATAATAATTTATCAGGCCCAATTCTTCGATTCTTAGAAGGGTTTCCGTTAGAATATTTGAACCTATCATTTAATGATTTTGAGGGTGAAGTGCCAATGGTAAAAGTGTTCGCCAATACAAGTGCATTCTCTATTTTAGGGAATAGAAGGCTTTGTGGTGGCATTGTTGAACTCGGGCTACCCAAATGCAAGGAGACAAAAAAATACAAAAAGAAGTTTCCTTTGTTTGTAATATTCATTTTGATTCCATCCATACTTTTCATGATAACATGTTTAGCATATGCTTGGTGTAAGAAGAAAGGCAACAACCAGCCACCACAATCAACTATGAGCGAAAGATTCATGAAAGTTTCATATGGTCAACTTCTCAAGGCTACCAATGGGTTCTCCGAAGCCAACTTGATTAAAAATGGTGGATTTAGTTCTGTTTATAAAGGAACCCTTCATGAAGATGATGACAAATTAGTTGCTATCAAAGTTCTACATCTTCAAATCCGAGGAGGTGAAAGAAGCTTTATGCGGGAGTGTGAAGCATGGCGGAACATTCGACACCGAAATTTGTTGAAGATAATAACTTCTTGTTCAAGTGTTGACTTTCAAGGAAATGATTTTAAAGCTTTAGTATACGAGTTCATGCCAAATGGGAGTTTACATGATTGGTTGTATTCAAGTGAAAGTACTTGGAGATCACCACCCAACCTTCTCCAACTAATAAATATTCTTATTGATGTAGCACGTGCGCTTGATTATATTCACAACCATTGCCTACCGAGTATTGTTCATGGTGACTTGAAGCCTAGTAACATCCTACTCGATGATAATATGGTCGCCCATGTTGGAGATTTCGGTTTAGCTCAATTTCACGGAACTTCATACGCAAACAGCTCTACCGGAATTAAAGGAACAATTGGTTATGTTGCTCCAGGTAAACCCCATATATCTACAAGCGTTTATATTTATTTATAATATTACCTGTTTATCTGAATTAACAGTTTATAAGTTGTAGAGTATGGACTCACTTGTGAGATGACAAGTAGTGGGGATGTCTATAGTTTTGGAATATTATTACTAGAGGCAATGACTGGGAAAAAGCCGACTGATGACGTATTTTATGAAGACCTTAACCTTCATAAATTTGCTTCCACGTCCTTGCCATCCCATGTAACAAATGTTATTGATGTTAATATTCTAAACGTTTGTCTTGGAATGCATGGTTTCAACAATGAAGCAAATGCAAATAAAATAGAGGAAATTTTGGTTTCAATTGTTAAGGTTGGAGTATCATGCTCTGTCGATTCCCCATCGCAGCGGATGGATATAGAAAAGGTTGTCTTTGAGTTGTGCCATATTCGGGATACACTTCAAAATATTGAGGTATAAATATTCACATGCATTCTTTATGTCCTAACATGAGTTTGTATAAAGAGGGCACCCATGACACTACTATTGAATTTTTATCTTTCTAGGGGCTTAGGACATACAAGTATCCATTTACATTATATCAAATTTTAAAGTATAGCAAAAGGTAAGTAGGTAACTAAAGGCAATTTGTTTTCTCAAAATTTTATTTTATGGCTAAAATTTCTTTTAATCGGATGGGGTTTAAACGGAACATATATATTTAGGATGACCATAAAAGGTTGAATAACTAGGAGACCTCTTTATACATTATTTCATTAATATGACATTTGGACTTACCCTCCACGTGACATTCTTTCAGTTCTAACACAAAGCTTGCAAGGAGGAGTTGGAAGAAACTACTACCAGTTTCATACATGTCTCATCGTCATACCTATTTGTTACTATGCTAGACTTGTTTGTTGCTTATTTACGTATTGACCTAAGTATATGAGTTTCATGTTGTAATAGTTAAAGAAGTATTAAATTGTCTTGTAAAAGAAGGATTTTGAACTTTCAAGTAACTAATAAATATTAATTTGTTGATTGCCAATAATCAAAAGCAAGAGAAAAAACAACCAACAAAAACTGCTACATGTAGATGATATACAGGAGCTCCATTTGTCTACACAAGTGCCAAACAATGAAGCAATTACACACGGATCTTGAACCAAAAAATGGGGCAGGGGAGTCGAACTCTTAAAATCCAATATTTTACACTTCAAAAAGGAAAATTTTGGTAAAACTAAAACTACAAAGCGAAAAGCCAACGGGTCAAAAACCTGTCCCATGAGAAGCTCTGCCAATGTACACATGAGTAATATTATATGGTTATATCATATTTAAAAGACTTTTGCAATAAAAACTTTCGTAAGATCGAAATATTGTTTCTTTGTTCTAAAATGAAGTACCATTTTTTTTGGAACAAGAACTTTCATAAAATCAAAAACCGAACACCCTTTACTAGCAAGAAGCTAGAGCAGGGCCGGAACAAAACAACACAACATCAAACAAAATTACAAAGGATTATTGGATTTAAATAATCCTAAGTTTCATCTTTTGGCCGATAATAATCCCAACTTTAAAAATTCCCTCCAATAATCCCAACTTGTAAAAGTTTGGCCGCCATTGATCCATTTCAAACATATAAGAATTTGGTCTCCTCAATAGATTCAATTACACCTAGAGACTCCTTAATTGATTTAAGTACATCTATGTTAGAAAATGATCAATGGCGGCCAAACTTTTACAAGTTGGGATTATCGGAGGGAATTTTTAAAGTTGGGATTATTATCGGCCAACAGATGAAGCTTAGGATTATTAAAATCCAATAACCCAATTACAAAGCGAAAACTTTCCACCTATCCCAGTTTACACTTACATCCACATTCTTCGCTCTCCTTGAAATCCATAAGTAAGAAAGAGACTTGATCTCACCAATGATATATTCCACCTTTACCGGAATGTTTGAACAAATGAAGTTATTCTTAGCTCTCCATAAACACACCAATAGCAAAACTGCATGAACCGTCCTTCTTTTAAGCACAATCTACCCTATTAGAAACAAAAGCATGGCTAAGATGAAAAACAAAGACACATGAAAATGTAATAGGAAAAAAACACCCAAAATATTTAAGAAATGAAACTAATAACACTAGAGATGCCTGTAAGCTCACTTTTTTTCTTTTTAGTTCCATCAAGCAACTCACAATTTAACCTTCATACCCATCCCCCTTTGTTGACGTAAAAGCAGTGGCAGAGTTTCACCAAAAGTTCGTATGTGTGGAAAGTCATGGGATCAAAAAAAAAGGTTTCTTATCGCTGTGTTTCGGGTTATATATTCGGGTCGGCTATTTGATTCGATCAATAAAAAAACTCTCATTCTTGGCTTCAAAGTGTTCTGGGCCATCAGTTCCCTGTATTTTTGTGATTGGAAGAAAGAAAAATAATAATAAAAAAAAGGAATAAATAAGTATTATTTAATTGAATACAGATCGACAGGGGGGAATCAGATGCGGGGTTTTTTAAAAGGTGAAAAACTTAGGGATAAATGGAAGTTCTTAATGTTTGATGATTATCTAACTCAATAATGTAGGGAACTAGACTTTACCTGAAGTTAACTAGTTTTTTAAAGTAATGAATCGACAGAGACTTTTGTATTATATGATACACCTTGCTAATGTCTAATGTGTTGGTATCACAGTTAACGGGTTCCCAGGACCAATCAGACCGAGAAGAAAGATGATCACACAAATACTTGAAGTCGCAACAAACATCACACCATTTCATGATTTAACCAAAAATACAAGAAAAGAAAATTGTAACTAACCAAAAATATGAAACAGGAACTTGATAACTTGAACTTGCAATTGTATTCTGCATACAGTGACCAAGGTTTGAAACCCTATAAATAGTTGATGAAACGTCAACCCCCCCTAAGCCAAAGCTAAAGGAAATGGTAAGAGCAAAAAAAAAGAGTCCCCCCTTAGCAAGTGTCCAAGCCCAAGCCCAAGGATAGGCCCGCCAAAGACGCCACTTGGTTTCACTGTGGAGAAGTGGGACATTGGTTGAGGAACTGTCCGGCTTACCTTGAAGAAGGAGAAGAAGGCTCGGGAAGGCTCATCAGACTAGCACCACAGATATCATGTATCGCTAGTTCTTTGATATAACAACTCGCTTTTTATAGTACTCTTGGATATGTGATGTTGGTTGTGGAATTCACATGTGTAATTAGGTGCATTGGTTGAGAAAGGGTGGACATTTTGCATAGGTACATGTCGGCAACGAAGCGCGTGTTGTCGCTCTAACCTAGTTTAATTAGGACTGTAATATAAATATATATGCTTTTTTATATGCACCATTATAAGTTCCTTGTATATGAAACCAGATACATTTAGTTTCAATAGAATCTAGAAAGTCCACATTATTTAGTGATACATTGTGTTTAATTGATGTCTACTATAAGTCAAAACAATTAAGATATCAATGAAACCATTTAGGGTATTAATAAAACCAGAAACATTTTGCCTTAAGATATCAAAGTCAACTGATATCTTATATGCATTAAGGTTAGAATTGGCAACTATAGCTGACAATTGCATAAAACTTACATATCATAGTTTGTGCTGTTTTTCATTTTTGGCCAAATTATTGTGGATTGTTCTCTATGTCGATGATTTTTATGCATTTTGGTTATAATCTTACATCATATACATGTGTAATATTGTTACATATAAGTTCTACATACAGAGAATGATAGAACACCTGAATAACGTTGAGAGTTCAATGATTTTGTATGAGTGTGACAGTGTGTGTGGATGGTGATGAGATCAGCAATTCAGTATTAATAGAACGTACAGGTTGTATTATTGATTTTAAATAATGATTACAGGAATGTCATATATATAGAACATAAAGATACACTTTAGTACCACTAATATAATGATATATAAAACTAATCTTTAACTTAATTATATAGTCTATCATCCCCCAGCAAGTTGAGGGCGGGGAACGACCTGCAACTTGGACCTCAGCATTAGAAACCTTTGAGACGGTAGCGGCTTGGTGAAAACGTCGGCTATTTGATCATGTGTGGAGATAAAGTTGACCTGAAGTTTTCCCTGAGCAACTGTCTCGCGAACAAAGTGATAATCACAGTCAACATGTTTTGTGCGAGCGTGGAACACAGGATTTGTTAGGATCTGAGTTTCTTATGATTGTGCTTGTTTGAATATAATGAAGATGAATTGAGATTAAGTGCAGCGGAAACTAAATGAAACAAACTTTCATCACACAATCAAAGAGAGAATTGTTTTCAACAAACATGTTTAACATGAAATCGAATGATTATATTTATTACAATCTTCAATTACAATGCATGCATGTATACAATAATGACTTGTGATGAAGAGAGCTTATAGAACAGTACAGGGTACTGTTCTATTTATAGTACAGAACAAACCACTGTGGCATCTTTGCTGACGTCACCATGAAAGTGACATCTAACCTCCTAACAACCTGAAACTACTGATCTAATATAACTACTGCTATTACAAACTATTGATTACAATACATACACAAGAAAGACTAAACTACTGCTTCATATTCCACTGTTATACTCCTAGCAGTGCTTTGTGTCTTCAGCAGTACTTGAACCATGACAACAGATTGAGCATCAGTGTTTCATCTACAACAGTCTTCGAGTCTTCATCAGTAGTTGAAGATCAGCAGGTGATGTAATAGGACAGAAGATACATGTCATCAGTTGTTAGGCCACTTTCAAGGGGATATAACTGTTACACACGACTGCTTATTGTGGATCCACTGATCTGATCCAGTTTTGGCTTTATCAACTGTTCCTTTGTAGGGTTCAATCCCAACAATCTCCCCGTAGAACAGATGATGCCAAAACTCTTCATTATTCTGGATCTTTATTACCTCATCAATAATTCCCTGACTTGCCCTTTGAATTGTAATTCAAAGTCCAAGGAATCTGTATCATCCTCATCCCTGCATAGTGTGAGCTCAAGGAGATCTTGCAGATCTTCAACACCCAGGCCAAGTGCTTGTTCCCTTGAAATATGCTCCACCTTCCCATTGGATTTGAGCAAAGTCAATACATGGGTCTTTTGATCAGACTTCCACTTTAGTATTTTTGAATTCAATGGGTTTCTTAGGAGAGTTTTTATTTTTGATGAGTTTGGAGATGGAGGCCTGCTCAGAACTTTGTTGGCTATATCTTGAAGCTTTGCTGAGCTTTCATCTTCTAGTGCCATTCTCTTGATAGCCTCTTTGAAATACACAGCTTCTTGTTGTTTCTCTTCTGCATCAGTCAGCTTTTGCCTCTTTCTTTGGTTTAGCTCAATGACAGAGGTATCTGATGATGTGAACAGTGGTTCAGAAGTGTGGGCCTGCTTCTTTGGTTTTTCAGTGGTCTTGTAGATTGGTTTCTTTGGAGCAGTGGGGTCTTTCTTTCTTAGCTCTTCAAGCCTTTTGAAGGTTTGATCAATAGTTTGTTTTGACCACCTTGCTATCTACCTAGTTGTTCCATAGTCTGCTGCAACCAACTCTTCTCTTTTTCTTTTATATTCCAGAGTAAGATCAGCAATCTTCTTACTGAATTTGCTCCAGTTTGGTGCTGTTCTTTTCATACCTGGAGTATTTTTTATTCTTTCAATTCTTCTTTGAGAGCAATGAGTGGTCAGTCTTGGAAATTTTTAGCTTTTGCAGGGTAAAACTTTTCACTCATGATCAGCTTGATGAGATCTTCTTTCATATCTACTTGTAACCCAGCCTCTGGTGGCAAGTTGGAGATTTCTTTACTCAGGTCTCTTGCATAATCTTCCATTTGCTTGACCTTGGTGAGCAAGAACTGCAACCTATTTGAGTAAGCATTATCACCTTGCCATTTGCATTCATATTTGGCTCTAAATTCAGCTTGCTTGCTTGCCTTTGAGTTTTAGGTATTCATCCATGTTTTTAGGATCTCTAAAACCGGCAAGAGAAGGAAATTTTCTCTTGGAAGCATCATCCACTAAATAGAAGTGTTTCATTTCATCTTTCACAGCATGAAGCTCCAGTGGATAAGTGGCTGCTAGTGGTACAAGATCAGCAGGGTTAAATCCTTCTAGAACTTTTGGATCTTTGATAGGATTGACCATCTTTGGAGGAATCAAAGGTTGGGGTTTGGTGACATTGTAAGGAGCAGATGAAATGGGAACAGGTGCTGGTATATCATCATCATGCACCTGGAACTTTCTTTTTCTTATATACACCTTTTTAGGAGAAGGTGATTTTGGTTGAGTTTTTGGTGCAAAAAGAATTATGGCTTGTGTGGGAGTGTTTGTGGTAATGGGTGGCTGACTAACAGTTGTTGAAACAACTGGTGTTTCAACCACTGTTGTCATTACAACAGTTGATGTGTCAACTGTTGTCTTCTGCTTTTCAGCAGGTGGTTTTTGTGGTGGTGATGTTGTTTTTGGTATGGCAGTGGATTGAATGTGGATTGTAGTAGTGATGGCAGTTGTTGGGTTAACATCTGTTGAAACCACTGAAGTATCAACAACTGTTGATACAACAGGTGTCTCAACGTCTGTTGGTTTGGAGGTTTGATGAGAGGAATTTTTGGGGATTTGGGGAGTTTGTTTGATGGTTTTGGAAGGTGTGGATTTGGGTTGGCTTGCTTTTCTAGTAGGCCTTCTTCTTTTTGGCTTAGGAATAACCTGCTCTTCCTTAGGCTCAGAAGTACCCTGTTCTTCCCTTTCCATCAATACTTTCTTCTCCTCCTCAAACCTTTTAGACCCTTTTATCTCCATTGACTCTTTCATGCCTGCTTTTAGATCAGCAAAGGCATTTTGAGTCTCATCAACCTTTTTAGAACCATCTGGCCTGGGGATTTTTGCAACCAATTTTGACAATGGATCTGGTTTCATGTATAGGCCATCTTCATATCCCTTCTTCTTTTTCTCCCCCTTTTTGGCATCATCAGGAGGATTGTCAACAAAGATGATTGAAGGAGGAGCAGTGCCAGTGGTTTGTAGTAAATGGGCCTTAATTGCCTTGATATCTGCTTGTGTATCCTTGAACCTAGCTTCCATCAAATTTCTGATCTTTTGAATTTGAACTTCATGTTGTTGATCAGCATATTGTCTTTGTTTATGAAGTAGAGGTTGAAACAATTCCCAAAGCTCAGTGGGAGTAGGAGCAGATGATGGATTAGATGTTGCAGGTGGTGCAGCAGTGGGTGTTGCCTTTTGAGCTTGTAACAACTGTTGCAGCATGGTTTTGATTTCTGCAACAGATATGTCATTTTTGTCAACCCTCTCCATCAATTCTCTATATTTTAAACCATCACCCAAGCGAATGGGATCATCTGATTTCCCACCAGTGGTGGTTGTATCAGTGGTTGACTTAGGAAAAGTTTCCCAAAAGTCATCCACGGATGCCCCTTGTTCTTGGTACTGGGGTCTTCTTTCTTCAGCAGAGGTTGCCCTTCTAAGTGCACCAGTGTATATTGGATACACACCAGTGGGTACAATGGTTACCAAAGAAGAAATTGCCTTCAAGGAAGTCGTATTAATGAAACTACTGTCCAAGTGTAAATCGGTGGGTTCAACACTTGTAGTAGCTGCTTCACTTGAACTACTGACAGGAATTACTTGTAATTCCTGCAGTGTAACCTCCTCAGTTGTTGGTGGGTTAGCAGAGAAAGGGAACTCAGACTCAGTCACTTGTTGAGGCTTATTCTCAGTTATAGGTGGTTGAGAAGAACTGATTTCTATCTGAGCTATATCAAGTGCATCCAACAAAGGTAACATAGATGGTGGAAGTTGGGCAGTGAGTATGGGTGTAGAAAGAGAATTTGCCCCGGGAGCTGGGTTGTGGATGATGGAATCAAGTGATTCCAGAGCATCATAATTTGGTGTCCCTGTTGATACAACCTGATCTTTTTTAGAAGAAGCAAGAGGAGTTTGAGGCTCAGGTTGAGATCTTTCATCCAACTGCTTCTAGGAAGTAGCAGCAGTGGTTATTGGTGACTTTTGTGTTGTCACATGTATAATCTCTGGGATCTCATCTTCCAGAGTTACCTTTTTAGTGGGTTTGGGGGGTTTTTGGATATTTTTCTTTTTGGGTCTTTTGGTGATTTTAGGTGTGGGTTTCACAGCAGTGGTTTTGCTGTTGTGATCACCTTGAGCAGTGGGCTCAACAGCAGGGACCTGGGGAGCAGTTGTTGCTGCTAAATTCTGCTCAGGCTCCTCTGTTTGTGTTTTTGAAGGTTTTGACAACCTAGTAAAGGTTTCAAAAGAAAGGCTGTTGATTTGAATAGGATTCCCTTGGATAAGTACATGAGCACTATCATTAGGAATCTTCTTTTGCAAGTAAAAGCTCAAAAACCTTGGAAATAAAAGAAATGGTTTTTTATTATCTTTGATATTATTAACATTTTTTACCATGTCATTAAAAATCTCTTGGGAGTAATTAAAAGTTTTGTTTTGCAGGATAGCATAACCCAAGTATTGGATTTTTAATGGAATTTCATTAAAAGTTGTGGTCTTGTTTGAAACACACATGAGAAGGGTATGAAACAAAAAACCTTGTGGCAGGTGGAAAACTGCCTTTTTGCAAAGTGTCTTTTTTCATTTCCTCTGCATACCCTCTCTCAAGGAAATCAGTTTGATAATCGGTTCTTGGGAAAGAAGTTTTACCTGTAATGTCATTCAATTCGAACGCCTCAGAAATGTCTTTGGGTGTGACAGCCACCTTAATTCCCTTTACCTCAGTAGTGATAGCCCAGGGCTTTTTGTCCTGTACTTCTAATTTTGCATGTTTCCAGAAATCTCGAAGGGTATCGAGATATATGGGTGGGTTGTAGGGCAACAGGGTTTTGTACCTTGAGGATGAAAGTGCGTCAATAACGGAGTGGAATGTTGTGCTGTCACTTGGTTTTTCAAGTATGCACAGATAGTTGTGGGGAGTTTTGAATGGAAGAGCCATGGCGATTTGAGTGTGATTGCGAGAGGAAGAAGATGATGAAAGATTTGAGAGAAATTGATGGTAACTGCTTTGAGAAATGAATTTTGAATTCGATTCGACAGTGAAAACCCTGTTTTGGGGTTTTGATCAGGGTTTTATAAGGTGGAAAAGGGAATGCTGACGTGGCAGTAGTTACAAAAGATCTGACGGATAAGTACTGTCCACGTGCCAACCTCTGATGAGTAATGGAAGACAGTTGTTTAGGAAACCACTGATGGATCAATTATCAGTGGTTTATAGTGGTAAAATGAAAAACATTGGCTGACTTTTAACTATCAGTGGATAGCCATTAGTGGGTTAAAACACTGATTTTGAACAACAGTGATTAACAAGGAAATGAGGAACAGAGGTTGACTTTCAGTAGTGGATAATAATCATCAGAACAGATGTTTGAACCAAAACAGTGGTTATGGCAGACTTTTAAGGATTTAATGAAAATTTTCATTTTTAGCTATTTTTAAGGATGGAATTTTGATTTTCTGAAAACATTTTAATGCTTTTGTTCATAGAAAAACAGGATTTTGCCTGTTATTCCATGTTCAGCATGCCAATCCTAGAGATCAATTTTTCAAAGGTAGATGTGTCTAATGCTTTTGTTAGCACATCTACCAACTGATCTTTAGTTGGAACATGGTGCAGAGAAATCAAACATTTTTCATAGCAATCCCTCACAAAGTGATGTCTGATATCAATGTGCTTGGTGGTTGAATGGGAGACTGGATTTTTGATGATATTTTCTGCTGCTTGACTGTCCAACATGAGAGGTGTCTTTAAGGAAGTGATACCAAAATCCAGCAATTGATTTTGAAGCCATAACAGTTAGGCTGTACAGCTTGCAGCAGCTATATACTCTGCCTCAGCAGTGGATGTTGAAACAGCTGCTTGCTTTTTGTTTTGCCAAGACACTAAGCAACTGCCTAGGAATTGGCACCCTCCTGAAGTGGACTTCCTTGTTGTATTACATCCAGCAAAGTCACTATCTGAGAAACCTGAAAGCTTGATATTTCCATCAGCTGGATACCAGATACCAAGTGTGGGAACACCTTTTAGGTATCTGAATATCCTTTTTACAGCAATAAGGTTTGACTTTCTAGGGGCTTATTGGGATCTTGCACAAACACATGTTGCAAACATGATGTCTGGCCTAGATGCAGTCAGCTACAATAAAGACCCAGTCATGCTTCTATAAAGAGTTTGATCAACCAAATCATCCTTTTCATCAGACATGACTATTTTTGTGGTTGCTATGGGTGTACTACATGGCTTGCAATCATCCATCTTAAATTTCTTTAAAAGTTCTTTGGCATATTTTCCTTGATGGATGAAAGTACCATTTTGCAGTTGCCTTACTTGGAGACCAAGAAAGCACTGGAGTTCACCCATTGCACTCATCTCAAACTCAGCTGTCATGAGTTGTCTGAACTCTTCACACATTTTAGAACATGTGCTTCCAAAAATGATGTCATCCACATAAATCTGGACAATCATCAAGTCTTTCCCTCTCCATTTTAAAAACAATGTTTTTTTCAATTTTACCTCTTGTGAACCCAATGGAAAGAAGAAAGGTGGAGAGAGTTTCATACCAGGCTCTAGGTGCTTGTTTCAAGCCATACAAATCTTTATTTAGCTTGTAGACATGATTTGGATTAAATGGATCCTCAAAGCCTGGAGGTTGACAAACATATACCTCTTCTTGAATTTTACCATAGAGGAATGCACATTTAATGTCCATTTGAAACATCTTTATGTTATGGTTGACAGCAAAGTCCAGGAGTAATCTGATAGCTTCCAATCTTGCTACAGGGGCAAAGGTTTCATCATAATCAATACCCTCTTCCTGTCTGAACCTTTGAACCACGAGCCTTGCTTTATTCTTGACAACAATACCCCTTTCATCAGTTTTATTTTTAAAGACCCACTTTGTGCCAATAGGACTCGCACCCTCTGGCAGTGGTACAAGTTCCCATACTTGTTGTCTTTTAAACTGTTGGAGCTCCTCTTGCATGGCTTCTACCCAGTTGTTTTCTTTTAGTGCCTCTTGGTACTTGACAGGCTGATGAAGTGATAGGAAACCAGCAAAAAGACAGATGTTTTGGGATTGACTTCTTGTGAGCACCCCTTCACTGATGTTGCCAATGATTTGGTTAGGTAGATGAGACTTCAAGAAGATTAAATCTCATTTGTATGGAACAATGGCATTTAAAGGTGAGCGCTACAGATGTGAATCATCTGAGCTAACCACTGTTGGTGACTTTGATGATCCAACAGTGGCTTGAAATGGAGGTGGAGGAATAGGAGGAAGTGGTGTGAAAGCATGCTGATTTTTATCCATTGTTTGGGGATTTTTATCAACAGTGCTTAAGGATGTGGAGGCAGGGTTTAATGGGCTACTTTGGTCAACAACTGTTGAGGTAGCAGTGGTTGAGCTTTGACAGCTGTTTTGAACATCTGTTGCTCTACCAGTTGATGCAGACTTTTGTTGTGGAATGATGACTTCATATCCATAGTCTGATGGAGGACTTTGAGATGGACCTGCACTGTTAGTCTTGACAGAAACATTTTCAAAAGTGAATTTATCAAGATCAAATAACTCTGCAGGATTTGCAGGGATTTTCATTGAAGAAAGTTCATTGAACTTCACATTCAAAGTCTCTTCCACTGTCTTAGTCCTAGTGTTGAACACTTTGTAGGCCTTAGCAATGGTTGAGTATCCCAAATGATAACCACAACCAATTTTGGCTGCAAACTTTGAGATAGAATCTTTTAAGTTTAAGATGAAGCATGGGCAGCCAAAAACTTTAAAATATGAGATCAGTGGTTTGATTTTATACAGAATTTCATAGGCAGTCTTTTGATGCCTGGGGTTTATTAAAACTCTGTTCTGAACATAGCAGGCAGTGTTTACAGCCTCTGCCCAGAAAGTTAATGACAAACCTGAATCACAAGCATGGTCCTGGCAGCCTCAATCAAAGTTCTGTTCTTTCTTTCAACTACCCCATTTTGTTCCGGTGTTCTTGGAATGCTGTACTGCCTTACAATTCCTTTTGACACACAAAACTCATCCAACTACCTATTTCTGAATTCTGTGCCATTGTCACTCCTGAAGATTTTTACTGGCAAATCAAACTGCTTTTCAACCTGTGTGACAAAGTCTTGCAGAATACCTGCAGTCTCATCTTTGGAATGTAAGAAATAAGTCCATGTAAACCTAGAAAAGTCATCTACAATTACCAAAAAATATCTTTTCTTTCTAAGACTCATGACTTTAACTGGGCCAAACAAATCCATGTGAAGCATTCGCAAGCACTTGGTTGTTTTGGACTCTTCAATGGACTTAAATGAGCTTTTATGTTGTTTTCCTTTTAAGCCGGAAACACAATGCTCAGGACAGGTGAACAGTTTTTGAGGAAGACCTCTTACTGGGCCCCTGTTTTGACAAAGCAGTGATTGTCTTGAGATTTGTGTGCCCCAATCTTCTGTGCCAAAGTTCTGTCTCTTTGTTAGAGGCAGCTGAGAACAGACAGGCATCAGTTCTTGGGTTCTCTTTTGACAAATCAACTACATAAACGTTGCCACTTCTTTGAGCAACAAGTTTAGTTATTCCATTTTTTATTACTTCGTCAATCTTTTCAACCATTTCTGGTCCAACAATCCTACAACACTCCTTAGTAAAGAAAGAGCCATAACCTTTGTCACTCATTTGAGAGACACTAAGGAGGTTGAATTTTAGATTGTCTATCAGATTGACATTTTCAAACTTAACATTTCCAGACTGTACTGTACCAGATCCCATCACCTTCCCTTTACTATTATTACCAAAAGATATATCACCCCATCCATGAGTTTGAATTCTTTGAGTAGGGCTCTACATCCGGTCATGTGCCTGGAGCCTCCACTATCTACATACCAAAGACTATCTAAGCATGCAGAAGCTCCCTGCACATCAAGTAAATAATTAGTTCAGGAGGGTCTCCAAAGCTTATAAGGCTTTGGATGGGGTCTCAACAGTGTCTATGTTAAGGTCAGGAAGATGGACAGTGGTTAGATCAGGAGATTGATTAATTTTTGCAGCTTTTTTCTCTAACCACTGTTGGGGGCCATTTCCAATCAATTATTGATATCCATAGGGATGCCTGTTCACTCTTGGTTTAGAAGGCCTTTTGTAGGCTTCATAAACATGTGGGACCCTAGGATATGGTGGTTGACCTTTACCTCTTCGGTATTAGTTAGCAGGGGGTGCATCAGTCACCTGAACATCTCTTTTAACAGAGGTTTGGTTCAGCTGTTTGGTAACAGCTGTTTGAACTGGCACAAACAGTGGTTGATTCTTGATTGGTGGTTTTGATGAACTCATGGATGTTTTTGAAGTGTACTCATTCTTTTTTACATCAAAGGATTTGAGATACACACATTCCTGAGTAAGGTGGTTTGTTTTACCACAGATGGTGCAGCTCTGGGAAGGCACAATAATGCTTGTTTTGTTAATATCATATGCTTTTAGATGAAAACAATCTTTGGTCAAATGATTTTTCTTCTCACAGAAATCACAAAACAAGTTTTTAACCTTTTGTTTTCTTTTCTTCTTTTCAGACTCCTTTGCAACAGAGTTTTGAACTACTGTTGGGATGCCCTTAAGAGGAATGACCTTTGCCTTAGGAGCTTTGACACCATTCACAGTTGTGAAGTCCATGGGTTTGAAGTTTTCAAGAATGTCACACTCATCAGACCATGTGGGTTTGAATTGGTATTTCTCAATCTCCTCAAAAGTTGAGGACCCCGCAGATCTTTCCAAAGTGATTTTGTTACCAAGTTTATCAGTTATTTTAACTTCTTGGCCATTCTTGTTGGTTGGTATGATTTCAACAGAACCAGCTTGATTTGCAGCAATGTTTTCAACTTGGTCATTTTTTCTAAACCCTATACCAAAATTTACATTACTTTCAAGTTGTTTTTCAAGCATGATCTCATAACCTTTGCAGGATTCCACCCATTTTTCACAAGTGATTTGGGTGGCTTCCAACTCCTTCTTGCAGACATGATATTTTTCTATCATGGTCTGGAGTTGGTCCTTGGTTATGCTATGCTCTTGTTTGATGCTGCAAATTTCATTTTCTTTTTCACTCAATTTGCTTTTCAGTTCTTTTAAAGACTTTTCAAATTGAACTTCAGCAGTTAATAACCTATCTCTAAGGTTTTCATTCACCTCCTTAATGTTTGCAAATGCTATGATGCATTTGTCTGAACAAAGGTTTTTGAGAACCTGGGGTGATACCTTAGTTGCAGTCATCATGGCACAATCACAGGTATGATCACTTTCTTCTTGAGTTTTCTCTTCTTTTTCACCTTCTTTCTTCTTTTCTTCTTCTTCAGACCAGGGGTCAGACAGTGGTTCCAACAAGGGTTTTGAACTTTCTCCCAACAGTATTTCATCAGCAACAGCAGTAACCACTGTTTCAGCAATTTTGTCCACTGTTTCATCACTTGACTGTCCTTCTTCAGCTTCCAGCCCTTCTGATATGGTCTCCAATGCTACAAAACAGATATCATTACTATAAACATTATTTTGAGCATAGAGTGCAAAATTTTCATCTCCTGGAAGCTGCTCCAGTCAACAAGGCCTTGGGTGAAAAAGCTTTGTTGGTCTGGTTGAACCACTGCTGGTGCAGCTTGTTGGGGTGCAGCTTGTTGCACTTGAACCTGAGGAGCAGTGGCCTGGACATGTTGTATCTGAGGAACAGTGGTTTGAACATAATGCACAGGAACAGGGGTTGCAGGGTGTGCATAATGAGCAGTGTTTACATGAGCAGCAGGGGCATATTGGGCATAGTGCACAGTGTTTTGGTTACTTTGTGGTCTAGGGTTTGAGCTAGGATGTGTAATAATTGGTCCATTGGTTTGACTCATGCATTCCCTAGCAAAATGACCTAACCTATTACACTTATAGCATTTAACCTTTGACTTATACAGCCCCACTTTTAGGTTCCTATGTAACCCTGGAAATTTTCTCCCTGTCCTTTTGTAAAACTTGCTGGTTCTTACACTCAGCAATGCAAGTTGGTGCAAAATGTCCATTTCCTCTAAGTCAGTTGGATCAAAATACTGCAAATCATTGAGTTCAAAGCACAGATTGTCAGAATTCTGGTTTTCACTACTAGCTGCGAAAGCATAGTTGTTTGAGTAAGAATTAGAGTTGTTAAAGGCTCCACCAGCTGTTATGTCAATATAATGATCATAACTCTGATCCTTACTACTACCAGATTCTTCTTGACCCAAAAGAGTTGTGCTGCCAAATGAATAGTCATCTGCAACTTTTCCAGACTCTTGTAACTTCTTTTTCTGGTTTAACTCCCTTTCATAGGTCAGGAGTCTACCATGAAGTTGGGTCAGGGTCAGATCTTTGAACTCAACAGAGTTTCTGGTTACAAAAGCAATTGTGTCCCATTTTTCAGGAAGTGACCTTAAAAACCTGTTGTTTACAGTTGATTTAGGAAATTCAGTTTTAACAAGCTTAAGTTCACTTATGAGACAACTAAATCGCTCAAACTGCTGTGTTAATGTTTCACCCTTAATGTGACTAAAGGTTTCATACCGTTGGTTCAAAATTTCCCTGTTGTTTTCAATTACTTCTTCAGTTCCCCCAAATTGTTCCTTAAGCGCATCCCACAATTCCTTGGCACTGTTACAGTGTAATAGCCCAGCATACATTTCATTGGGGAGTGCAGATGCAACGATGCTAAATGTCTTGGCATCCAGTTCAATTTTCTGAAAATCTTGATCAGTATAGTTCTCAACTTTCTAAGGTTCGAACTTCTTTGGATCCTCAGCACTCAGCACCATTGGAACATGTGGTCCAAAGATGACCGACTTCCAACATCCAATGTTCTGTTGAGCTAAGATGTGACCCATCCTTTGCTCCCAGATGTTGTATTCATTTCTCTTCAACATAGGTGGTTTGAAGAGAGAACCAATGTTATTGTTCATATCTTGTGATTGTGACGTCATCCTGGTTGTTTTACAGGCACTGATTAATCAACTTTGCTCGTGATTAACCCTTACTCTGTTTTTCAACGAAACGAAGAATTTAAAAAGTATCAACTATTTTGAGCCGAACTTTTACGTCAAAATGATTGTTAGATCAAGTTTGACTGTCCAAGCTCTGATACCAATTGTTAGGAGCTGAGTTTCTTATGATTGTGCTTGTTTGAATATAATGAAGATGAATTGAGATTAAGTGCAGCGGAAACTAAATGAAACAAACTTTCATCACACAATCAAAGAGAGAATTGTTTTCAACAAACATGTTTAACATGAAATCGAATGATTATATTTATTACAATTTTCAATTACAATGCATGCATGTATACAATCTCCCCCTCAGCCTGAGCTCACAGTGGATGTTCGTACAGAATGACTTGTGATGAAGAGAGCTTATAGAACAATACAGGGTACTGTTCTATTTATAGTACAGAACAAACCACTGTGGCATCTTTGCTGACGTCACCATGAAAGTGACATCTAACCTCCTAACAACCTGAAACTACTGATCTAATACAACTACTGTTATTACAAACTACTGATTACAATACATACACAAGAAAGACTAAACGACTGCTTCCAATTCCACTGTTATACTCCTAGCAGTGCTTTGTGTCTTCAACAGTACTTGAACCATGACAGTAGATTGAGCATCAGTGTTTCATCTACAGCAGTCTTCGAGTCTTCATCAGTAGTTGAAGATCAGCAGGTGATGTAACAGTACAGTAGATACAGGTCATCAGTTGTTAGGCCACTTTCAAGGGGAAATAACTGTTACACATGACTGCTTATTGTGGATCCACTGATCTGATCCAGTTTTGGCTTTATCAACTGTTCCTTTGTTGGGTTCAATCCCAACAGGATTAGCGGACAAATACGTGGCACCTAGATTATCACACTAGAGTGTAGGTCTAATCTTAGAGATGATACCGAGTTCATGTAGAAGGGCGTCTAGCCATGTTAATTCAGCAACAATGTCGGCTAGAGCTTTATATTCAGATTCAGTAGAAGAACGTGACACCGTACGATGTTTCCGAGCATTCCATGATATAAGATTGGAGCCTAAGTATATGGAAAACCCCCCGGTGGACCGGTGATCATCTGGACAGCCGGCCCAATCAGCATCAGAAAAAGCTCGCAAAGTGGTGTTCCAGTTGACATCAGTAAAGGCATGAAGAGTAGAGGCAGAGTCATGACGAATAAACAGACCAAAATGAGAGGTACCTTTGAGATACCGCAGGATCCGTTTAACAGCCGACCAGTGGTTTTCTTTGGGAGTCTGCATGAACTGACACACTTTGTTTACTACAAAAGTGATGTCAGGTCTAGATAATGATGCATACTGAAGAGCACCACAAATTGTCGATACTTGGTTAGATCAGCAAGAAGTTGGCTGTCACCAAGGGTGAAAAGCTGAGATGTGCTCATAGGAGAAGGAACTGGTTTGCATTCGGATAACCCAGCTTTGTGAATCAAGTCAGAAATGTATTTCTGCTGAGAAAGGATTAAGTTGTTACCATGATGAATAACCTCAATACCCAGAAAATAATGCAAGTCCCCGGATCTTTTACTGCAAATGATGTGCCTAATGTTGCAATGACCTCATTGATAGCTGTTGTGTTGTTCCCTGTAACTATAATGTCATCGACATAGACCAAAATGTAGACCAAGGTCCCACGGGCTTTAAGGATAAAAAGTGAAGGATCCGTTTTAGAACCGGTAAAGCCCATATAATGTAGAGTGCTGCTAAGACGTTCAAACCATGCTCGTGGTGCCTGTTTCAGGTGATAAAGAGATTTATGCAGCAAGCAAACATGATCTGTGGTTGTTGTAGGTAGACAGTTTCCTTTAGGTCACCGTGAAGGAAGGCATTTTGAACATCTAACTATCTGAGAGACCACTGATTTGTCACAGCAAGAGACAAAAGAACCCGTATCGTTGTAGAACTGAAGGTCTCCTGGTAATTAACACCGGGTTTTTGGTTAAAACCTTTGGCAACGAGTCTTGCTTTGTAATGAGTGACATTTCCATGTGCATCCTTTTTGATCCTGTAACCCCATTTTGAATCAATAACATTAGTATTCGCAACACGGGGAACAAGAGACCATGTCCCGTTCCGAACAAGAGCATCAAACTCTTCAGCCATGGCCTGGCGCCATTCCGGTTGAAACAATGGCGATAGTAAAAGAGGAAGGTTCAATAGACTCGGAAGAATTTGTAGAGACATGGTAAGCTGAAGGATCATACCGAATGGTTGGCTTAGGATTTTGGCGAAGATTAAGCGGACGGGTACGTGGTGGTGAAGAGGAAATGTGAGCTGAGGACTGTGAGGTAGTAGGAATTGAGGTGGAACAGGTTGTTTCAGGGCTGAAAGGAGGGTTGGAAAGGGTCGGTTTAGGGCTGGAATGAGTGGGTTCATGGCCTGTTGTGTGGGACAAGTTCGAGGGTTGTTGGTTATGGGTTTGATGGTGGTCTGAAGGCTGTGTTTCAGCTCTGTGAGGTTCGGTTGAAGGCTGGGAAGTAGAAGTGGAAGGACAGGCTGATGGTATGGGGTAGGAAGAATAATAGGAAGGTGATTGTGTAGGGGATGTGGGTGTGAGTGGTGGTTTGAATGGAAAAATGTGTTCGTTGAAGCGAACATGACGAGCAATGTAAATCCGGTCAGATTGTAAATCTAGGCAGCGATACCCATGATGAACTGAGCTGTAGCCTAGAAAAACACATGGGGTGGACCGGAAGTCCATTTTATGATGATTATACGGGCGTAGGAAAGGGAAGCATTCACACCCAAAGACTCGTAAAAATGAGTAATCAGGTGGTAGGTTGAATAAGTGTTGGAAAGAAGATTTGTTTGAGTTGATTCTTGAGGGCATGCGATTTATTAGGTAAACTGCGGTTTCAAAGGCAAACTCCTAAAATCGTTGAGGGGCATGAGAGTGAGCAAGAAGCGCCAAGCCAGTTTCAACAACATGGAGATGACGGTGTTCGACAACACCATTTTGTTCACTCGTATGTGGACACGAACATTGGTGAATTATGCCAAGAGATGTTAGAAATGAAGCAAGATTTCAAAATTCACCACCCCAATCAGATTGAACTCTTTTAAATTTAGTATTGAATTGTCTTTCAACCATTTTAACAAACAATTGAAAAACAGAGAAAACATCAGATTTGTTACTTAAAGGGTAAAACCACAAAAAGCATGAATGATGGTCAACACATAATAAGAAAAAGCGAAAACCATTAAAGGAAATAGAGGGTGCGGGACCCCAAACATCACAATAAACCAAATCCAAAACATTGTTACTACGAAAATTTGATAGTTTTAACGACAATTTGGAGGATTTCCCCATTTGACAAAAAGAACATAAAGAAGAAGACACTTTATTGGAAACAGGTAAATGACTACTAGACATTATAGATTGAAAAACTCGAGCATTGGGATGGCCGAGGCGTTGATGCCAGATCGTTGACGGAGCTTTAGTTGCTATGAAGGAAACATGTGGAAGGGACTTCAATTTTGGAAGATAAAGTGAGTAGAGACCTTGTTCACTTGGGCCCGTGAGTAGGATGGTATGTGTAGACTCGTCCTTCACAACAAAAAAAGAGGAGTGAAATTCAAAGAAAACGTTATTATCTAAGCAAAATTGTTGAACTGATAAGAGATTTTGTTTGAGTTCAGGTACATGAAGAATATTATTGAGAGAAAAGGTTTTATTAGGAGAATAGAATTTTGAGGAACCGATGTGACAAATAGGGAGAGGATTACCATCGCCAACATGAAGGAAATTGTTACCAAGATAGGCCTCAGAGTTGTCCAAACTTGCAAGGTCGGGTGTAGCATGACCATTTGCTCCTGTGTCGGGTTTCCAGAGTGAGCCAGTTGTAGACCCAGCTTCAGAAAAGGCTGCATAGTTGACTTGGGGTGAGTCGCGTGTGCAAGATTGACCAGCCTTGTTAGGACATTGTGTAGGAATGTGGCCAATACCACACCGGTTACAATGACCATACACGGTGTTCTGAGTAAAGGCCCAAGCAAACTGTGGTTGACGGTTCGGGGCACCAGATGCTTGAGACTCATCACGGTTCCTGTTATAATTACCACGATAGTTTCCACGAGAATTACCACGACGGTTACCGCGATAATTGGTTGGTTGACGGTTGGTAAAGAAGGCCTGCGGCTGTTGGTTTTGGGTAAAAGCAGGGCTGATATTATACCCTAGCTAAGCAGCCAATTGTTGTAAAGTAGCCAGTTGATTCTGTGGTGGTGTCGGGTTGGGGAGAAGGCCAGCAGTGCTGTTGGCCGTAAGTGGGGCTGAGAAAGTGGAGGCTGTGAAGGCAGTAGGAATGGCTGGTGTATGTCGACTCATCATGAACTCATGATCACTCAGCAGGCCGTGTAATTCAGTAAAGGCAACAGGTGGTGAACGAGCAAGTAAATTGGCTTTAAGTCCGCTATATTCATCTCGTAGACCAGCAAATGTAAGCATTACTATATCTTTGTCTTTAAAGGGCTCACCAATATTAGCCAAGGTTGTTGCATATTCCTACACACGGCTCAGATAAGAGGCAGAAGTCTCATCAGCCTTCATCTGAAGCTTCAAAAGCTATGTTTTCAGTGTGTATTCCCTGGATGAGTTATTCGGGGCATAGGCTCTTTCAAGGGACAGCCACAAGTCACGAGATGTTACACCCTGAACATGCGAAAAAACTGGATTCAGAGATGGTAGAGATGAGAATCATTCAGACGTGGGCATCATTGGAAACCCAATACAAGTGGCTGGGATTATCAACAGAAGTTGTGTCGGTGGTGGCCGCAGTACTGGAAGGTGGGAATGGTATGGTACCGTCAATGTATCTAAACAGGCCATTAGTGACTAGGAAAGGATGAATCATGTTCTTCCAGAAGCCATAGTTTGTGGGAGTTAATTTAAAGGCGAATTTATGCGAATTATGGGCAGTTTTCTCTGCAGTGGTGAAGGGTGAGAGCATCGCCATGGGAATGGTTGGTTTAGAAGATGATCAGAGGTTAAAAAAGAACAGAATTGCGTGACGGCAACAAGTTTAGAGAGGAGGAGCTGCGACGGCAGTAGGGTTTGGGTAGGGTTAGAATGGCTCTGATGCCATAATAGAACGTACAGGTTTATTATTGATTTTAAATAATGATTACAGGAATGTCATATATATAGAACATAAAGATACACTTTAGTACCACTAAATATAATGATATATAAAACTAATCTTTAACTTAATTATATGGTCTATTAAGTATACTCTAGGAGTTTAATATACAACTGATTACATGTTACTCTAGGAATAGAGGATTAGTCCTTGATGCTTTATATGAAATCTACGTGTCGGAAACGAAGCACGTGTTGTTGAAGTCTTAAAAGAAACTTCTGTTACATATTTTTATGCTAACCTAGTTTAGTTAGGATTGTAATATTTGCTTGGTTACGGTTAGGCCTATAGAGGTGGGGTCAGAAGTTTGTAGGCTTTGCGAGGAGGGGGAGGAGACGGCTACACACTTGTTCACAGAACCGGAAAGGATATGGAGTGGGGTTAGCAGGTGGTGCAAAGTGAGTCCCATTTATGCTTTCACTGTCTGTGACCTTTTGGAGCTTCATAAGCATGTAAACTTGGATCGGCAAAAGAGAAAGGTGTTCCATATTATTATCCTTACTGCTTGTTGGTGCATATGGAAGAGGAGAAACTAGAGAGTCTTCAACAATACCACAGATCCCGTTTTGAAAACGATGGAGGATATCAAGTCGTTAGGTTACTTATGGTTGAAAAACAGATCCCCTCTCAAGGAGATGTCTTGGAGGGATTGGTGTAATTTCAATTTGTAACCTTTTTGTTTGTTGTTTGCTGTAGCATCTTGCTAGTGTTTTTACTGAAGTTTGCCGTTCCAAAACAAAAATATGAAGTGGTATGAATTCCTTGGTAACTGTTGTTGCACTATCTTTTGGTATCATTAATGAAACCAGATACGTTTGGTCTCAATAGAGTCTAGAAAAATAATGGGTATCATTAAAATTTACATTCTATAGTGATACATTTTGTGAAAGTGATGTATATAAGCCTATAACAATCAAGGTCATATAACCATTTGGTGTGGTCTCATAACGGTTAATATATGTACCCTAAACCAAATATATTTCAAAATATGTAATACTTTTTATACATAATAGAAGAGAATGTGATACTTACGAGTTTAAAGAGATATATGTGTAGGGAATCATTCTGGGGTTTGCAGCGGAATTGAGAGGGGTATTTGGATTTATGTTCATGTTTCACAAGAACAAGTATGTGCAGACTCGTAAGAGTAAATGGACAATTCGAAAGATATTCAGAATGTCTTGGTGCCCGGCAAAGATTGCCGGCAAGTGACTTATATACATCATAAACGACGGTTATGTGGTGGTTAATTTGGGCGGGAACAACCGTCATTTAAACGGTGTCTAACCAACCGACACACCTCTTCCCAGATATTGTCACATACAAATATAATCCTAAGTTTAATTATCCTATTGATACATAACATATATAATTAAGTTTACATACTAATACACTCCCCTAAACTTGATTATACTTTCGAGAATGCATTAGGACACTCTGGTTTGCTTCATCCACCGCTTTTTCCACTTGCTTGAAATCAAACCGTCTTCTTTTTTGCAGCTTTTTCATCCCAAGCTAGTCTTTACCTGCAAAGAATGCATAGTGTTCTCCTTCCTGTTCAGTAATGCAGTCACCACTTGAGTTTCTCTCCATTCGACCTGCAACAGTTTCTTGTTTATCATCTTGACTCCGGCTTAGTCTCGTAACTTCTACGTTCTTCACCGTCTCTTTCTCATATACATTCTGCTGTGTCGATTTAAACTTGTAATAATAAACAAGAACATCAAGGTACATCGCATATATTAACCTCATAAATTCACCATCTTGATAATCAAACCCCATGTCCTTTGCAACCACAGCCCATAAATTATTTGAAGTAACATTCATGTGCCCTCCTTCTCTCTTCACTACCATGCATAATTCAAGCAGATTGATCTTTCGCTTATCGGATGCATATGCCGGAATTGGTCTAGTTGAGATTGCTAACTTCTTCTTTATAAACCAGTCTACCATTTCATCAAATTTGATTTCCAGATTGAACTTGTATTTACGAACATAATCAACATCTTCTAACATTTCAAGCAATGCTTTGCAATCTTGAAATTCATTAAACTTCATTGCTTGAAGGATCATGTTGTTCCAATCAGGTTCATTAGAAGACAAATTCAGATTTTCGAAGTAGGTGTTCAAATAATCTGTTTTGTATTCATCATGTTCCGAATCACAGTTGATTATTGATTGTCTTTCTTTCATACCGATCTCGTCTTCTTTCGTTAAACCGGAAATTTCGTTTCTTTTATTCAAGACGGGAACACTAAATGTGGGAAAAATTATGCATTTTTCTCCAATAATCTTGACTGTATAACCTTGTATCACTAATTGATCCAGACTTAGAACATTCCGATCTAATTCAGGGGTGTAGAACACGCTCTGAATTCGAAACTTATTGTTTCCTGACATAACATCAACAGCCCCAATCCCTCTTATAAATAAGAAATTGTTTTCACCGGTTTTGGTTTCTACTCCGAACATGTTTTTAATTCTTTTAAAAACATCTAAATTACCCGCGTAATGGTGTTTAAAATTGGTGCTAACATACCAGATTTCGGACCACAAGCTTCCTTCTGTTCCGGTGACTGAATTCCAGTCTATGATCTTCGTCGGCTTCTTGTTGTTGTATACCGGTATTGATGGCTTAACAATTTAATTGGGTCGCTTCATCATTCTCCTTTGTCTTACATGAAATGATTTGATGGCCGGGCTCGTTACAATAATAACGTCGCTTGTGAATTGGATTAGTCTTTCGTCGTTCCTTCTTTTCATCTGAACAATGTTTGCAGGGCATCATCGATGATGTTGGATAGAGAACATCTTCTTGTTCAACCGTGGCTCTGATACCACTTTGTAGGGAATCACTCTGGTTTGCAGCGGAATTGAGAGGGGTATTTGGATTCATGTTCATGTTTCACAAGAACAAGTATGTGCAAACTCGTAAGAGTAAATGGACAATTCGAATGATATTCAGAATGTCTTGGTGCCCGGCAAAGATTGCCGGCAAGAGACTTATATACATCATAAACGACGGTTATGTGGTGGTTAATTTGGGCGGGAACAACCGTCATTTAAACGGTGTCTAACCAACCGACACACCTCTTCGCAGATATTGTCACATACAAATATAATCCTAAGTTTAATTATCCTATTGATACATAACATATATAATTAAGTTTACATACTAATAATATGATTGTGATAGACGTTTCATTTTCGTTAGATGGAAAGTGTTTATTAATTACAAATAAGGTTTTCTTAGGTAGGGTGATTGTTTTATTGTTTGGCAATCAATTTTTTTAATCATTTAGACCTTCACATGGTTCTTAATTTCCTTACATAAAAACTCAATGCGACAATTTTAAGTCAGTGTACGTTCCTAGATCGAATGAGTTCTCACATGATAAGCGTTGGTTTCAGGGTAAAATGTGGAACTACATAAAAAACAAAAATGTAAACAAGTCTAAAAGCACCTAAAAGAGGTGCAAGTCTGTGGAGAAACCAAACATGGGTAAAGGCTTCACCGACGGATATTATATTTAGCGATGTATATTTTTCAGTCAGTTTTCTAGTGGTGAGGGCTAACCTATTCATTTTGTCACCTCCAAATGCTTAAAGAAAGATGCAACTTTAGACACAAAAATAACTTTAAACTGCTACTAACATGATTGCTTAGCAAGTAAAGAAAATTATAGGCTTGAAATGTAATAAACCCACAAGTGAAGTACCAAAACCATAGGGGTACTAATGTAATATATAGATTAGATGCCTAGATTGGCTTCTGTACTTTTAATCACTAATTTGAATCTTGATCTTATCTTACTTCCCAACAAGATGGTCTGCTAGACTCCAATGAACGTTTGCCGTTAAATCTTTCCATTGACTTGGTCAAAAGCGATCCGGAGTATCGTTGTTGATTGGTCCACCTCATATCGTTTCGTTTCACCACTTCACACATTGGAGATGACGTGTGGCTGGATGACATGACTAAGTCTCCCTCTAGTATGCGTAGCACCTTAAATCCAACATTTAAGGTTTAGGAAGACTCAAACGAAAAAGTGTGTTTGGATTGCTTATAAAGTATGCAGATCCACTCATCGCTTTTTAAAAGAGTAAAATACACAGATAGTCCTTGTGGTTCTCCAAAAATTTGGATTTGATCCATAGCTTTCTAAAAGTACACAAATGGTCCTGGTGGTTTGCACTATGTAACGCATTAGGTATGTAACTTGGACCTCCTGAACCTATAGATTTGATGGTTAGGGACCAAATGTATTACAAAAAGTGCAAACAACATGGAACATCCATGTACTTTTGGAAAGCTAGAGACCAAATCCAAAATTTTGGTAAACCATAGGATATCCGTGTACTTTACTGTCGGTGGGACACTTTGGGTAACCTGTTAAATGGCCCATTTTAGCATGGAACGATACAAGCCGGTCTGGGTTACCCACACACTTTTTTGTCTATTCTCAACAAACATATATAAATAACTAATCTTTTAAATATGATTAGAACTTAAAACGTTACAAATATAATTATTTTTTTGTAAAGAGTTTTAGAAGGTTGTATGCATTTATAAACACTTTCGCCAATCGACCCATTCATAGATAAATGGGTTTAAATGACAGTAAGCATAATTTAAGTCTTGTGCTTTACTTTTGAAAGTCCTTGTATTCCATTTTTTATTTGAATATAGCTACAAGTTGGCTAGATTCATATATATTTTGTAATTCAACTTAAATGCAAAAAAAAATGAATCTTGATTCTGAATGAAGAATTACCTGTGACATTTTAGGACGTAAATGAGGATCCCTTTTAATGCATAGAGAAGCAGCTTGCAACATGCAATGAACCTCGTCTTCTGAATAACAGTTCCCTAACCGTGGGTCAACTAACTCGTTAACAGCATCTTCTTCCAACAATGGGCGGGCCTGTCATAGACCAACAGATTAACCAAATCATGAATAAACTTTTCAGTTAATTTGGCTAAAATATGAATGTGCCGAATGTGTCAAAACTCAAAAGTCGTATAAAGTGTGTTTTAATGCATGCATGATACAACCTTCTAAATCGCTTTATTTGGAAAATAAGATTATTATTTTAAATAGTTTTCACGATTATATCTGACAAACTGATTATTTTTGGAAAAAATTGAAAGAATGGATAACTTTTAAGGGTCAACCTGACCTGACCCATTCCAACAAGGACTAAAATATAACCCGTTTTGACTTGTTATCCGAGTATCCGACCCACCCATTTTCCCGCCTTAAGTAAAATGTGATCGTTTTGTTTTTATTTTGACTTAAAAGTTGAATCCATGACAAGAGTTTTCTCCTTGAGACCGTTTCTGCAATTTGGACTACAAATATGTTTTATTTTATTTTAGTTTGAATTGTGGTAGTGCATTTTACTATCACTTTAAGACTTAAAAGTAGAGGTGGGTAACCCGTTAAAACAGGTAAACTTTTAGTGTGAATCCAATCGAGTCGGGTTGGAGCGACCTACATACACTTTTTATAATCCAATTTCACATATTACGAATGTGTTAAAAAAGATTAAGAGTAAAGTACATGGATAGTCACTCTGGTTTACCAAAATTTTGGATTTGGTCCCTAGCTTTCCAAAAATACACATATGGTCCTTGTGGTTTGCACTTTGTAACGCATTTAGTCCCCAGTTTTTTTACGAAAGTACATGGATGAACCATGTGATTTGCACTTTGTAACGCATTTAGTCCCTAACTTGGACATACTAAAACCTTTTGGTAAACCACAAGGACCAACCGTGTACTATAACTTATTATAATAAAAATATAATATCCATTATCTTAAATCATAGCGTTTTGGAGGTTCTATGCATTCGAATACATTTCAAAGGGACCCATTTGACCCGTATCCTTTGTAGCTAAATCTTTTAGCTTAACCCGTTAAGAGATAATACATCACCCAAATCAAACCGTTTCTAGCTAAATGGGTCAAAACGCTAACCGTAACTTCAATAGACATCTGAAACTCACCCATTCTGTGAGGCATTGTTGGCCCCTGGGTCGATTAAGATCAACTGCTTTTCTTCCAGACACGATTTCCATCAACACAACCCCAAATGAATATACATCAGCTTTTTCGGTGATCTGGCCACTTTCTGCATACTCTGGAGCTAGATATCTAAACCAATTTAAATAAAGATTATTTTATTTACAATATAATGGAGACGGTGCAAAGGGACATAATAACAAATGCGTTAACGAATTACCCAAAAGTTCCAATTACTCGGGTTGATTCCCCTGTATCTCCATCGGGCTGCCACCTTGCTAGCCCAAAGTCCCCAACCTTGCAAAATATATAATACTACTATTTAAGTAAAGAAAATTCAAAAACATCTTTTGAATAATAAAAGGTTATCATTGGAACCACATAGAATTTTTACAAGTCAAACTTTTGAACGCCAAAATTTATAAAAAAAAAAATACAAATTCCATAAAGTGTAGTCAAGGGTATCAGGTTCAAACAAGCCACACATGTAAAATATGTGATTTTTTAAAAGAAATAAACTTATTATAAAGAGTAAAATGCCATGCCGTCCCTGGTTTTGCCGCTTTCGTCCAAAGGTTTGTTTTTTCCGCATCTTGATCCAAAAGGTTTGAAATCTTGCCATTTTTATCCGCCTCGTTAACTCCAACCATTTTTCTCCATTAAGTCAAGGGTATTTCCGTCTTTTTACCTACTTTGTTTTGTTTTGAATACTTGTACATTATGCTAAATGCTTGTACATAAAGTGCAAAAAGACCGAATTGCCCTTTAAGTTAACAGAAGAGACGAAGATACCCCTGACTTAACGGAGAAAAATAGATGGAGTTAACAAGCCGGATGAAAATGACAAGATTTCAAACCTTTTGGATCCAGATTCGAAAAAACAAACCTTTGGACGAAAGTCGCGACACTCAGGGACGAAAATAGCATTATACTCTATTATAAGTTTTGAAATATTCCTTTTTTCTTCAAATTAGTGTCTAAAAACAATTAAATTTCAACTCAAGTGCCACATAGCATATACATATGTTATACCATAATGACAAATAAGATGTATCATCAGTAGGCATCACAGGGATGTATAATATGTAGGTTTTGTGTTTGCGGTCTCCTCGTTTTGAGGTTGGTGTTGCGTTTTAATGAAGTTTACTTTTCAAAAAAAATAATAATAATCTTTTGAGAGTTCTTAAATGCTTACCATAGGTTCAAAATCATGGGTGACTAATATGTTGTTCGGGCGCACATCACGATGAACAATGCAACCTACTCAACATTCTTCATGAAGATATCTCAGTCCTCGTGCAGCTCCCACTGCAATCTTTTGGCGCGATGACCACTCTAATGGGACCTGATGACGTCCTGGTTCACCACATTAAGCTCATATTACCATGCCATGATAACAATATATTATATCTATTTGTTAAAGAAAGTATAATATTAATATTGTAAAGAGTAAAATGCCATTTTCGTCCCTGAAGTTTGGTCAGTTTTGCGACTTTCGTCTAAAGGTTTGTTTTTCCGCATCTGGATCCAAAAGGTTTGAAATCTTGCCATTTTCATCTGGCACGTTAACTCCGTCCATTTTTCTTCGTTAAGTCAGGGGTATTTCCGTATGTTTTGTTAACTTACAGGGCAATTCGGTCTTTTTCAGGGGTACTCGGTCATTTTATATAAAGTGTAAAAGACCTAATTGTCGTTTAAGTTAGCAAAAAAGACAGAATACCTCTAACCTAACGGATAAAAATGGATGGAGTTAACGAGCCGGATGAAAATGGCAAGATTTCAAACCTTTTGGATCCAGATGCGGAAAAACAAACCTTTGAACGAAAGTCGCAAATCTGGCCAAACCTCAGGGACAAAAATGGCATTTTACTCTTATTTTAAAATGGACCCGTTTGACGCATACTAAGTTATGATCCATTTCAATACAAACCCGTTTGACCCGTGACCCAACCCGTCCATCTTTCCGCCTCTAGTGTAGCATATTATTCAAGACATGTAATCTATGACTTACCATAAAGATGAAAATCCAATGATCGGTTGCAAACATATTCATAAACTAACAACCTCTTTCCATCTTCAACACAAAATCCGATCAACATAACCACATTTCGGTGCTGAGCACAGCTAAGCACCTCAACTTCCGAGCAGAACTCTTTATCACCCTGACAACTCGCCAATTTATGCTGTTTTACCGCAACCGCCTGCCCATCTGGCAGTATGCCTCTATGAACCGACCCAAACCCACCTTCTGCTAAGAAATTCGCTTTAGAAAACCCGCCTGTAGCAAGCTCCAGCTCAGCGTAAGTGAACCAACGTGGCGGTTTTACGACAATAGGTGCTTTGTGTAAACATATTGAACATAAGGGAGGTGGGCACGGCGGTGTGGTTTTTGATAACGATATTGCTTCTCTAACACTACCAGTAAATTCCGTCTCGTTTCGTTTATTTGTTTTAGTTTTATGATTTGAAGATCGATAACTTGACGTTATGATGCTAGAAACCCATGGCGGAAACGTTAAGTTAGACGAAGACGATGATAGATTCTCGTTTTCGGAATCTGAACTTGATCCAGTGATATCGACGTTTTCTAATTCGGTCAATAATTCATCTGTTGTGAATATTTCAGGACTACTTGTTGGAGTAACAACGGGTTTTGAGTTGTTTAATTTGTTAATTTCTTGACTTTCGGATGATTTTTCTGCACTGGAAAGTGTTGGACGATTCGGTTTGGTTTCGTTTTCCGGAGATCCAATTAAACTTAAGCGAAGAACTATTGGCTGTGATTTCTTCATTATGACAACATTGCATTGTAATTCTTCCATACATGACTTTTGTTCATGTTTTAGATTTCTGCAAGTAATACACAAAAGTTATGTTAAATCAAAAAAAATAGCACCATCATATAAATATAATTAGCAGGTTTTAATCACGTATATTATCTCTAGCTTAAAAGAAAACGATACAAACAGGTTGATATCAACTACATGATACTCTTAATGTGTAGAACCTCCTAAATTATTTTAATTTAAATATTAGATTACTATTATAAACAACAAAATTAGGGTAAGACTATATTTGCTTGTTCCATCCAAAATGACTTTTTGTGCATTTGAGTCCTTCCGGATTGCGTTTTATTGCCATTTCCATCCAATTCACTAACGTAGTTTATTTTTCTGTTAAGGTGAAGGGCATTTTTGTCCTTTTGAATGGAAGAAGCAAATATTACCAAACCTCAGGGACGATTTTGACATTTTACTCTTATGGTAATCATAGATGAATAACAAGTTATTTGTACAAATTTTAAAATGATTTGGGTCAACTCAGACCACCAAGTTCGACCCATACCAAAAGAATCATGCATTTTGACCCGCACCTTTAAGATTTAACATAACTGCATTAATGGGAATCTTAAGATATTTTTGAAATATTACTTGTCCAAAACGACCCAACTAGCATGGATTTTTTTGGCCTCTGCAGCAACTACTCCACATTGTGTTCCAGAAACAACTTTAATCTTCACATTTACCTATGAGAAAATAGCCAAATATTTACTCAAAAGCCATTAATGATCATTGGTCAACCATTCATGTACCTTATTTGGATCATACACATTATGAAGTTGAAGGATCATTTGGGAGCAAGAATCGGTAATATAGACTTTCTGATCTGAACCTGTTTCCGAAATAGACTTCCGGTGAACACTAGCACAATCTCCCGAAAATCTTGGAAAAGCCCACAACTTTCTGACTATATAGATAAAACAAGCAATTATGTTACTTTGACTTCCACTTGTTTGGTTAACAATAGGGGTGCAAACGAACCGAATGGCTCGTAAGCTGTTCATGATCGGGTCAAGGAGAAGCTCGAAACGAGCCGAGCCTTATCGAGCCCCAGCCAAGCTTGAGCCTAAAATAAAGCTCATTAATTTATCGACCCGACCTCGAGCCTGGCATGTGAAGCTCATCAGGCTCGTAGAGCCTTAGTGTAATATTAGTTTTTATAAATATTTAAAAATATTTACCCCTTATTTAAAGTTGTCTAGTCAACGAACCGAGCTGGGCTTATTTAAACTTGTTACAATCTGAGCCGGAACCTAAAGATAAGCTTGTTTAGTAAACGAGCCTGAGCTCGCGAACCTAAACGAGTCTATTATTTATATTATTTTTTTAATATATTAATTAATAGATGATAAACGAGCTGAGCCCGAGTTAACAACATATGACCTACAGTTAAAGACATTTTATGTTTTTTAACAACATTCTATGCTTTTTTTTATTTACAAAACAAGTTGACCTGCCAATCCATTTAACCTGGTTTGACCATTGGGTTACACGGGTCATGTTCGGATAAGAGTCCACGATTAGTTAACCGGGTTGGATTATATGAACCGCCAACCCAAACCTGAAAACACAAAGAAGCATATTACCAGAGCTTTGTGAATGGACCACCACGAGTAACGTAACGCAATGCCCCGGTTGAGCCAGATGCGTTAAGGCCCAAACCAAAGCGGTTTTCGAGATTTCCTTGGATGCTTTAACCGCAACAACCACCTTCTCCACCTTCCCCATGTTCCCTTATCTACTTGATGATCCCTAAAAAAGAAATAATTATAATATAATATTTCCTTAAATATATGTATCAGATAATGAAACCGATTTTCATGATTGCTTTAAAGGCAAATGTGAATAACAAGCATCCAACACTCCCAACACTTTATACGGAAAAAAAAATTAACAAGAAAATCGATTTGCATTATTGTGTTTGTGACACTTTACCCCCACCACATGTTTAGATTCCATATCAACTTACAAGCAAACGAATTAATTCAGTTGTGATGTAACTGTCTATTGAATACCTCCAAATTTGAGAAAAATCTCTTCTTTTACCGGCAAATAGTTTTTCAAGTCACTGACAACTCTTCAGTAGAAGTTTTTTCTACAGTGGAAAGTGCATGGGTCATGTTCAACCCGACCCGAACCCGAAAATTGTGTCACAAATATGAACCTGAACATGGCCCGAATACTCAATGGTTGACCTGAACATAACCTGTTATTTTTTTTTCGCTAACTAATATATTAAAATTTAATTTTACTACAAAAAAACACAAATGTATATAATGTATTCACATTTTAATTATAAAATCTTGTTTCAGTTGATCTTTTTAAGTTATAATTATGACATAAAATACACACTCAGTTTAATCTATTACATAAAACATATTGTAAAAAATATAAAATAATATAAATGGGTTAACACGAACCCAACCCGTTTAGCTAAACGGGTTCAACATGAAACTGAACCGACCCGTTTAGACTAAACCCAACCATGAAATTCGTGTTAGGTTCATGTCGTGTTTTCGGGTCGTGTCAGATATTCACACCCCTACGAAAATGTTACGTTTTTTTGGTCATTGGAACCGTTTGGTTATAGGCTTTACTTTCTGCGAGGTTCCGTTTCGGTTACTCCAAATTATAAGGTTTTTTTTGGGCTTGTGACATTTCAGCCGAAAAAACAACAAACTGAATCAGTCCAATAAAGCACATTATCATTCTAACAGCATGTGTTAATGAAACTTAGCATGAAAAAACAAATAAATAATCCCATAAATAAAAATCATCCTCATAGGAAAAGGTGTTATCAGTGTAATATCAAATTTTGGCTCGGGTAATGCTTTTCGTTTACACGGAAAACATACCCCAAACCAAAATTTTCAAGTTTTACTAAGAGTAAATTACATGGATAGTCCCTGTGGTTTTCCAAAATTCTGGATTTGGTCCCTAGCTTTCCAAAAGTACATGGAGGATCCATGTGGTTTGCACTTTGTAACACATTTAGTTCCCAACCAACAAATCTAAAAGTTTGAGGAGGTTCAAGTTACGGACTTGATGCATTAAAAAGTGCAAACCACAAGGATCATCCATGTACTTTTGGCAAAAGTTGGGGACTAAATACATTAAAAGTGCAATCCACCGGGACCATTCTTGTACCTTTAAAAAGCTAGGGACCACATCCAAAATGTTAGAAAAGCACAAGGACTATCCGTGTACTTTCATTTTTTACTAATTTAAGAAGCAAACCTACACGCGTAATATCATATTTTGGCTCGGGTCATGCTTTTCTTTTATGCAAAAAACATACCCCCAAACCAAAATTTTCGAGTTTTACCAATTTAAAAACCAAACCTACACGCGTAATATCAAACTTTGGTTCGGGGCATGTTTTTGTTTTTGCATAACCCGAACAAAATCTTCAACTTTCACTAGTCTAAAACTTAACCTACAGTTTTTTTTTTTTTTCTATTTTATTCCAATAACAATGACTAGAATGTGGGGCTAGTATATGACCAATTATAGCTTGAATATTCCAAAACTGCAAAACTTTAAGCAAGTGAATCCAAAAGTACCATGAACCATGATCCCAACCAGAAACTTAAAGACTGTTTGAACCACGTGTCCACCACAAACAAACAATTACTCTTTATGGGCTTTTCGAAGGGATCAAAAACATGAAATTCATCTCACAGTCAGCTTTTTTTGGACCTAAATGAATGAATCTCCCAAAAGATCATAATCTAAAGTTTTCTATTCACACACTGTTATTGTAGAAACAAACAAATTTAACATATTATAATATTAATTGTGATATCTAATGAAACAAGCAATTGATATGACAGCAGAGTTGAGCAGATTTTGTGATTATACCTTTCTGTTTAATGATTGAAATGACATGACAGTATCATCCACTATTCCACAGTCACCTACTCACCTCCAGAATCTGCACATCCACCGTATATATCAAAATAGAGCTCCAAATGACAATTCCCTTGAAAATCAAATTTGAAGTCAAACTAATAACTAGAGGTGTAAACGATCAAATAGCTGGACTCGAGAGCGGACACGCTAGCTAGAAACAAGCCGAGCTTAAGAGCATCTACAACGGTTAAATCTAGTCCATCCAACAGACCGCCTAGTTAACATGCCACATCATTTCAAACCACCACACTCCAAACCTCACTTTTTCCTCAAAAATAAACTATTCCAAACCTTCACCTCGCACTCCACTTTTTACCCACTTTATACACTAAGGCCATGTTTGGCTTAGCTTTTCAAAACAACTTATAATTTTTTGGAAAAAGTTAATAAGTCACAATGGAGTGCTTATTGACTTTTCCCCTCACAAAATAGTTTCACCCAAACACTTTTTAACTTTTCAAAAAGTCAATAAACTAATAAGTCACTAAAATAAGCAATACCAAACACCCTCTAAAAAAAATAAAACAAAACACTATTTTGAGTGGGTGGTCCCCACTCCTTCCAAACCAAACCAGTCTGCTCCACCGGACCACTTGCTTTGGTTTGCTTGAGCGGACCACCCCAACGGACCAACCTTGGGGGTGCTCTAAACGAGATCGAGCCTAAAAGTAAGTTTGTTTAATAATCGAGTGCAAGACAAGCGAGCTCGGACTGGATCGCGAGCCTAAACAAGCTTACTATTCATAAAATATGTATTTATTAGTATTCAATATATATAGTTTACGTATTATTTAATATAAAATTAATAACCTATGATAATAATAATAATAATAATAACTAAATAACATATATAATGTTATATTTAAAACTTTTAATTTTAATTACATAATATGTATAAAAAATAATTAAAAATGTAATAATCATTTACCAAAAAAATAATAAACAAGCCAGACCGAGCCGAGCTTGAAGAAACTACCTACTAGCCGAGCTTTAAATTTAGAAATAAAGCTTGAAACGAGCCGAGTTCGAGTTTAAGCAAACTCGGGTCCGCCAGTATACACTCCTAGTCATAACGGACAATAACATTCAAATTAGGTCAAAATTGAAAGAAATTAACAGTAAAAACACGAGAATCATTGAAACATCATCAAATGCTCGAAAATTAAAATCCTCAAAATCAAAATCTAACAAATGAAAATACGATTACTTCATACATAACTAAACATGTGTTTATACTTTATACCTTGCGATCCAACGATTAAAATGGTATCACATTCATATCAACAACAGTCACCATACATCAACATCACACTCTTATTAAAACACATATACACACTCGAAATCGAAATTCGAACTCATAACAGACAATAACATTCAAAATTAGGGCAAAACTGAAAGATATTATTAACAGTAAAACACGAGAATCGTTGAAACAACATCAAATACTCGTAAATTAAAATTCTCACAATCAAAAACTAGCAAATGAACATACGATTACCGTACGAAACGATGACTAAACATAAGTGGAGTTTTTTTTAAAATTGGTGTATTTTGAGAATATTTTTAGGATAATGGGGAAGCCAAAAAAAAAAAAAGGTTTTTGGTGTATCCGCTATTGCTAATAGCGGATTAGGAGGGAAAGTAAAATGTGTTGCAGGCATGCTCAGGTAGGTGTCAGATGGTTTTCTAATCCTCTATTGAGAATAGAGGATTAGGAGGAAACACTTAACCATGGTTCCAGCCTCACCCGAGACCAAACATAACCCACTTAAAAACCTAAACCCAGTTACAAAACTTAACCTAGTTAAGTTTTTAAGTTATACTTCCAGCTAACAACCTTGGATTCCTCCTCTATTATTAAAGAGATTCTGGCACATCACATGCAACCTGAGTAGTCTGCCTTCTTCTGACCATGAACATGCACCATTCACATCCATTGTAGAACATCACATGCATATGTTGAATGGTTTTAATTGAGTGCTTTAACTTTACAGCTTTTGCAGGTTGTTTGATGGTTGCTAGATAATGTTGGTGGGTTTGATGTTGAACATGGTTATGGAGGGTTGAATATGATACAGGGGGTTCTCATATTGAACATGGTTATGGAGGGTTTAAGTGGAGGAGGGGGTTCTGATCTTGAACATGGTTATGGAGGGTTTAAGTGGAGGATGAAGATGACGATGTTTTAATTTATAAAAAAATATATATGGCCTAAGCCGTTATTCAGAATAGCGGATTAGGAAAAACACAATATCTCCTAATCCTCTATTACAAATAGCGGATCACCTTATAAAAAATTAAAACCCATTTAATAATATTTTGTTAAATAATATTATATTGTACTCTAATTAATTTATTTTAATCTTTCAAACCCTAACTAATTATGATTAGAAAATTATCATTAACAATAATAAAATAAAATGATAAATAATAATAAGATGAAAAACGTGAAACATGAAACAAGATACAACGAAAATCACTACTAATATTAAAAACATGAAATGAAACAAACAGAAACTCAAATACATAATAAAAACCCACAACAATTAATGTTGTCGGTTTGGACAAGCGTTGATCCTGTGACCCGTTCTTTTACAACCAGAACACCTACGACCCGTCCTTTCCTCAGCATAGGTGGCGTCCATCTCGTTATGCATCCTCCTCGCACGCCGTCTTCCCCTTACAATATTTATCTTTGATGGGTCCCCATGAATTTGCCAACCGGCGTATATCCAATCTTCCATATGGGGCACTGGAAAATACTGGTTGCTGTATTGTGCACGGTATGTTTCTGTATAAAACCTTGCATCTGCAGTTTTTCTTGGACTTTCACGTAAGTGGTGGCAAACTGCAATTGCATGGCTACACGGGAACCGGTAAATTTGCCACTTACCACAGGAGCAGGTTTTTTTCTGGAATTCTACCGTATAAGGACTATGGCCAGATTCGTCCGATGTTTGTAGGCGTGTCTCCACCATGAACCTTTGATGGTGTGCTGAATATGGGTATACCCTGTGTTGTCGAGCCCTAATTTCACGATCATGGAAGATCTCCCACATGCGGTGAGGAAAGTCCGTTGAGCAATCATAGGCGGTTCTGTAGTGTATGGCGTATTGGTCAACTTCTCTCTTAAAGGTATATTCAATTAATGCCTTTATTGGGAGCATCCTGGCACCACGTAACACATTGTTCATGCTTTCCGATATGTTCGTGGTGAGGTTACCCCATCGCCGATTCCCACGGTCATACAAGAGTGTCCATTTTGTTTTATCAATTCCTCGCAGGTACTGCCACGCTTGTTTATTTGTTGCCTTAAGCTCAGCCATCAAGCGTTCATACTTTCTTTCTTGTGTTGTGCTTCCGATATCCCGACACATTTTTTTTCAAGCTCCCATTCCCCTTGCACTTCGCCATGAAGTTGCTTGTTACATGCCTTAGACAAAACCGATGATAAGCGTGGGGTTCTTTCCAGGATTCTAAATTATCCATCGCGTTTTTTATACCTGCATGCCTGTCAGAAATGACACACAACGTTCGCCTTGCGGGGTCTACAACGTTCTCAGCAAATTTTTGAAGAAACCATCCCCAGCTGGCGTTTGTTTCTTCATCCACCAATGCGTACGCAATCGGGAAGATCATGTTGTTTGCGTTTTTCGAAACCGCAATCAATATTTTTCCCTTGTAAGTTCCCCTTAGATGGGTGGCATCTATAGAGACTACAGGAATGCAAAAATTAAACGCTTCAATACTTGGGCGGAATGCCCAAAACACATACTTGAATACTGAGCAGTGACTTGGACTATTGGGATGATGTAACCATTGGACAACGGTACCGGGGTTTGCTTGTTGTAGTGCCATTATGTAGCTAGGTAATTCGTCGAAGTTTTGATCCCAGGTACCGTATATGTTTTCGAAGGCTTTTTTCCTGGCAGCCCAAGCCTTGCCATAAGTGATATCAACATTCAGTTTCTCTTTGATAAGAGATCGAATTTGTTTCACAGGTAAGGATAAATCTTCATGAACATGTTCTTGGATGTGGGCTGCTACAACTTTTGATCTTAGGGTGCGGTTGTTGTTGCGAGGAACGGTGGTGAAACATGAGTGAGCTGGTGTCCATGTTGTCATTTTGAAACAATTGGAATCTTTTAATTTTCTTGCCGTGCATGTCCAAAGACATGGTTGAGAGGTTTCGGCCTGGTCGTAGTTCGTTTCCTTGATACTTTTACACTTCGCTGTCAAGACTTTTGGTCGGGTTTCTGCCATAAATATCTCTCTGTTTTGGTTGACATTCCACATTCTAACGGCGTAATCAACTTGTTTTTTTGAGGTGAAAAACATATTTAAACGTATTTCGGGATCTTTTTCGTCCCAAAACTCCATTTCATCTTCCCCAAAATTATCCAGGGGAATATAGTCTTCATCCATTCCTCTACCAACAACATTAACCTCAGGGAAATGGGTAAGTCCCTGACTTTGTTGATGAGGTAAAGGAGGAATTACTTCGTCGTCCTCTGATTCATATTCAGAAAGAGAAGGTTCACTCTCTGTTGTCTCTTGAATTTCTTCATCGGTGTAGTCTTACAAAATAAAAAAAGTGTAAGCATTTACAACAAATTAATATTGAGGATAAAAATAAATAAAAAGGAAGAAAAATAACCTTCTTCGTTTTCTACAACGGTTGAGGAACTACCATGTTCATGTCGATGCAAGTTTGGAACTACCGTCGTCCAAGCCACATGAATTTTACATGTGTAACCCGGAACAAGGGAAGCGAGTTGGTATATTAAATACATATCAGTTTCTTGGTGAATATGTGACGTATATGTACCTCCATTGTAGTCATAGTAGAGTGTTAACTCCAGACAACAAAATTGACGGTCAATTTGAAGACATCTACATATGTTGTCAACCAACTCAGAATAACTGATTTGATAAGTAACTAAAAACGTAGTTGTATGAGTTCCCGGATCACCTACAATAACCCCCTGTGCGTATGACACTTCACCCCCATAGTATAACTGAACCACAAAGGGATTGAATTGGGAAGTAGTGGACATTTTATGTTGAATGAGAAAGTGGCAGAAGATGAACCATAAAAGTGGTAGTATTTATAATGATAAGGAGGATGACCTTTATTTTTAGGTGTATTTATTATGATAATAATAAATAAAAATATTAAACCTTTTAAAATATGCATGTGATGTTCTGCAATGGATGTGAATGATGCATGTTCATGGCCAGAAGTCAGGTTGCATGTGAAGGTTGCATGTGATCTGCCAGAATCTCTTTAATAATAGAGGAGGAATCCAAGGTTGTTAGGTAGAAGTATAACTTTGGTTTGAAAAAAGTTAACTCGGTTAAGTTTTGTAACTGGGTTTAGCTATTTAACAGGGTTATGTTTGGTCTCGGGTGAGTTTGGAACCATGGTTAAGGGTTTCCTCCTAATCCTCTATTGAGAATAGAGGATTAGCAAAAAGCTCCTGAGAAAGCTGACACCTACCTGAGCATGCCTGCAACACATTTTACTTTCCCTCCTAATCCGCTATTAGCAATAGCGGATACACCAAAAACCTTTTTTTTTTTTTGACTTCCCCGTTATCCTAAAAATATTCTCAAAATACACCAATTTTAAAAAAAACTCACATAAGTGTAATCGATTAGTATCATCATCATCATCTTCTTCTTCGTAACAAAACACGCACAAACATGTGATTATACCTTTCGACATCACACTCTTCTTAAACACACACTTGAAAGACGAATTTCGAACTCATAACGAACAATAACATTCAAATTAGGGCAAAATTGAAGAAGATTAACAGTAAAACACACGAGAATCGTTGAAACAACATCAAATACTCGTTAATCAAAATTCTCAAAATCAAAAACTAGCAAATGAACATATGAATATAATAATATGTGATTACCGTATGAAATGAAGGATAAACGTGAGTGCATTCAGTGATCTGAATGGATTAATAATATCGTCGTCATCGTCTTCTTCGTGGAGAACACGCATAAACACCAGCTTGTATGTGTGAGTTAGTGAGTTATGAGTTATGACTCGGAGATTTTTTGTAGAGTTTTTTTACCGCTCGAGTTTTAATGGTGATATGTATTTATGGGGTCTGTTGGTGTTACGAAATTGCCCCTGGTTTCGGACTTATCTTCACATCTTACCTTTTTCATGTTACGGTTAAAAAGAAGTTTGATAATATTGAACTCGAAAGAATTATTATCAATTAATTTGGGGGTATTTTAGGAAGATCCGTATGTATGCTTTAATGAATAACTATTTCTAGCGGTGAGCAAAAGGGAAAATCCGACCCGATCTAACCATTACCTGACCTGACCCGAGAATCGATCAAACATAAAATACAGAACCGATTCACTACCATAAATATAGGGTCGGTTCCGGTCCATAGGTCCAAGTCGGGTTTCACCATGAAAAGAACCGAGAACCGACCCGACCCGACCCTATTTTATATGAAAAATTGGAACCGATCTAAATACGTAGGTACTTGGGTTCGGATCGGGTTGGGTATGTTTTCGGTTCTCGGTTTTTTTCGGTCCGGACCTAAACTTGCTCACCCCTAACTATTTCGATCTTAACTTTTTTATTAAAAAAAAATAAAGAAATGTTAGATTTAAATAATCTCAAATATTATCAATCAATCGATAGCACTCTTAAGTTTTGATTTGTACCAAAACACTTTAAACTTTCAACTTATTTTTCTCGGGCACTACCAAATTAACTGAACCCTAACCCAGTTAGTTTTTTGCCGATATGCCATCTGATGTGGCACTTGTTTAGTGACATGACATCTGAAATCAGCTAACTGAGTTTAGGTTTAGTTGGTTTGAGTAGGACTGACAATCGATATCTATATAAGACACGATTAAACCTGTTTACTGAAAAAGTATACAATGTGATTTTTTACTTTTTTAAAAATAAATAAAATTATGAGGTTAGGATCCATTATTTCTTTTTCTTTGTATATAAAACATATATAAAACTTTGTTATAGACATGAGATATCAAGTAGTTAAACGAGTTGTATTCATATTTAATACTTGTGTTATACGCGTCGTCAGAGACCTGTTAAACCCGATATGACACGATTTGTCAGCCCTAAGTGTCACACCCCAACCGATGGCGTAATCATCGGGGCGCGGCACTAAGCGAAACAGATTGTTCAAAGAAATTCCATAACGACTAAATTACCGAATAGTTTAAAATATCATGTCCCATACCATGACCCATAAGATAATGTAGTTATTACAGACACAGATATTCTTCAAACAAACACAAGTTCCGACAACTCAGATTTGTGCAAATAAAAATAAATTGTCTTTGTTTCTAGACTCTTTCCTAGCCTCGATTTCACAGCACTTCAAGCAATTAAACATCTTAAGCACCTGCCACATACGTTAAAGTAAAAGTCAATACACATAGTGTAAAGGTGAGCATACAAGTTTAATAGATATAATAGAGTTCGAAATCGTTTACGCATAACCAGCACGTACACGGTGTAAAATGAAGCACGTAAGTTATCGACATGATCCTATCAATACGAATGATTGCGGGTTGACTGCCCAAGGGAGTTCGTAATGCATGATCACCAATGTGAACCATGTAATTAATTGTCCTTAACAACCCCTAAGAAAACAGGTGCTGAGTCCAAATTATAGTACAATTGTTGCTAAGGCAGGTAGACAGCAATCCATGTGTAAACATAACAAACAAGCATTCACTAAGTCACGTATAACATATGGTAACGGTTAGCGTTAAATTATTGCGTAGTGTGTTCGATGTGATTTAGAATAAGTAACGTATGTAACACCCAAAAGTGCATAAAGAAAAAAGGGTTCGAGTATACTCACAGCGATGAATGGATTGAAGGGAGCGCTAGAGTAAGATTAGCCTAATCAGAACGATAGCATAATGATAAGCGATACGTAAATCGGTGAGAGGCGTCAATGGATCGGACGGCAATCCGATCGGGTGACAATCCGATCGGGTGGCCGGTAGATCGGGTGACAATCCGTTCGGATGGTCATCCGGTCGGGTGACCATTCGATTGGATTGTGACCTCGTTTGGGAAGGATGTGTTTGTGTATGATGGCTTGACTTTTGAAGTTTTTGTTGTAGCATTTTGAAAATAGAGAAGTTTCTCTACCTTTCAGGTCGATCGATCGAACGGTCGTTCGATCGGGCGACAATCCGATTGGTTGGACACTTCAGTGAGAACAAGTTCACAGCAGTTTGTCACTCGATCGGATTGTAGTCCGATCGGGTGGCAATCCGTTTGTGTTGAACATGTTGAAAATTGTTTAAGTGTTGAAGTCCAAACATCACATGGTTGGGTGGTAGTCCGATCGGATGGCAATCCGATTGGACGGCAATCCGTTCGATGTTCAAAACCTTTAATGTTGAAACAAAAGTTAAGTGTGGGACCCAAGGTGCAATCCGATCGGGTGACTGTCCGGACGGGTGGCAATCCGATCGGACGGCAATCCGTCCCAGACGACCTGATCGTCTTCATCACTTGGTTGTTTTGATAGTTTGAGTTTTCTCGAGACTGTTCAACAACGTGTCAAACAACGGAACCTCGTTAAGACCCTTGTGACCCGGTCGGACAGGAATCACCCCAATCCGACCCGTTCACTGTTCGTGACGGTAGTTCATGTTTAACCCGAAATCAGAAATCTCATGGATAGAATTTAGATCTTGAACCAACCAACACTAAGAACGAGTGGGAGATCAGAACAAGCTCCGATTCTATCGGTTTTGAGTGCATTGAGTGCAAAAGAGTTGAAAGAAAGTTAGAACCCATCTTTCAATCCATTTGCACCATGAATATGTTCAGATCTATGCAAGATCTTTGTTTATTCATGTGGAAATCGTTCAGATCTAAGTTGTTCTTGGTGGATTGAAGTCAAAACATGAAGTTCATAAGAACACCATGATGACATCATCCTAGAACACCTTAAATCTAGTGATTTCACGGTTAAAAGTTAAGATTCAAAAGATAGAAAGGTGTAGGAGTGCGTGTAGATGAAGAAAGCACAAGATTTAGGTTGAAAACTTACAAGAATCGGGAGAAATCTGAAAAAAAGTGGCAAAGAGCGAGCTGGTCAGACAGAGAGTGCAAAAGGTGAAGTGATGATGTGACAGGAGGTATTTATAGGGTTTCCATAAAAGGAAAGGGGAAAGGATGAGGTGGGTCACCGATCGGATGACTGTCCGATCGGGTGGCAATCCGATCGGGTGGCCATCCGATCGAGCTGTCACTTCGATCGAGTGGCTCCGATGGTTAAGTTTCGGCGTTTCGCGTTGCGCGCTGAGTTTTGCGATGCGATAGAATCTCTCATTCAAATTACTTTTAATCCCAACTACTATATCTAACATACAATCATCCTACATAACTTGAGTTTAGCGTCTGTGATTCGATTGCGATAGCGTTTCGATTGCGTTTCGATTAAACTCCACAACATAAACATAATAAACATGCACAAGTAACACACAAATGGCACACACACGTAAAACAATGTCCAGAACGCATAATTCGGGTTGCGAGAGCGATTGCGATAAGCGATAAACCATGCGATAAATAGCAAATAAAACCTCGATTGTAACAAGTACTCCACATAATACAACTAACGTAAACAATTAAATAAACTATCTACGATCAAAGAAGTCAACAGCAGTTGAGCAAGGAGTGACAGATCGCAATTAGCAATCTTTTCTTCCTTTGACTTCAATGTTGACTTTGACTTTCGAAACACGGGGTGTTACAGCCTCCCCCTGTTTAGGGAATTTCGTCCTGAAATTAGGCTTCAGCCGTAACAAACAACTGCGGGTACTTCGCCTTCATGTCGCTTTCGAGTTCCCAAGTGAACTCTGCGCCTCGTTTGCCTTCCCATCGAACCTTCACAATGGGAATGCGCGAGCGTCTGAGCTGCTTGGTTTGGCGGTCCATGATTTCGACAGGTTTCTCCACGAAGTGTAGTGTTTCTTTTATTTGAAGGTCCTCAAGAGGAACTTGGATATCATGCTCAGCGAGGCATTTTCTGAGGTTAGACACATGGAAAGTCGGGTGAACGTTGCTAAGTTCCTCCGGTAGTTCGAGTCGGTATGCCACTTTTCTGATCCTTTCCAGAATCTTAAAGGGTCCAACAAATCAAGGAGCGAGCTTTCCTTTCTTGCCGAATCTGACCACCCCCTTCCAAGGTGATACCTTTAGGTGTACATGGTCGCCAACGTCAAATTCAAGGGGCTTGCGTCGTCTATTGGCGTAACTTTTCTGACGACTCCGAGCTTTCAGCAAATTGTCTCTTATTTGGAGGATTTTGTCAGTTGTTTCTTGCAATAGCTCGGGACCGGTTAATTGCGAGTGACCGATCTCGTGCCACACGATAGGCGACCGACATCTTCTTCCGTATAAGGCCTCGAATGGTGCCATTTGAATGCTGGAATGATAACTGTTATTATACGAGAATTCGACTAAAGGCAGGTAAGCGTCCCAATTACCACCAAAGTCTATGACACACGAACGGAGCATGTCTTCAAGGGTACGAATCGTTCTTTCAGTTTGACCGTCGGTTTGAGGGTGGAATGCAGTACTTAGATTAAGCGCAGTACCGAGAGCAGCTTGAAATGTTTCCCACAGACGCGAGGTAAACCGAGCATCGCGGTCAGAGATGATATCGCGAGGCGTCCCATGTCAACAAATGATCTCATTGGTGTAGATTCGGGCTAATCTTTCTACCTTGTAGTCTTCCCGTATTGGCAGAAAATGAGCGGATTTGGTCAAACGATCAACGACAACCCAGATGCTGTCGTGACCTGCTGACGTACGCGGGAGATTGGTTATAAAGTCTATAGCTATACTTTCCCACTTCCACATAGGGATTGCGGGTTGTTCAAGTAAGCCAGAGGGTCTTTGGTGCTCGGCCTTGACTTTCGAGCAAGTCAGGCACTTTCCAACATAGAGAGCGATATCCCTTTTCATGCCCGGCCACCAGTACTTGTAGCGAAGGTCCTGGTACATTTTATCGGCACCGGGGTGAATAGAATATCGGGATTTGTGGGCTTCGTCCATCAGAATCTGTCGTAAATTGGTCCGCTTAGGGATCCAAATTCGGTCCAGATAGTGGAATATCCCATTCGACTTATTTACTAGCTGGGCTCCATCGTGATGAATCCTTTCTTTCTTCAAAGTACGCTCGGTAAAGCATGTGTGTTGAGCTTCACGGATGAGATATTCGAGATGATGCTGGGCTGGAACATTGTGGGTGCTATGCAGATAGCTTCGTCGGCGACGACATTTGCTTTGCCAGGATGATAACGAATCTCACAATCGTAATCGTTGAGAAGTTCTACCCATCAGCATTGACGCATACTAAGTTCTTTCTTGCTGAAGATGTGTTGTAAGCTCCTATGGTCGGTGAAGACCGTACACTTTGTACCATAAAGGTAATGTCGCCAAATCTTCAATGCAAAAACAACTGCGCCTAGCTTGAGGTCATGGGTTGTATAGTTCTTCTCGTGGATCTTGAGCTGAAGAGATGCGTAGGCGATAACCTTGTCCCGTTGCATGAGAACACAACCAAGACCAAGGTTCGAGGCATCGCATTAGACCACGAAGTCATCGTTTCCATCGGGTAAAGCAAGAACGGGAGCATTGCAAAGCATATGCTTGAGGGTTTGGAAGGCAGACTCTTGTTCAGTTCCCCAAACAAAGGATCTGTCTTTATGCGTGAGAGAGGTAAGCGGCACGGCGATTTTAGAGAACCCTTTCGATAAATCGGCGATAATAGCCCGCTAGTCCGAGAAAAGATCGGATTTCAGACGGGTTCTTTGGCGTAACCCAACTCTTAACAGCTTCAATCTTCGCGGGATCGACATAGATACCTTGACTATTAACAATGTGACCGAGGAATTGAACCTCCTCTAACCAGAATTCACACTTGGAGAATTTGGCATAGAGTCGATTCCCTTGGAGTAGCTCGAGAACCAAACGTAGATGCTGCGCGTGTTCGGCTTTCGACTTTGAATAGATCAGGATATCATCGATGAACACAATGACGAAGCGGTCGAGAAATGGTTTACACACGCGATTCATCAGATCCATGAAAACCGCGGGTGCGTTGGTTAAACCAAAAGGCATAACAACGAACTCAAAGTGACCGTAACGGGTGTGGAAAGCGGTTTTGGGTATATCCTCCTCTTGGATGCGCAATTGGTGATAGCCTGAGCGTAGATCGATCTTCGAGAAACATGAGGCACCTTGCAGTTGATCAAATAAGTCATCGATTCGGGGCAGGGGATAGCGATTCTTGATGGTTAGCTTATTAAATTCCCTGTAGTCGATACACATCCGGAACGACCCATCCTTCTTTTTCACGAAAAGGACTGGTGCGCCCTGTAAGGACCTAAAAAAATGTCCCAAAATACTTCGTAAGTGTAAACCCGGACCCCTAAAACCCTAATCCTGATGAAAAATCAAGAAATTCAAAATTTCTGGGTCTGTCGCGGGCCGCGTAAGCCTCAAGGAAAGCTTACGCGGGGCGCGACAGCTTGATGAGTCGCCGGATAAGCTTTAGGCCACGTGTCAGACACGTGGCGGGACTACACGTGACACGGCAACCCTATCCGTAGCTAGGGTGGCCCTCGCGGGCCGTGTAGGTTGTTCTTCAAGTTTACGCGGGCCGCGACGCGCCCCATTTCCAGCCCTATAAGTAAGGTGTTCGAGCTTCAGTTGAAATCGTTCAATTCTTTTCTTTCTTTTAGCTTCTATTATAGCAAAATAGTAGCTCGGTATTATATTCTAAACCCCAAAACTCTGCCCGTTATTAGGGTAATAACTCTAATCACTGGTACGGTACTATATCCGATTGATTGAAACTGATCCAACGGATGTTTAAGTGTTGCCTGTATACGACTATACTTTGTCATTCGTTGTGAGTTTTGATCCCGTGATTATCGTTAAAGTTGAATTGAGTTGATACACTAATACGAGTTCCATTGTATCTAGAAATTAGAACTCATAACCAGGGAGCTGTTAAACTAGAATACTTAGCGATTAAGTAAATATAGTAGTTAAAATAACTTAACAGATAAGTTAACTTAGTGGCTAAGTAAACTTAGTAATTAAGTAAACTTAATGGTTAAGAAAACTTAGCAGTTAAGAAACTTAATAGCTAAGGAAACTTAACAGGAAAGGAAACTTAGCAGTTAAGCAAGCTCAGTAAGGTAATTAATCAGCTAATTACGTTATTTAATTAATCGGCTAAGTAAATTACTTGATTAAATCGTTAAGGAAAATTAATCAGTTAAGAAAGACTAATTAAGCTAAGTAAGATTAATTAATCAGTTAAGCAAGATTAATTAAGTTAAGCAGGATTAATTAGGGTAGGAAGCTTCCTAGAAAATGTATAGGTAACTTCCTAGAAAAGTATATAGGAAACTTCCTAGAAATTTCATATTTCCTACCTATAAATAGGAAGCTTATGATTCATTTTTCTTTGCTCATTTCTTCTATTCTTCTATTCTTCTCTCTATACGTTGGTGTTCTAACAAAAAATCACCGATACTAAGTCAGCTCATTTCCTACCAATGAAAGAAACTTTCAACATGGAACATCTAGCTAAACTATATGTAAATGAAATTGTTTCATTACATGGAATTCCTTTATCAATTATTTCTGATAGGGATAGTCGATTTACCTCTCATTTTTGGTAAAGTTTCCAAAAGGCAATGGGAACCAAGTTAAATCTGAGCACAGCTTATCATCCTCAAACGGACGGACAAAGTGAAAGGACGATTCAGACGATGGAAGACATGCTTAGAGCTTGTGTAATTGATTTCGGAGGTAATTGGGATGATCACTTACCTTTAATAGAATTTTCATATAATAATAGTTATCACACAAGTATCAATGTTGCACCATTCGAAGCACTTTATGGACGAAAGTGCCGAACCCAGTCTGTTGGGCAGAAATTGGGGAGAAGCAACTATCTGGACCTGAGATAGTGCAAGAAACAACCGACAAGATTATTCAAGTTAAAGAACGACTGAAAGCAGCACGTGACCGACAGAAGAGCTATGCTGATAACCGACGCAAACCGTTGGAATTTCAAGTAGGAGATAAAGAATTATTGAAAGTCTCTCCTTGGAAAGGAGTGGTAAGATTCATCAAAAGAGGAAAGCTAAGTCCCAGGTATATTGGACCTTTTGAGATTATTATAAGAATAGGGCATGTAGCCTATCAGCTACAACTGCCAGAGGAAATGGCAGGAATACATGATGTATTTCATGTATCTAATCTCAAAAAGTGTTTAGCTGATGAATCACTAGTAGTACCTCTTAAGGATATAGAGGTAAATGAACAACATAAGTTTGTAGAAAGACCTCTACAGATTGAAGACAGGAAAGTCAAGAATCTCAAGCATAAGAGATTAGTTCTGGTCAAAGTGAAGTGGGACTCCAAAAGAGGATCTGAGTACACATGGGAGCTCGAATCAGAAATGCAAAGGAAATATCCACACTTGTTCCAGTAGATCTCGAGGACGAGCTCTAAAACAAGGTGGGGAGGATATAACAGTCCTCAAAGAAACCGACACCCTCATAATTTTTCCGACACCTTAGTATATTTTAAAATGTCCCAATATGTCCCAAAATGCACCCCATACGAGAAAACGGGCCTCAAATATATTAAATAGTATTAAAGATAAATAAAAATTGAATTTTTGGGCTGAGGCGGGCCGCGTAAGACCCACCCCAACCTCACGCGGGCGGTATAAAGGTTAAGACCTGATTTCGTTGATTTTCGTAAGTTCAGGCGGGCCGCGTAAGACCCCTGATTAGTTTACGCGGGCCGCGTGAGATCAAGTTAGTGGCGCAGCCCGGTGATGACATGTGTCATCATCGTGGCAAGTCTAGACGCTGACCAGGATCAGCTACGCTTTGACCGGGGACCTTAAGCTACTCTTACTCGGGCCTCGTGAGAACCAGTTTCAGCAACTATAAATAGAGGCCATCAGATTTCAGTCGAGAATCGCTCACAAACGTTTCATTTCTTTTCTCTCATTTCTGAATAGTAGGCATAATACGCGGGTATTATACCCCCCTAATTAGCGAAGTTCTGCTCCGTTGTAAGTATTATAACCCCTGGATACGTATTAGATACGCTGCCCGATTGATCTAGGGTTCTGTGACGGCTGTCGTGGTTCTGCCCGACGTAGTCGTTGGAATGCCGTCTCGGGGAGGGTATTACTAATGTTAAAATGGGTTATTAATACTAACGCGTGTACATTTGTGTAAATTATATATAATTCTCAGGAAACCCTTACGGAAAATCTAAGACAACAATGTGAGTAATCTCCTTTTTGTAAACAGTTTTTACAAAACCTTAACTATTTTATAATGCAATTTAGCAGTGATTGAGTCTTTGTAATTCTACGATTACTGCTGGTATGTTGGGGTTTTGTATACAAAATGTGAGTAACGTTACCATTGGACGAAGAGTTAGCCAATGTGTAATATGACCCACCAGTCAGGATTGACAGTATTGAATGAGTAATTGGGTAGATATAAACATTGTAATCGCCCTCAATACTGTTAAGTTTAAATTAAATTAATGTTTCTCGATTAAACTGGGATTCACTCACCAGTATTTCCCACTGACAAATGTTTTTAAAACGCATTTCAGGTAACACAATGTGACAGCCAATTAGTAAAAAGCCAGCTGGAGAGCACTGAAGGCTTGGGAAAAAATGTGGCTATAAAAGTTACCTAAAAGACGATGTTTTAAATTCAATAAAATAGGGTTTATCCCTATAAACATGTTGTAATAAGAAACTTGTGTTTAACCCATGTGTTTATTAATATCAAATATGGTGGTTTTACTCTGATAAACATTTCCTAACTACGGTCCTGATGAAAATTCCGCTGCCAAATTAACCAACTGATACCACCAGAATTCTGAGTTCGCGTCCGCCTGTTCCCGGGACATATAAGGGATCGGGGGTTGCGACATGTTTTCACATTCACTGCTGAGGCAGAGTATATAGCTGCTGCAAGCTGTACAGCCCAACTGCTTTGGCTTCAAAATCAATTGCTGGATTTTGGTATCACTGCCCTAAAGACACCTCTCATGTTGGACAGTCAGTCAGTAGAAAATATCATAAAAAATCCAGTCTCCCATTCAACCACCAAGCACATTGATATCAGACATCACTTTGTGATGGATTGCTATGAAAAAGGTTTGATTTCTCTGCACCATGTACCAACTAAGGATCAGCTGGCAGATGTGCTAACCAAAGCATTAGACACATCCACCTTTGAAAGCTTGATCTCTAGGATTGGCATGCTAAACATGGAATAACAAGCAAAATCTTGTTTTTCTATGAATAATGGCATTAAAATGTTTTCAGAAAATAAAAAATCCATCCTTAAAAATAGCTAAAAATGAATTTTTCATTAAATCCTTAAAAGTCTGCCATAACCACTGTTTTGTTCAAACATTTGTTCTACTCAAAATGTTGTCCACTACTGCAAGTCAACCCCTGTTCTCTCATTTCCTTGGTAATCACTGTTGTTCAAAATCAGTGTTTTTATCCACTGATAGTAAAAATCACCCACTGCTTTCATTATTACCGTTGCAACCACTGTTCTTGTTCCATCAGTGGTTTTCATAAATCACTTGTCCTTCAATTCATCAGGGGTTGGCACGTGGACAGTACATAGCGGTCAGATCTTTTGTAACCGCTGCCACGTCAGCATTCACTTTTTCCTCTATAAAACCCCCTTCAAAACCCCCAAACAGGGTTTTACTGTCGAATCGAATTCACAAAAATTCCTTTCTCAAAGCAGTTTTCATCCATTTCTCCCAAATCATTCATCGTTCTTCTTCGTTAAAATGACAAAATCAAAGTCTTCATCTTCTAAAAAGGCCACTCAAATGGCTACCACACCCATTGAAATTCCATACAAAGCTCCTCACAACTATCTGGGTCTCCTCACAAAACCCGGTACCATCGATATCTACGATTCCATCATTGACACTATGTCATCATCAAAGTACAAAACTTTGTTGACAGCAGATGCTCCGATTTACCTGAAAACCCAGAGAGAATTTTGGAAAAATGTTACTCTTGAAAAACAAGGTGAAGACGTCATAGCCATTAATTCCTCTCTAATGGGTAAAACAGTCAAAATCACACCACAATCCATTTCAGAAGTCTTTGAACTCGATGATCAGCAAGGTACAAATTCTTTTCCCAAAAACGAGTTAAAAACTGATTTCCTTGAAAGGGGGTATGCAGATTCAATGAAAAAAGGATAACTTACAAAAGGTAGCTTTCCACCTGCAACAAGATTTTTGTTCCATGCCCTTTTGATGTGTGTTTCAAACAAAACAACTGCTTTTAATGAGATATCATTAAAGATTCAATACCTGGGATATGCTATTCTACAAAATGAAAATTTTTTCTACTCCCAGGAAATCTTTAATGATTTGGTTAAAAATGTTGATAAAAAGCCATTCTTACTATTTCCAAGATTTCTAAGTTATTACTTTCAAAAGAAATTTGGTAAGGATGATGCTCATGCAATAAAACAAGGTGACTCTTTTCTAATAAACAGCTTAACGGCTGAAACTTTTACATGACTATAAACACCTTGCAAAACAAAAACAGATGTCCCTGAGCAGAATTTAGCAGCTACCACAGCTCCTCAGGTATCTGCTGCTGAGCCCACTGCTCTAGGTGATCACAGCAGCAAAACAACTGCTGTGAAACCCACACCTAAAATCACCAAAAAGCCAAGACAAAAGAAAACACAAAAGCCCCCCAGACCTACAAAAAGGCAACTCTGGAGGATGAGATACCAGAGCAACTGCCAGTGACAACACAAAAGTCACAAGAAACCACTGCTGCTACTTCCTCACAGCAGATGGTAGAAATATCTCAACCCATGCCTCAAACTCCTCCTGCTTCTTCTCAAAAAGAACAGGTTGTACACATAGGGACACCACAATATGATTCTCTGGAATCACTCGAATCCATCATCCACAGCCCAATGCCCGGGGCAAATTCACTTTCTACACCCAACCTCACCTCCACAATTCCCCCATAAACGAAAATATTGTTGGATGCTCTTGATTTGAACCAGGCACAAACCAATCCTTCTCACTCACCTGTCAATGAGAACATACCTCAACAAGTGACTGGATTTGATGTATCAATCATTGCTAACCCACCAACAAGACCTGAGCAGGTTACACCCCTTGAGTTACAGGTAACTCTTGGTGGTAGTTTAAGTGAAGCAGCAACTACAAGTGCTGAACCCACTGGTTTGCGCTTGGACAGTGGTTTCATCCATAAGACTTCCTTGAAGGCAATTTCTTCTATGGGAACATTTGTGTATCCAGTTTTTACTAGTTCACTAAAAAGTGTTTCTCTTTTTTAAGGAAGAAGTCCCCAGTTCCAAGACAAAGGGGCATCAGTGGATGATTTCTAGAGTACACTCCCTGAGTCAACCACTGTTACAACCACTGTTAGTGGGAAATCAGATGATCCCATTAAGTTGGGTGATGGTTTAATGTACCGAGAATTGACGGATAGAGTTGACAAACTGGATACATCTGTTGCAGAAATCAAAGACATGTTGCAACAGTTGTTGAAAGTTCAAAAGGTACCACCCACTGCTGCAACAACTCCAACAGCTGCTCCACCATCTGCTGCTACTTCAAATGAGCTGTGGAGTTTGTTTCAACCATTGCTCCAACATCAAATAGAATTAGCTGATCAGCAACATGAGATTCAAATCCAAAAGATCAGAAATCTCATGGAGTCAAGGTTTAAAGATACCCAAGCTGATATCAAGGCTATAAAGGCCCACTTGCTAAACACCACTGGCACTGCTCCTCCCTCTGTTATCTTTGTGGACAACCCACCACCAGATAATGCCAAAAAGGGGGAGAAAATCAAGCAGTGGACGAAGAAGGGATATGAAGATGGTCTGTACATTGAGCCACAAAAAGACAGTATGCTCAAAGACATCCCTTTGCCAGATGGGTCTAAAAAGATTGATGTTACCACTAATGCCATTGCTGATGCAATAGCAGAGGTGAAAAGGGATAGAAAGGCTAAGGATAAATCCAGGTGGGAACAAGAGAAAAAAGCATTTATGGAGCTGAATGAGCAGGGTATTTCTGAGCCAAAGGATGATAAAAATCCTGAGCCAAAAAGAAAGAATCCCACTAGAAAAGTAAGGGAACCCAAACACACACCATCCAGACCCACAAAGCAAACTCCTAAACCTACCAAAAATCTCACACATCAATCTTCCACCCAAACAGCTGTTGCAACACCTGCTGTATCAATAACTGTTAGTACTTCAGTGGTTTCAGCAGTTGTTAAACCAAAAACCATCACTTCAACCACAACAACTGCTCCCACTGCCCCACCAAAACTACCATCACCACCATCAAGCAGAAGACAGCTGATGACACATCATCAGTTGTAATGACAACAGTGGTTGAAACACCAGTTATTTCAAAAACTGTTAGTCAGCAACCTCCCATATCAATCACATCCACTACAATATCTACCACTCAAATCACCACCACTGAACCACCCAAAACATCATCAGCCTCTCCTCAACCAAAAAGGAGAAGGTTAATTCTGAAAGATGATGATTCTTCACCACCACCAACATCTTCACAACCTTTATCACTTGCTACTATACCAAACCCTGTTCCTCTCTCATCAGCTCAAGTTCAAAAGCCAATTACTGACCTTACTCCTGCAGGTGTCCAATTTCCTCTAGAGCTTGTAGCAGTCAGAGAAGAGATCAAATCCTTCTACTTTGAGGATGACCCTGCTAAAAGGAGTTTGCCATCTGTTGAAGGATATCCCAGGCCTAACAACATTGAAGAATACTTGAAAGTTAAGGCTCAACAAGCAGAAGATATCTCCAAAAGAAATTCACAAGGAAAGTCTGACAAAGAAATTCAAAGGCATTATCAATTTCTGCTCACACAAGTCAGATCTTTGGAGCAGTTTGCAAAGAATGTATGTCAACAAATTTCAGAAAGAGCAGATGAATCCTTGAGAAAAGACTACATTGAAAACATCATGGCTTATAAGAAATACAAGGGAGAAAAATACATGTATAAAGAATGGACCATTCCTGAGCTTGAAAGTGAAGCAGCCAGGATTCAAGACATGATAAAAAATAAGGTTAAACACACTCCTCCTGATTGGGCAAAATTTAAAAAGAATGTACCTGATAAGGTACTGGAGCTGAAGAGAATGAGAGAGGAATTAATCACTGCTGATTATGGGTCTAGAAACCAAGTGTTGAGGTGGAAAGAAGACAAAGTCAGGGCCACTTACAAAAGTTTGGAGGAACTAAGGAAGAAAGATCCAAAGGCTCCACAAAAACCTGACTATCCTGAAGCAGAGGTTTCAACAAGACCACCAAAGCTGCAAGTCAGGAGAGCCACTACTCCACCTGGTGCCATTCTTTATCAAAGGAGAAGGCAAAAACAGATGGATACAGAAACAACAGAGGAAATAGCTGCTGGTAATGAAGTTATAAAGATGGTTTATAAACAGATGATGGCTGATATTCCTGAACTTGCTCAAGCTCAAAGCACTGCTCAGTCAGTCATCACCAGGCCAGTATCTCCAAACTCCTCATCTAATAAAAATCACCCAAGAAACCCACCAGACTCAAAAGTACTAAAGTGGAAAACTGATAAACAGACCCATATACTGACTGTGATCAAGTCTAGTGGAGAAGTGAAGAAAATATCAAGGGAACAAGTACTTGGCCTAAGTGTTGAAGATCTGTAGGATCTCCTTGATCTTCCACTTTGAAGGGATGAAGATGATACAGATGCCTTAGATTTTGAATTGCAACTTAAAGGGCAAATAAGGGAACTACTGATGAAGCAATAAAGATCTACAATAATGAAGGGTTTTGGCATTATCTGTTCCAGGGGGAGATTGTTGGGATTGAACCCTATCAGAGGAACAGATAATTAAAGCCAAAACTAGATCAGAGCAGTGGATCCAAAATAAGCAGAAGTTATATTCACATTCTCTCTCCTTGAAAGCAGTTTCAACATTTGATGATCTCCATCCACTGATCCTTTACAACATCTGCTGATTACAACTGCTGACCAAGTTAAATGCTGATGAAGACTAAAGCCCTGTTGATCAATCTACTACTATGGGTCAAGCACTGCTGAAGTTATCAAGTACTGCTGGAGTCACAACAGTGGAAGGATAAAGCAGTAGTTTAGTTTTCTTATGTAATGTATTGTAAACAGTAGATAGTATAGCAGTGTTTGTATTAGATCAGTTGTTAGAGTTTGTTAGGAGGTTAGATGTCACTTTCATGGTGACGTCAGCCAAGATGCTTCAGTGGTTTGGGCGTGCCTATAAATAGAACAGTACCCTGTACTGTTCTATTAGCTCTTCACCACTTTTCTTCCTATACGAACAAACACAGTGAGCTCAGGCTGAGGGGGAGTTTGTTACATGCATGCATTGTAATCGAAGTTGAAATAAATTCAATCATTCGGTTCTTTGTGAAAATGTGTGTTAAAAGCAATTCTCCTGTTTGATTGTGTGCAAAGTTTATTTCCATTAATATTCCGCTGCATTACTTGTTCATCTTTCATCTTAAATCAAATGTAAAACACAATCAATCCAAACTCAGATCCTAACACAAAGTAAGGACCAGAGTATACTTGGAAACTAGGATCAGTGTCGAATTAAGAGTATTCCTCCAAAATTTCAGTAAATCTCGAGGACGAGATTCTAAATAAGGTGGGGAGGATGTAAGGACCTGCAAAAATGTCCCAAAATACTTCGTAAGTGTAAACCCGGACCCCTAAAACCCTAATCCTGATGAAAAATCAAGAAATTCAAAATTTATGGGTCTGTTGCGGGCCGTGTAAGCCTCAAGGAAAGCTTACGTGGGGCGCGACAGCTTGATGAGTCGCCGGATAAGCTTTAGGCCATGTGTCAGACACGTGGCGGGCCTACACGTGACACGACAACCCTATCCGTAGCTAGGGTGGCCCTCGCGGGCCGCGTAGGTTGTTCTTCAAGTTTACGCGGGCCACGACGCGCCCCTTTTCCAGCTCTATAAGTAAGGTGTTCGAGCTTCAGTTGAAATCGTTCAATTCTTTTCTTTCTTTTAGCTTCTATTATAGCAAAATAGTAGCTCGGTATTATATTCTAAACCCCGAAACTCTGCCCGTTATTAGGGTAATAACTCTAATCACTGGTACTGTACTATATCCGATTGATTGAAACTGATCCAACAGATGTTTAAGTGCTGCCTGTATACGGCTATACTTTGTCATTCGTTGTGAGTTTTGATCTCGTGATTATCGTTAAAGTTGAATTGAGTTGATACATTAATACGAGTTCCATTGTATCTAGAAATTAGAACTCATAACCAGGGAGCTGTTAAACCAGAATACTTAGCGATTAAGTAAATATAGTAGTTAAAATAACTTAACAGTTAAGTTGACTTAGTGGCTAAGTAAACTTAGTAATTAAGTAAACTTAATAGTTAAGAAAACTTAGCAGTTAAGAAACTTAATAGCTAAGGAAACTTAACAGGAAAGGAAACTTAGCAGTTAAGCAAGCTCAGTAAGTTAATTAATCAGCTAATTACGTTATTTAATTAATCGGCTAAGTAAATTACTTGATTAAATCGTTAAGGAAAATTAATCAGTTAAGCAAGATTAATTAAGCTAAGTAAGATTAATTAATCAGTTAAGCAAGATTAATTAAGTTAAGTAGGATTAATTAATCAGCTAAGTAAGATTAATTAACTAAAGTTAATTAAACACTTAAATAAATATACATGAAAATATATATATATGAGGAAGGTGTCAGGAAGGTGTAAGAAGATATATATGTGGGTAGGAAGCTTTCTAGAAAATGTATAGGTAACTTCCTAGAAAAGTATATAAGAAACTTCCTAGAAATTTCATATTTCCTACCTATAAATAGGAAGCTTAGGATTCATTTTTCTTTGTTCATTTCTTCTATTCTTCTATTCTTCTCTCTATACATTGGTGTTCTAACAAAAAATCACCGATACGATACTCTGTCCGATCGATTCGGAAACCAACTAACGAATGCCAAAGTGCTGTCTAAATAAGACTATACTTTATGAATTTCGTTAAGGTTCTGATCTCGTGACCATCGTTAGGTTTGATGTGGTTTTACACTAATACGTATTCCACTCTGTTAAACTATATGTTTAACTACCAGAAAACTCCGCACTCTACACTTACAATCAAAATAGATGCTTAATCATCAGAAGATTCAGAACTATAAAGTATATGCTTGTTTAATCAAGACTATATGCTAACAAGGTGAGTACATTCTCTTTTATAAACTCTTTTTTGTGAGTCATTCTCTTTTTATCAATTTGTTTTACAAAACCCTAAATGTTTTCCAGTTATACTTTGTAGTGATTAAGTCTTTGCTAATCTTTAATTACTGGCAGTATGTGGGGGTTTTGTGCACATTACTACTAACGATTTATCACTTTAGGTGGGCGAGCCTAATTAGTGATATGTCCACAGTCATAGATTCGGTCGAGTGACAGCTGAACCAGCTAATTATAAGATAGGGGCAAATATAAAAACCCTTAATGCTGTAAATTATAACAATGTGTCATTTTGTACAAAAATGAATGAACTCACCAGTATTTCCTGCTGAACAAATCTTTTTAAAAACGCGTTTCAGGTAATTATAGTAGATTGGAATAAGAGGGATGATACGGCACCGAAAGGCTTAAAGAAGTGGCTTATTTTATCAATTAAATTAAATTAAGAAAACATGATTTCATATATTTGGGTTTATCCCTTATTAAAGCTACATTTGTAAAACATGGGTTTTATCCCATCTATTTAATAAATAAAATCCGTGTTTTCTAAACTCTGATACTTTTCCTAACTCACGGTCCTGATGAAATTTTCGCTGCAATACTTTTCAAAATAATCACCGGTACCACTCGATTGCTCGCGGCTCCCGTCCAGGGTGTGGTCGAGGGTCGTGACACGCCCCACGGAGAGGTGCTCGGGCGAATGAAGCCTTTATCAAGTAGTTCCTGGAGTTGACTCGAGAGTTCAGATATTTCGGATGGAACGAGTCGATAAGGAGCTTTAGCAACAGGGTTTGCTCCAGGAATGAGGTCAATACGAAAGTCGATATCACGACTTGGCGGGAGTCCGGGAAGTTCATCAGGAAAGACGTTGGGGAATTCACAAACAACAGGGACGTCTTTCACCCCTTTCTCTTCCTTCTCCGCTACTACAATGTTAGCCAGGAAAGCTCTGTATTCCTTGCGGAGATACTTGCTAGCTTGGACACATGACATAAGCTTGAGACTCTTCGAAGCAGTTTCGCCATAAACACATAGCAAATCACCATTCACGAGCGAGAATCAAATCATCTTATCGAAACACACAAGTTCAGCATGGTTTTCGCGAAGAAAGTCCATACCTACTATGATGTTAAAACTTCCGAGCTGCATCAGAATAAGGTCGATAAGGAAGATGTGATTGTTGAGCTCGAGAGTACAATCACGAAGAACAGAATTGACGGTGACTGTTCTTTCGGTAGCAACTTCAACATCGAACGTCGAGGGGAGATGGGAGCGCTTACGAGTAAGGAGCTTCCCGAATTCGAACGACACAAAACAGTTATCGGCTCCAGTATCAAATAAACACGATGCATATATACCATTCACAAGGAACGTTCCATTGACCATGTTGTTGTCAGCCTGGGCTTGGCGCACATTGATGTTGAAAGTTCTGGCGCGGGTGGCTTGTTGCTGTTGAGGCTGCTGCTGCTGCTATTGCTGAGGCTACTGTTGTTGAGGCTCTTGTTTCATAACCCTGTTCGGGCACATGTTTGCGAAGTGGTTGGGATCACCACACGCAAAACAGACTCTGGCGTTGAACGCGGGTGCCTGAGCCGCTTGTTGGCCTTGGGGAGCAGTGAGAAGAGCTTGCTGAGCAGGAGCGGGAGCTGCGGCGTTGCGGGGGCCGGTTCGACAATTGGCGGTGAAATGGCCATACATACTGCAATGTAAGCAAAATCTACAGGCGATACCCACCGGGTGATGATAAGTACATGTCGGGAAGGCAGGGTGGGGACCAGTGTAAGACGCTTTGCAGGAGGTGCTTGAGTGACTGTTGCTGGAGCTGATCGGTGCTGGGGTTGCTGCTGAGCTGGTACAGCTTGGAGCGGGGCAGCAGTAGTGATGGCATAGTTTTTGTTGCTGGAGTTGCTGTTGTTGTTCTTCCTCTTGCGATGAGAGGACTTCGATGATTGTGGGGCAGCGGTGGCGGTTTCAGCAGATGCGGCAGTGGTAGCTTGGTGCAGGTTCTTCGAAGCTTTATCCCAAAAACCAGCTTTGACTCGCTTGTCGTTGATTTCAGCGGCAAGCAGATAGGTTTCTTCGATTGTTGCTGGCTTTGAAGCATGCACAAAATCTGCGACACAATCCGGCAGAGCTCGAATGTACTTCTAGATCGTCATGTTAGTAGTCTTAACTTGGTCCAGACATATGATATTGAGCTGCTTGAAGCGAGCGGTTAAAGCAGCGTTGTCATCATCTTTCTGCTTGATATGCCAGAATTCGTCCTCCAACTTTTGGCGCTCATGGGGAGGGCAGAACTCTTCGAGCATGACGTTCTTCAACTCGTCCCATGACAGACCATAAGCTGCATTGTTTCCGCGTTTGTTCCTCTCGGCCATCCACCAGTCTAAAGCGCGGGACTGGAAGACGCCGGTAGCATTCAGAGTGCGGAGACTGTCAGGACAGCCACTCTGGCACAGGGTGACCTCGATCGAATCAAACCATTGGAACAAAGCCGTAGGGCCATCTTCGCCAGTAAATTCTTTCGGTCCGCAAGCTATAAACTGCTTGAAGCTGAAAGCAGCTTTGGGGGTATCAGTCCTGGATTCTTCGAACGATTTGCTCACATTCTCGTACAGTTCACTCACGATCTGAGGGACAACTTTCGCCATTTGCTTGGCGACGAGAGCAGCAAGGCGTTTGTCTTTCTGGCTCTGACGAGCAGCGCGCGAGTGATGGGATCTAGATGACGACATTGTCTGCAACAGAAATCGCCATAGGACTCAGACACAATATAATCGAATCTCACCTCACACGCCTAATACTACTAAAGCTCAGGAACACGATCACGTAAACACATAGGTACAAAATCACGGATTCACAGAGGCACAGAAGCACATAAACACATAAAGCACAGAAGCACAAAAGCATATCAGCACAAGAGGCAGTTAGAATACAGAAACCTATCATTCAAAGTCCGCGGGCGTTTGAGAATAGCGATTGCGATCATCCAGAAGTACCGATTTGTCAGCGTTTCGAGGTAAATGTGCAGTGTGGTTCGTGTGTGTCGATCAAGCGAATAGCGAAAATCGAATAAATCACCAAAATCGAAACATATAAACAGGTAAATACACACATAACACATAAAATCGACGAGTATCAGAGTCAGCAGTTGCAGGCTCAGAATCGAAATACTTAAAAATCGAGGATAGATTGTCTGCGGCTGTTTAGACATCGACTACCTAAAGTGGTTCGACTATTCACAAGGACCTTTAGTACGCCCTTGACCTTCGGGACTGTGCTCTTGCCTCGAATTTGGGAAAATGGCACGCATCCTTCCAGTTAAAGCGTGACTTTAGGTCATTGGAGTCCGTCGAGACTTTGGTGAGAGCTATGTAAAACAAAATTGGGCGGAAAACAAGTCGTCAAGGTTCGGGTTTCACCCCTGACTTAACAACTTTGTTCCTGTTTTGGTGAAAATAGGGACGAAAACCTGCGTTAAAGTATGGATTTCACTCCTGATTCAACGCAAATTCTCGTGTTTATGGATAAATATGCGGGTCAAGCAAGCGATTTGGTCGAGAGTTTGTGGTTTTCACACCTAATCCTGGCCTAATCACTTGTTCATTTTTGAAAAGTAAAGTGCTGTGATGGTGTAGTGTAAGCGAGAATAGCGAGATATAGCAAGTAATGTAACAACTCTCATCAAAAGCCATATTTATTAAATTAATTTGATCAATAGGAAACCCTAATTGAGACGCCCAAGTGATTCTGCACAAACCCTAAAATTTTCAGAACAATCAGAATCAGGATCAGGGCCCCTAAAACTCAGGGGGGGTAAACCCTAGTTAACGATTATCTACATAAAACGTTGTCAAATTAGAAATTTACGAAACTACTGACTCAGCTAGGCTAGTCCCAAACGTGGCCACCCTATGGTCAAAACGTGTCCCTTGCGCACCGCAAGGGTTTATGCTTACGGTGCGCAAGGCTGGCCAAAATTTCACTATAAATAGCAGACATTGGCATTCGAAGTTTGGCACTTGAACGACGAACAAAGTCGAAATATACACTGAGATAGGCTCTATTTATCACAATCAACACACACGGATCACTAATCGACGCCGCAATACAGGGTAATAACTCAATCGCTATTACGATTCATTGTCCGACCGATCAATATATCCAATGGATGTTTAAGTGCCGCCCGCATTAGGGTGATGCTTTGTCATTAGTCGTTAATTCGATGGATGTTTAAGCATCGCACTTTGTCATTCGTTGTGAGAATTTGATCTCGTGAGTTATCGTAAATGCTGTATTGATTACTAACCCAGAATTGTGTGCCTGTTATTAATTTAGGTTAAAAGGCTAATCAGTAGGTTAGGCTCTGCTCAAATTAAATCTGCAATGTGAGTCATTCTCTTTTTATCAAATTACTTTCAAAAGCATGTTTATTTTTAAAAGTTATAATTACAGTGATTAAGTTTATGTAATCACCAAGTTACAGCCAGTATGTGGGGTTTTGTATACAATACTTGATAACCGTCACTATTGGACAACGAGTTAGCCAATGAGTGATATGACCATAGTCACAGACTCCATTGGACAATGAGGTTACCAATGGATGTTCGAGTGACAAATACTGTGGGTAGTTGTTTTGATATATGGAAACATTGTAATCTCTCTTAATACTGTAAATTATAACAAACGAGTCATTTTAGTAAAATGAATGATTCACTCAGTATTTCCCGCTGACAAAACCTTTTTCAAACATGTTTCAGGTGATCTGTTGTGATCAAGGAAAAGTGCCGAGAAGCACTAAAAGCTTAAGGAAGTGGCTCAGTATAAAATAAAGAAACATGTTTTGTAAAATAAAAGATTTCTTCGTGAAATCTCAAGATTGTAAATTACCGGGTTTTATCCCGAGTTGTGAAATAAAATAATCGGGAAATATTTTGCATTCCAAAAAGATCCTGAAGAAACTTCCGCTGTAAATTAAATACCACGGGATTTCTGTCCCGCGGCTCCTGAAACGGGTCAAACCGGGTTGGGGGCCGTGACAGAAAAAGGTGGTATCAGAGCCACTGATTTAAGCCAATTAAGTATTTAGAAAATACTTAATTTTTATTAATTACTATTTTGTGATTATGTGTTTTATTATCTGACTAATTGTGTACAGTATGGGCAGATCTCTATATGCTAGCCACTGTAGCAATAAATACAAATCTTTAAAATAATCTAACTCAAAGTTTTAGCATCCGGATTACCTACAGTCTAGAAACCTTACCCAGTAAATAAATAAGTAAACCTTTGGGTGTTTTAATTTTCAGTTGTTTTGGTAATTACCTAGTATGAAATAATATTTAAAAGTTTTTCTATAAATTTTTTTTTTATGATTTTTAACTTAATTGTGTGTATTATGCTAAACAGCATGAGTGACTTGTCTGACGCCCTTCAGAATTTAAATCTCTATCCAGTAAGAATAGAGGTTTCCAGAGATTTCAATAGGTATATACCAGACATAGAAGAACCTATAGAATTCAACGCTTTACCTCTCGAGAAACCCAAGCCTAAGAAAATGGAAATTGGGAAAAGCTCTAGGCAAATTGAGAGGTTACCATCTCAGGAAGAGCTAGATTTTATATTGGCAAGCTATAATACTATTAAGCCTGTTAATGAAAATATTTTTATTCACTCTCTTGAAACACAACTACCAAAGAACTTAGAACCAGCTATTCCAAACCCTTCAATTCACTCGCAAATAGTCGAATGGTTGACTAATGAAATACAGTTACAAAACAATCCCTACAAGCTTTTTCCTCAGTTCGATCCAGAACCTTTACCAAATACACCGATGAGTAACGAGAATATGGATGAACTTCGCCATTTTGGCGAAGAGTTAATGGATGCAGGAAATAGAATCCGGGAGATAGGGGGACAAATTACCTGGAAATATGAGGAAAGGAAGCTTCGTTTTTAGGAAAACAAATGACGAAAGATAGTAGGTTTATGAAACTATGGTTGTGTAATAGTAATAGTAAAATCAGTATGTGTAAAATAAATAATAAAACGGTTGTATATAGAAGCATGATATAATCTATAAAACAAAGGAAATTTTAGAAAATTTACAATTTGGTTTGTATATTCGTTTTCGTGATTATGTGCAATTAATTGTGATATGGATAATTTCTTTTATACTAATTATTTATCTATAAATTAATTATCAGATGGCAAACGTTGGTAATGAACCAGTAAATGAGGTTAATCAATCTGAACAACAACCAGGGGATCAATATATGACTAGGCAAGATATAGAAAATATCATTGCTCAAGGGATAGCTAATGCTATTCCCGCAATAGTCGCTGCTGTCCAGAAACCTGTTGAACCTCAACAAATCATTCCTAGCAAACGCATTTCTGAAGATAACTTCAGTAACAGCGTAAACGGAGGCAATGATCATGTTAATCATGATAATGAACCACGGCAAGCTCCACTCCCTAAGAAAATGAAAGCCGCAACAACTGGTTGCACTTTCAAAGAATTCATTGCTTGTAAACCCACTGAGTTTGCAGGCAATGAAGGAGCGACTGCGGCACTACGTTGGTTAGAAAAGACCGAGGCAGTGATTGCAATCAGTAAATGTGCCAAGGATGATCAGGTTATGTACGCGTCAAATCTTTTCAAAGAAGGGGCGCTAGAATGGTGGAACACGGTGTTACAAGCCAAAGGAAGAGATAGGGCTTATGCCATGAAATGGGAAGAATTTAAGATTCTTGTAGAAAGAAAATTTTGTCCCGAATATGAAAAAGATCAAATGGCAAATAAGTTCTTAAACCATCGAATGATTGGAGTAGATTGTCGCGGTTATACTTCGACATTATTTGAATATGCTAGAGTGGTACCAACATTGGCTTCGCCAGAACCGGTACTCATTTCTCGCTATATTTGGGGATTAATTGGTGAAATCCGTAACATCGTAAAAGCTGCGAGACCTCGCACTATTGACGATGCTGTGGAATTAGCCAATACCCTAACCGACGAACTAGTACGCACGCAAGATGAAAACAGGAAGAAGGAATTGGCTCAGAAAATTACCCAAGGATTTCGTATGGGTAATAATAACAGCTTCAAGAGAAGAGGAACAGGGTAATCTTCAAATCCGCCATTTTGCAGGAATTGCAAAAAGAAACATTTTGGAAGATGTAATGTAACCTGCAATTTTTGTAAAATGGTAGGACATCGTGAAGAGGAATGCAGAAAGAAAACAAGAGTCTGCTATAATTGCGGAGAAACAGGACATTTTAAGCCAGAATGCCCTAAATTAATCAAACCAGCAGACAACAAAGCCAAGACAGCCGACGGAGCTACTAAGAAAAATGTTCGAACCTTTCAGTTAACTACTCAGGAAGCCGAGATGATTCCTGATGTGATAGCCGGTACGTTCTTAGTTCACAACATCTACGCCAAAGTATTATTTGACTCTGGTGCAAATCAAAGTTTTATTAATACTTAATTCTGCCAAGCTCTTAATTTACCTTTAATCAACATTAGGCAGATTTTTACAGTCGAAACGGCTGATGGAAATTCAGTTAAAATAGATAAGGTTTTGCAAAATGTAGAAATAGGACTTTCAGGTCATAAATTTTATGCAAACCTGTTACCTATGAAATTAGCTGAATTCGATGTAGTGTTAGGAATGGATTGGTTAGTAGCCAACCATGCTCAAATTCTTTGTGATAGGAATTCCATAGAAATTCAGGCATCCAATGGAGAAGTCATTATGATTACAGGAGATAAACCACGTAAACCCATGAAGTTCATATCAGTAATGGAAGTTGCTAATTATGAACGAAAGCAAGGAATAGTGTATATGATTTCGGTAATCATTAGCACTAAGGGTAAAGAACTTAAGGAGATTCCTGTAGTCTCAGAATACTCAGATGTATTCCCAGAAGAATTACTAGGATTACCACCAGATAGGGAGGTAGAATTTAGGATTCATCTAATTCCTGGAACTACACCGATAGCTAAGGCACCTTATCGGTTAGCTCCCACAGAAATGTTAGAACTGAAAAAGCAATTAGATGAATTACTAAACAAAGGATTCATACAACCTAGCTCATCCCCTTGGGGAGCGCCAGTGTTGTTTGTAAAGAAGAAGGATGGTTCGATGAGAATGTGTATTGATTATAGAGAATTGAATAAGGTTACAATTAAGAATCGATACCCATTACCTAGGATTGATGATCTTTTCGATCAACTTCAAGGAGCTAGATATTTTTCTAAGATAGATTTACGCTCCGGATATCATCAATTGAAGGTACAAGAAGAAGACATACCTAAGACTGCTTTCAGAACTAGGTATGGTCATTACGAGTTTACAGTCATGCCCTTTGGGTTAACGAATGCACCTGCAGCATTCATGGACATGATGAATTGAATATGTTAACCGTATTTGGATAAATTTGTAATTGTCTTTATAGACGATATACTTATTTATTCCAAAAGTCAGGACGAACATTGTAAGCACTTGCATGTACTCTTAACTTTGTTAAGAAAAGAAAAGCTTTATGCCAAATTCTCGAAGTGTGAATTTTGGCTAAAGGAAGTGCAATTTTTAGGACACATGGTGAATCATGAAGGTATTCATGTAGATCCTGCTAAGATAGAGGCAATTACCAATTGGAAGGTTCCACAAACTGCAATGGAAATTAGAAGTTTTATAGGTTTAGCGGGCTACTATAGACGGTTTATTAAGGATTTTTCCAAAATAGCTGTACCATTAACTAAGCTAACCTGTAAAGCAGTTAAGTTTGAATGGGGACCTAAGCAAGAAGAAGCTTTTAGAATCTTGAAACAGAAATTAACCAATGCTCCAATCTTAGCCTTACCAGAAGGAACAGAAGATTTTGAAGTATATTGTGATGCTTCAAAACTAGGATTAGGATGTGTGCTTATGCAACGCAAGAAGGTAATTGCGTATGCCTCAAGACAATTGAAAAAGCACGAGGAAAATTATACGACTCATGACTTAGAATTAGGAGCCTTAATTTTTGCCCTTAAGATTTGGAGACATTATCTGTATGGAAGTAAATTTACTATCTTTACAGATCATAAGAGTTTAAGATATATATTTGGGCAAAAAGAGTTAAACATGAGGCAAAGGAGGTGGATGGAAATTTTAAGTGACTACGACTGTGATATTCAATATCATGAAGGAAAGGCAAATGTAGTTGCAGACGCCTTAAGTCGTAAGTACCATGAGAAACAACGACGGATTCGTGCTCTCAGATTAAATCTACAGTTAGATTTAATGGAACAATTAAAGCAATTCCAAGAAACAGCAATAGAGGATGTTGCTGAAGGAATGAAGGGACGAATAAAAGAATTAGAACAAGGAGCTGATGGAATTTGGAGATTCCATAAGAAAAGGATTTGGGTACCAAAGCAGGGAGAATTAAGAAATAAGATCCTAGAGGAAGCTCATAAATCTAGGTATACCATGCACCCTGGAAACAATAAGATGTACCAAGATTTAAGAAAGAATTTTTGGTGGATAGGCATGAAGAAGGATATAGCTCGATATGTTTCTAAGTGTCTTACTTGTTCACAAGTTAAGGCGGAACACCAGAAACCTTCAGGTCTACTACAACAATTAGAAATGCCTGTATGGAAATGGGAACTCATAACAATGGATTTTGTTACTAAGTTACCCAAAACCAGAAAAGGTAATGATGCGATTTGGGTAATTGTGGATCGATTAACCAAATCTGCTCACTTTCTGCCTATGAAAGAAACCTTTAGCATGGAAAGATTGGCAAAGTTATATGAAGATGAAGTCGTATCTCTACATGGAGTTCCACTCTCCATTGTATCAGATAGGGATAGTCGTTTCACTTCTCATTTCTGGAAAAGTTTCCAAGAAGCAATGGGAACTCGACTAAACCTAAGTACTGCATATCATCCTCAAACGGACGGGCAAAGTGAAAGAACAATCCAAACTCTAGAAGACATGCTCCGAGCATGTGTAATAGATTTTGGTGGAAATTGGGACGATCACTTACCTTTAATTGAATTCTCCTATAACAATAGTTATCATTCAAGTATTGAAACTGCCCCATTCGAAGCACTGTATGGAAGAAAGTGCAGAACTCCAGTTTGTTGGGCAGAAATAGGAGAAAGTCAATTGTCAGGTCCCGAGATAGTTCAAGAGACGACCGACAAGATTAATCAAATCAAGGAAAGGCTGAAGACGGCTAGAGATCGCCAGAAGAGTTATGCAGATAATAGACGAAAGCCGTTGAAGTTTCAAATTGGAGACAAAGTACTATTGAAAGTTTCTCCTTGGAAAGGAGTGGTTAGATTTAGTAAGAAAGGAAAGCTAAGTCCAAGATACGTAGGACCATTTCCAGTGATCCAACGTATAGGACCAGTTGCTTATCGTTTACAACTACCAGAAGAATTAGCTGGAGTACATGATGTATTTCATGTATCCAATCTCAAGAAATGTTTATCAGACGAATCTTTGGTAGTACCTCTCCAAGATATAGAGGTAAACGAAAAGTTAAAATTTGTAGAGAAACCTCTTCAGATAGAAGATCGAAAAGTGAAATTTCTCAAACACAAGCGACTAGTTCTAGTTAAAGTAAAGTGGGATTCAAAGAGAGGACCCGAATACACTTGGGAATTGGAATCAGAAATGAAGCGAAAGTATCCTCAATTATTCCAGTAAATCTCGAGGACGAGATTTTTATTAAGGTGGGGAGAATGTAACAACTCTCATCAAAAGCCATATTTATTAAATTAATTTGATCAATAGGAAACCCTAATTGAGACGCCCAAGTGATTCTGCACAAACCCTAAAATTTTCAGAACAATCAGAATCAGGATCAGGACCCCTAAAACTCAGGGGGGGTAAACCCTAGTTAACGATTATCTACATAAAACGTTGTCAAATTAGAAATTTACGAAACTACTGACTCAGCTAGGCTAGTCCCAGACGTGGCCACCCTATGGTCAAAACGTGTCCCTTGCGCACCGCAAGGGTTTATGCTTACGGTGCGCAAGGCTGGCCAAAATTTCACTATAAATAGCAGACATTGGCATTCGAAGTTTGGCGCTTGAATGACGAACAAAGTCGAAATATACACTGAGATAGGCTCTATTTATCACAATCAACACACACGGATCACTAATCGACGCCGCAATACAGGGTAATAACTCAATCGCTATTACGATTCATTGTCCGACCGATCAATATATCCAATGGATGTTTAAGTGCCGCCCGCATTAGGGTGATGCTTTGTCATTAGTCGTTAATTCGATGGATGTTTAAGCATCGCACTTTGTCATTCGTTGTGAGAATTTGATCTCGTAAGTTATCGTAAATGCTGTATTGATTACTAACCCAGAATTGTGTGCCTGTTATTAATTTAGGTTAAAAGGCTAATCAGTAGGTTAGGCTCTGCTCAAATTAAATCTGCAATGTGAGTCATTCTCTTTTTATCAAATTACTTTCAAAAGCATGTTTATTTTTAAAAGTTATAATTACAGTGATTAAGTTTATGTAATCACCAAGTTACAGCCAGTATGTGGGGTTTTGTATACAATACTTGATAACCGTCACTATTGGACAACGAGTTAGCCAATGAGTGATATGACCATAGTCACAGACTCCATTGGACAATGAGGTTACCAATGGATGTTCGAGTGACAAATACTGTGGGTAGTTGTTTTGATATATGGAAACATTGTAATCTCTCTTAATACTGTAAATTATAACAAACGAGTCATTTTAGTAAAATGAATGATTCACTCAGTATTTCCCGCTGACAAAACCTTTTTCAAACATGTTTCAGGTGATCTGTTGTGATCAAGGAAAAGTGCCGAGAAGCACTAAAAGCTTAAGGAAGTGGCTCAGTATAAAATAAAGAAACATGTTTTGTAAAATAAAAGATTTCTTCGTGAAATCTCAAGATTGTAAATTACCGGGTTTTATCCCGAGTTGTGAAATAAAATAATCGGGAAATATTTTGCATTCCAAAAAGATCCTGAAGAAACTTCCGCTATAAATTAAATACCACGGGATTTCTGTCCCGCGGCTCCTGAAACGGGTCAAACCGGGTTGGGGGCCGTGACAAGTAAGCTCGTACAAAAACCCCTAAGGGTATGCACAAGTCGGTCTGTTGGTACTTAACTATAGCCTAGGTCGTTCTAAGACATCGACCCCGACTAGGTCGAGTCTTGCCTAATTCCCTATAGTTATGGCTCTGATACCAATCTGTCACACCCCAACCGATGGCGGAATCATCGGGGCGCGACACTAAGCGAAACAGATTGTTCAAAGAAATTCCATAACGAATAAATTACTGAATAGTTTAAAATATCATGTCCCATACCATGACCCATAAGATAATGTAGTTATTACAGACATAGATATTCTTCAAACAAACACAAGTTCCGACAACTCAGATTTAAGCAAATAAAAATAAATTGTCTTTGTTTCTAGACTTTTTCCTAGCCTCGATTTCACAGCACTTCAAGCAATTAAACATCTTAAGCACCTGCCACATACGTTAAAGTAAAAGTCAATACACATAGTGTAAAGGTGAGCATACAAGTTAAATAGATATAATAGAGTTCGAAATCGTTTACGCATAACCAGCACGTACACAGTGTAAAATGAAGCACGTAAGTTATCGACATGATCCTATCAATACCAATGACTGCGGGTTGACTGCCCAAGGCAGTTCGTAATGCATGATCACCACTGTGAACCATGTAATTAATTGTCCTTAACAACCTCTGAGTAAACAGGTGCTGAGTTCAAACTATAGTACTATTGTTGCTAAGGCAGGTAGACAGCAATCCATGTGTAAACATAACAAACAAGCATTCATTAAGTCACGTATAACATGCGGTAACGGTTAGCGTTAAATTATTGCGTAGTGTGTTCGATGTGATTTAGAATAAGTAACGTATGTAACACCCAAAAGTGCATAAAGCAAAAAGGGTTCGAGTATACTCACAGCGATGAATGGATTGAAGGGAGCGCTAGAGTAAGATTAGCCTGATCAGAACGATAGCATCACGATAAGCGATACGTAAATCGGTGAGAGGCGTCAATGGATCGGACGGCAATCCGATCGGGTGACAATCCGATTGGGTGGCCGGTCGATCGGGTGACAATCCGATCGGGTGACAATCCGATTGGGTGGCCGGTCGATCGGGTGACAATCCGTTCGGATGGTCATCCGGTCGGGTGACCATTCGATTGGATTGTGACCTCGTTTGGGAAGGATGTGTTTGTGTATGATGGCTTGACTTTTGAAGTTTTTGTTGTAGCATTTTGAAAATAGAGAAGTATCTCAACCTTTCAGGTCGGGCGACAATTCGATTGGTTGGACACTTCAGTGAGAACAAGTTCACCGCACTTTGTCACTCGATCGGATTGTAGTCCGATCGGGTGGCAATCCGTTTGTGTTGAACATGTTGAAAATTGTTTAAGTGTTGAAGTCCAAACATCACATGGTCGGGTGGTAGTCCGATCGGATGGCAATCCGATCGGACGTCAATCCGTTCGATGTTCAAAACCTTTAATGTTGAAACAAAAGTTAAGTATGGGACCCAAGGTGCAATCCGATCGGGTGACTGTCCGGTCGGGTGGCAATCCGATCGGACGGTAATCCGATCGGACGGCAATCCGTCCCAAACGACCTGATCGTCTTCATCACTTGGCTGTTTTGATAGTTTGAGTTTTCTCGAGACTGTTCAATAACGTGTCAAACAACGGAAGCTCGTTAAGACCCTTGTGACCCGGTCGGACAGGAATCACCCCAATCCGACCCGTTCACTGGTTCGTGACGTTAGTTCATGTTTAACCCGAAATCAGAAATCTCATAGATAGAATTCAGATCTTGAACCAACCAACACTAAGAACGAGTGGGAGATCAGAACAAGCTCCGATTCTATCAGTTTTGAGTGCATTGACTGCAAAAGAGTTGAAAGAAAGTTAGAACCCATCTTTCAATCCTTTTGCACCATGAATATGTTCAGATCTATGCAAGATCTTTGTTTATTCATGTGGAAATCATTCAGATCTAAGTTGTTCTTGGTGGATTGAAGTCAAAACATGAAGTTCATAAGAACACCATGATGACATCATCCTAGAACACCTTAAATCTAGTTATTTCACGGTTAAAAGTTAAGATTCAAAAGATAGAAAGGTGTAGGAGTGCGTGTAGATGAAGAAAGCACAAGATTTAGGTTGAAAACTTACAAGAATCGGGAGAAATCTGAAGAAAAGCGGCAAAGAGCGAGCTGGTCGGACAGAGAGTGCAAAAGGTGAAGTGATGATGTGACAGGAGGTATTTATAGGGTTTCCAAAAAAGGAAAGGGGAAAGGATGAGGTGGGTCACCGATCGGATGACTGTCCGATCGGGTGGCAATCCGATCGGGTGGCCATCCGATCGAGCTGTCACTTCGATCGAGTGGCTCCGATGGTTAAGTTTCGGCGTTTCGCATTGCGCGCTGAGTTTTGCGATGCGATAGAATCTCTCATTCAAATTACTTTTAATCCCAACTACTATATCTAACATACAATCATCCTACATAACTTGCTTTTAGCGTCTGTGATTCGATTGCGATAGCGTTTCGATTGCGTTTCGATTAAACTCCACAACATAAACATAATAAACATGCACAAGTAACACACAAATGACACACACACGTAAAACAATGTCCATAACTCATAATTCGGGTTGCGAGAACGATTGCGATAAACGATAAAGCAATAAACCATGTGATAAATAGCGAATAAAACCTCGATTGTAACAAGTACTCCACATAATACAACTAACGTAAACAATTAAATAAGCTATCTACGAGTCAAAGAAGTCAACAGCAGTTGAGCAAGGAGTGACAGATCGCAATTAGCAATCTTTTCTTCCTTTGACTTCAATGTTTACTTTGACTTTGATTTTCGAAACACGGGGTGTTACACTGAGTTTGAGAGTGCCAGAGAAAATTAAGTTGAAAGTTGTGAGTATTGTGGTACAAATCGAAACTTATGAGTGCTATCGGCAAATTGATGAAAGTTGGGGTTATTTAAATCCAATATCCTAAAAATAAATTTTATTTTCTTAAAACCCGTTTACTTAAGTATCTTGATTATGTAAGTGAATGTTTGGTTTATAATCAGTTATAAAGAGACGATTGTGATGATTGTATAAATGTATAATACACTTATACGTAGTTTATGGTGTTTTTTAACGGAAAATAACGACATTTTATCATGAGGCTTACATAGTAAAATTATAAGGTATAAGTATTTATTTGATTTTCATGGTTGTCTAATTGTTGGCTCCTAATTATTTCAAGTATTGTTTAAAAATTGTATACCTTATACTTTATAAGTGAAAGTGAGTAATCCTTTTAATAAAAGAGGAGGTGTTATGTAATTTATACTTTTGGATAAAATATTGAATATTTATTCAGAAAAATGTTGGTTTTTTTTTTCGTAAATACCTTGACTTTTTAAATTTGTCTACACTTCGTTATAAAGTTCTTCAATTTTCAATTTAAACGTTTTCCAATGTTCAAAATTAATAATAGTTAAAAAAATAATCAATATTATACTTATAATTGGTAAAAAAATGAAAATTCTGTAAAAAAATGTTTTCAGTGATTTAAAATTATTGTTAGATATTACAAATCTTGTTACTACCAGTCATAAATACGTATTTCATAGTCGAGGACAAGAGTACTTTAGTAGCATTTAATAGTTAGGTAACACATTTATTTTCTTCTCTAAACTAAGCAAACTCATATATTGAAATTACTTTAGTGGATAAAATAATAAGTTTCTAAATTATTTTTTGAGTAAATTACTTTTTGAGTCCATGTGTTTTAGTGGTTTTAACCACTTGAGTCCAAAATCAAAAAGTTTAACGCCCTGAGTCCGTAGTCATTTATTTTATAACGTTTTGAGTCCAATTTTGTTTATTTTATACCGATTTGAGTCCAAAAAATTGGACTCAAAAGGTTAAAATTTGGACCCAAAATGACTCAAATGGTTAATGAAAATGCTTATAGGGACTCAGATCGTTAAACTTTTTGCTTTTGTACTCAACTAGTTAAAACCATTAAAACACAGGGACTCAAAAAGTAATTTACCCTTATTTTTTTAATGGCTAAGCTTCTTCTAAATTAATTAGTATTTAGTAAAAAAATTATATTTGTCTAATAAAAGTAGGAGTACCTGAAAATTTTCGAAAGACGAAAATATCATTGTATATAGCAACAACTAATGGTAAAGAAACATGTTCGTTATTTTATAATATATATAATATTTTTAGATCAATTTGGTATAAACAAAAATAATATCGGATGCCCCATCAAAAAAGTTTAATATATAAACATGGGTAAAATCAAATAAAAAGTTCATTTTTAGATAAATTTGATATAAACAAAATGAATATCGGTTGTCCCATCAAAAAAGTTTAATATATGAACCTGTGAGTAAAAGCAAATAAAAAGTTCATTTTGTACAGTTAAGATGAAAAAAATCTTAACCATTCATTTTTCAAATCAATGGTTAAGAAAAAATATAGGAAAAAAGAGGAGTGTAAAAAAAATCCTATTTATTGATTTTTTTTTCCTCCACATTCAACGTACACGCATATTTCACTTTCATTTTTTAAACGTTCATAACTTTTTTTATACGACATTATTTTTCATAAAAATTTCAAAATAAAATCGAGCGTCTTTTTATCTTTAATTTGAGCACCATATTGCTGTATAAAATATGACGACTAAAAAAACTACAAAAAGTGTATTGTATTTTTATGATGTATAACATTTTTTGTGCTAGATATTTATACTATATTTTTGTGCTAAATTATTTGTGTTGAATTTTTTTGTCTTAATTTTTTTTCTCAATTTTTTGTGTTATAGTATATTTTTTGTGATGAATTTTTCGTGCTATATTCTTTTGTACTAGATTTTTTTGTGTTATATTTTTTCGTACTTGATTTTTGGTGCTATATTTTTTGTACTGAAAATTTTTTGTGCTAGATTTTTTATACTGGATTTTTTGTTGTATTTTTTAGAAAACAAAAGGGTGTCACATGTCATTTTCACACTCCTATTTATAAAACCAAAATGTTTTAGTACCAAAATGTCCTAACTTCCTACTTATAAGGAGTGTCACGTGTCTTCATTACAATCTTTCTTAAGCTACTTAGGTAAATTTTTTAATGGATCATGTTGTTGAATACTTGAATGAATAGTCTAATACCAGGACCCAAGTTACTTCTAAATCGTAATATACTAAATATAGTTATAACTTATAAATGTAGCTATTAATGTACTTATCTGGTTTTCTATAAAGGGTGTATAAAATAATGTGAACACTTTTTGAATGGTATTGTGTTTCATCCTGAATTTGTGTATTGACATTATGTATAATGGAAATGGATATAATTAGATGGTTTCGCTAGTGGAATGATAATACTGTTATCCAAATTTCATGTTATAAAATGTTATAGTGTAAAACAAGGAGGATGAAAAATACCGGTGACTTATGCCAGTCAAAATCAAATACTGGTAGTCAAAATCGACAGTACATGATCAGTAAAATGTGTGTCATTGTCAAGTGTCAATAGCTTCTTTATTTGACATACAGAAATATTGATTTTTTTTCAGTAAAATATAGAAAACGTTTAATGAAACTCAACACAACTATATTTTTAGCTTCTTATTATACCAATATATATTAAAATAAGAGAAAATTACCAAATTAGCCAAGAAAAACTTTGACTTACCAAATTAGTCATTTGATGCCTCCTTGGAGCAGGGCATCCCCCATTTAATGCGTCTGCCAATGGTGACTTGACACGTGGCAAAAGTAAGTTGATAGGTCAGCCGCCGGCGCATCCGGGCCAAAAAGTAGGCTGATGCGTCCGGCTTAGCTGCATCCGGAGACAAATGGCTGGCTCGGCTGTGGCTCGTTGAGTGGCTCCTTGGAGGAGCTGTCAGACGCATGGGGGCGCATGAGGGGGCATCGGTTTCCGTGCTTTTTTTTTTTTTTTTTTTATATTTCACATATTCATTTACATTTTTTGTTATTTCAATCCCTTTCTACTATATATATAATGAATAAAATCAGATATTTTCAACATTTTCTCTCCAAACCAACTGATTTATAAAACGCTTATGTTAATGTATCCGCCTTTTGATACTCTCCAAATAAAAATGAAGTTGTTTAACAGTGTTGAAGATGACGTTTTCCTGAGCTTTAGAAGTCCTAGTGTTTATGGGTGACGGGACCTGCCACGAGCGACGGAAGTGATCTGTCCTCCCATTTTATGGTAGGTGGCTTAACGAAGAAATTCGAAGAACTCACCTACAAAGGGAACGTTGGATCACTTCGTGTTATCGGATTTCCCCGTCCACGTCCTCTACCGCTCCTCCAAAGCCGCCAAATTATTCAAAAACAAAGAGGAATTGGAGACCGAGCTTTAGGGGTGTTCATCGAATCGAATATCGAATTTTTGAATTATTCGAATCGAATTGTTCGAATAATTTTTATTTTTCCTTGAATTCGTATTCGATTCGAATTCGATTAAAACCTACCGAATTCGATTCGAATTCGTATTCGAATAAAAAACCCAATTCGTATTCGATTAAAAATTCGAATTCGAATCGAATTCGAACAAAATTCGATTTATTTCAGATTCTTTAAAAACATGTAAAAAACTTTCAAAATGAAACATAAATTTTAAAGTTGTCATAAAGCATGATATCACATTAAAAAGTTCCAAATAAAGTACCACAAGTCTAAAATTCAAAACGAGAAGTCGGGACTAACCACTCCACATTACAAGTTAATATTTTTACGCTTAGAAATCTATTGATAGATTTGTTACTTAGGTTTTAGTTATGGGCCATGTAGTGGGTTTGGTAATGGGTAATTTTAATATTTGGAAAAAAATTTGAAAATAGTTTATATTATAGCCTAATAAAAGTTATATATGTATTATATATAAAAATAATAAATAAATATGTATAATTTTTATTCGAATTTCGAATCGAATCAAATTTGAAATTATAAATTCGTATTCGATTTACTTGACTCGAATTGAATCGAATTTTTATAATCGAAACGAATTCTTGATAATCGAATCGAATTTAAACGAATTTCGAATTTTTCGAATTCGAAACGAATTCTGCACACCCCTACCGAGCTTTGTGGTGGAATTGGATCACTTCGTGTTATCGCTTAAAAAAATATCTTTTTTAGTCTGTAATTTATTTTTTTGGTTTATTTTGGTTTGTTTTTTTTATTAGGTTTAATTGTTGTATTTAAAGTAAATAAAAAGTTGTATGTTTTTTCTTTTTTTTTATTTGACATTTTTATCCATATCTCCATCTATATATTTAAAATTTGGTAACTAGTATACCACTTTAGAAATAATTAGAAGAGATGGGTGGTGGTGAATTTGAAGAATTTGAACCATCGGGTGATTGCAACCCACCACCATGCTACCCTTCATCGCCACCAGGTTGCCGTGCACCGCCACCATCCTACTGTACACCGCCACCATTATGTCGTGCACCGCCACAACCCCACTGTACACCGCCACCAAACCACTATACACCGCCACCAGGCTACCGTGCAATGCCACCAGGCTGCCGTGCAATGCCACCAGGCTACCGTGCACCGCCACCACCCCGTTTAAATCCTAATTTATTCAACCTGCCGCCTATGAATACTGATAATGAGTGGGACGGTATCACCGATGAAGAAGCAAGCTTTGCTTACGATTGTGCCATGGCAGAACTCCAGTTTTCGTGTTTGCGAGTTGGTGGTAGTCAGTCAAACTACATGGATTGTGGGAAGCCCAAGAAAAGTGACCAGCGTTTAAATTAGAGAAATAGTTATTAATGGTAAAATGTATGTTAATGGTAAAATGTATGTTAATATGTTATCAAAAAGTAGTCCAAATTTTAGGTGAATTAAAAACAAATTTTATATTTTATATATAATTCAGTAATTTCTTATGAATACACATAAATATATGAATCTGAATTAAAAAAAAAACATGCCAATATTTTCTAATTTTTATATATTAAAATGTTAATATGTTATTAAAGAAATTCATATTTTAGGTGATTTGTTATAAAAGAGAAATGAAAAACATATTTTATATAAAATTTAGCAATTAAATTATATTTTGTGATTTTGTTATTTTTATAGTATTAATTAAATTATATTTATAAAGGAATTATTACATAAAGAACAGAAAGTAAAACAATCATGAAGGTAAATTAAAAATTACATATTAAACTACGTTAGGACGTGGTAAACAACGCCAGAAATACAAATTATCTGCCATGAACCTTCTATATGACTTCATTTTTTGATTGATGTCACCGGTGAGATTTATCGGTTTATCTGTAACGAGATGCTCCATCAGCATACATAGATACACAGCTTCGTTTCCAGTCAAAGAGCAGTTTGACACGACATAGTCATCATTCATTTCAAATGAAATGATTTTTTCTGGCTTTCCAGTTTTTTTCCAATAGCGCAAATTAACTAATACTGCTCCTAAGTATACGCATATTTTTGTCAGCCTAGGGATGACAACCTGTTTGTATTTTTCGCCTGCACAAATGTCTTGACCCGGGAACATTACTAGCTGTTGGGTTGCCAGCTCGAGACGTAGCATTAGCCACTCTTTATTTTCTAGCGGGATTGGGAAAAAAAACACAATCAATGTAAAAAAAGGAAGGAAACGGGCTTAATTTACCGTTACAGTAAGTAGCCGCGGTTTTCGGAACCGATTCCAATAAACACTCATAAAACTTTGGTGGTAGTATTGTCCAACGTAGATTTAACAAGGGGTCTTTTTGAAGCTTTCTACTTCTCCAATTCATCAGTCTTCCAACCCATGCTTCGATATGCTGTAAAAATTGTAGTGTTAGTAACATTTTTTAACAAAAATATAGTTTACGCAAAATTGTTCATATAATTTACTGTGTCGTTGAGATAGCCGTTGAAACGAAATCCCAATAAAGTTCCCCAAAAGTTTTTGTCAAGCTGTACTGATCTATTAAAAACAGCTGAATAACAGAACGGTGCGTCGCCTCTGTTGTAGAACACGAGCACATCTTTCGACCAATTTTCTGTTTCATCGTCTGGTATCGCCCATCTACCGCGGTTGTGCTGATGTAGGCTATGTCTATTATGTAGACAGTCTTCTTCTCCCATTTTTTGGGGGTTGGATGATGTTCCGCTTTCTGCTGCAGTCACCGGCTTCCTCCATCGATTAAGGATCCAACTTGTGGATTTTTTAGCAGGTTGAGAGCAGTATTCTTCACAAGCTAGTTCTTTTCCCCGCCGTTCGGACATGCTTTTTTATAAAATTTACGGAACCACAGATTTTTTATGTGTTTTTGCACTTGTAATAAAAGTTACTTATATAAAAAAAATTTACATTAAAAAAAAACAAGATAAATGAGATGGGACGTCCCGACGCATCCGATGCGTCTACGAATCCTAGAAAAATGTGAAGGGACGTGTCCGACGCATAAAATATCATGAAATATGATTTAAATTACACAAAAAAATTAAAAGTTACTTATATAAAAAAAAGATTACATTAAAAATTAAAAAAAAAAGAATTTAAAGAGATGGGACGTGTCCGACGCATGCCATGCGTCATAGACGCCTAGGAAAGTGTCCTTGACTTTTAAATTTTTAATGGTTTATTGGGTCTGCAATCCGATGCAGCTACACACTTGTCCGACGCATCCCATGCGTCATAGACGCCTAGGAAACTGCCCTTAACTCTTAAATTGATTAATGGAAATTAAAGTTATTATAGAGGCATTCGATGCAGCTACACATTAAACGAGGGGTCCATAGACGCTTCCGGTGTTAGACGTCTCCCATTGCAGGGACCACCACATGCGGTGGTTACACTGTTCCTAGGCTGCTGCTTCCGAAGCGGGTAACAGGGACCACCTTTGCCGGAGCTCTGACCCATCTTTCCTCAGTAAACCACACGATCCGACCCGATTCCGTTACTCTCCGACCCGATCCGACCCGTTTTTTAACGGAAGCACGCACAATGAATCAGAATTATTGGGAGGATGGCTCAATCCCAAACTTTAACATTGAATTCACTGTAGAAGATACGGTTGCTATGCTGGACAACACTCTTCCGGCTACCACTAAACTGGTATTTCTTAATATTAATTTTTTATGGTAGTGTTATTGGTTTTTTAGTTTTTGTTGTAGTGTTTACCATTCATTATCCCACTGATGTAGGCTAAGGCTCCTAGAATTAGAGTTAGAGCAGCTTTGACGGTTCTAGATAAAATCAAGAAGAAAATGACAGGTAAAATAGAACATAGGCTAAGGCAGACGGTCTTTGGTCACTATTTGGATCTTGAGTCTGTCATTTGTGAAAGCCCACTTTTGCTTTGTGTTGCACGACATCAGGTTCCCACTGATAATCCTAGCAATGGAATAAGTTATGTGTTTGGGAATGATTTTATTCATTTTACTCCCATCCAGTTTTGTCTTATCACCGGGTTTAGATTTGGACAGATTACAAATACGATATTTAATGGATCACCTAGTTCGTTCCGATCAAGAATTTTCCCGGGGACACGCGATGTAAAGTTACGTCATTTAGAAGATGCATTTGATTCGGGCTGGTCACAACTCAGTGAAGACGATTGTCTTCGTATCTGTCTGTTGATGTTACTAGAGTTAGGTTTTAAAGGTACCCAACGGTTCGAATCCATTGACAAAATGGTTCTGAATTTGGTTGATGATTTAGAAGCATGGAACAACTTTCCGTGGGGTAGCTATCTTTGGCAGAGCACGTATGTGCATGTTTATGATTTGAGTCATCGACACCAAGAGGGTAACGCCGGGTTCTCGTTGCCTGGTTGCGTTTGGCTGTTCAAGGTACAAATTTTGATTTAATCTAATGCAATACATTGCAACCGCTTACTTAAAATAAAATAAATTAAATTAATTAAATTTATGTATATGTGTAGATGTGGATTTATGAAGTCTTTCCAGAATTTAAGGAGATGGTTTCATTTTTTAAAACCGAAGCAATTCCAAGATTTTTGGGTTGGGGGCCTGGAAAAAGGGTTACAACTGCCACCGTTGAACACATTTTTGAATCTGCACAAAAGGTAATTGCTGCAGTTTGTTATTTTATTCTCAGTTATATAGTAAGATTAGAATAAACTGATTGATAAAACTTTTCATTATTCAATTCTTAGAATGAACATTACCGTCCGATTCAAACCATATTGCCCATTAGTCAGGAGATGCAGACTGAGTGGTACATATCGAGTGTTCAGTTTTTAGATAGTATTCGTATAGCAAGTGAGGTACCCCGTAACATGCAGCCCAATTCTGATACGATGCACAGCAGTGGTGAGATTCCAAATGATGGGGTTGCTGACGGGTTTGAAGGTTATGCAGTGTTGTCCCCCATGGCCACCCAACCAGCAAGAAAAAGAAGGTCTGCAATTCATGATGGAGGAAATGTTTCAAATACGGATGAATTAGAATCGTCTCTTGTTGAAAAATTTAAATCAATATTGGACGAGAACAATGACAAGCTAAGTTCGCTAATTGAGGCAAAGGTTGAGGCAAAGGTGAGGGTGAAATTAAATAAATGTGTTTTATGTAATAGTGATGCTAATATGTCTATTTCTTATGCAGCTAATGAGTCTAAGTCTTGATCATGGTAGCGTTCATTCAGTCGGAAAGGTAATGTTGTATTGCGAGGATTTAAGCAATTCAATTACATCAAAAATAATATATACTAATGTTCGTTATCACTTAAACTTATGTATGTAGCCGGAAGTAGACTCGTTTGTGAACTTCAATGATGTTGGTGATTATGAAGTGGAAACTTTCAAGTTGCAACCGTGTGACGATCTTGTATGTAATAATACAAAACAGTTAGTCGACGATGCCCCGACAGCCGCATTGCGGCGATCAGAGAGGTTAGTAAAGCCCGGTCCGTCTATGTTATCACCTTTTGTTTTGTTCAAGAATGTGTCAAAGAGAAACAAGAACAAAGAAGATAGTACGTGTACGGATAAACAGATTCAAAAGATCCGAGATTGGTATATCATCGAACGTTCACTGGTAAGCAAGATGGATTCAAGGACCCGGAAGCTTGGAAAAACGATGGCCGGTGAAGTTGGTCCACAATTTTGGTCTTCGTTGCTAGGTGACGACGGGTCCGGTTGGTTAAGTGATGATGTAAGAAAATTATCAATATTCATGCTGTCAAATTATTTATATTTTCAAATCTGTTATTTTAAAAATTTTTCAAAACAGCATTTATACGGTTGGATGATTAAGATGTACGAGAAGAGGAACGACACCGATCGTTGGAGCATTCTACCACCCTATTTTCAATTGACCATAATTGAGTGTGATGCACACCGGAGGATGGGGCGCTATTTCAATGGGTCCTTGATTCCTATTCCAGCAATTTCCGAAGTTGACGAGGTAAATTATGTTTGAATGCCGAAATGTTTATATATATTTCATTTAAAAATAAAAAAATTACTAGCAACTTTTTTATGCATGGATAGGTTTATGTTCCGTTGAATATAAAAAACGTGCATTGGCTTTTGGCGGTGTTCCACCTTCGCAATCGGACTCTCACAATTTACGACAGGTTCGTCATATCGTATATATACTTCCAATGTAGTGCATTGAATCAATTTCTTACAATTTACATATTCCTACGTGTGTAGTGTAACAACTCTCATTAAAAGTCCTATTTATTTTATTATTTTATCCAATAGAAAACCCTAATTGAGACACCCAAGTGATTCTGCACAAACCCTAAAATTTTCAGAACAATCAGAATCAGGATCAGGGCCCCTAAAACTCAGGGGGGGTAAACCCTAATCGGTAATATCCACACAGTTTTACGTGTGAATTGAATCTGCATGCGAAACCAACTCAGCAAGCCTATGCAGACACGAAGCAACACTATAGTAGACTAGGGCCTGTCGCGCCACGCGACAGGAACAAGAGAACCCCTCGCGTGGCGCGAGGGGACGGTTTTTCATGTATAAATAGATCAGTCTGTTTCATGCAATTGTGCGTTAGTTCGACGTTCAAATTCCAATTGTACGTTGAGTTATAGTATAAACAGTCCCAAAAACACACACGATTCACGAAGTGCTGCCGCAATACAGGGTAATAACTCGATCGCTGATACGATTCAATGTCCGATCGATTAAACTATCCAATGGATGTTTAAGTGCTGCCCACATTAGGGTTTATGCTTTGTCATTCATTGTTAATTCAATGGATGTTTAAGTATCGCACTTTGTCATTCGATGTGAGGGTTTAATCTCGTGAGTTATCGTAAATGCTGTATTAAGTTACTAACCGAATTGTGTGCTTATTATTAATTTAGGTTAAAAGGCTAATCAATAAGCTAGGCTCTGCTCAATTAAATCTGCAATGTGAGTCATTCTCTTTTTATCAAATCTATTTACAAAAGCATGTTTATTTCAAAGTTATAATTACAGGGATTAAGTCTTTGTAATCACCAAATTACAGCCGGTATGTGGGGTTTTGTATACATTACTTGATAATCTTCACCATTGGGGCAGCCAAGGGGTGATATGACCATAATCACAGACACCATTGGACATCGGGAGGGCCAATGGGTCGAGTGATAAAATATCGTGGGTAGTTGGCTCAGTATAAAATAATTTCCCGCTGACAAAACCTTTTTCAAACATGTTTCAGGTGATCTGTTGTGATCCAGAAAAAGTGCCGTGAAGCACTACAAGCTTAAGGAAGTGGCTCAGTATAAAATAAAGAAACATGTTTTGTAAAATAAAAGATTTCTCCGTGAAATCTCCAGATTGTAAATTACCGGGTTTTATCCCGAGTTGTGAAATAAAATAATCGGGAAATATTTTGCAGTTTTAAAAAGATCCTGAAGAAACTTCCGCTGTAAATTAAATACCACGGGATTTCTGTCCCGCGGCTCCTGAAACGGGTCAAACCGGGACGGGGGCCGTGACAGAAAAAGGTGGTATCAGAGCCACTGATTTAAGCCAATTAAGTATTTAGAAATACTTAATTTCACTAATTGCTATTATGTGATTATGTGTTTTATTAACTGACTATTTGGTAGTTACAGTATGGGTAAACAAAAGCTGTCAAACATCTATCTTAAATTAGATAGGTCATCCAACGAGAAGGGAAGTTCATCCCAACCCAAATCCTCAAATCAGTCTGTAATTCCTGATGAAGGAATATTTGTGAGAAAGGCACATTATGAGGAACCACTTTCTCCTAGTAAAAGAAGTCTGATTATTAGGAAAAATCAGGAGAAAATAAGGAAAATCCGCGAAAAGAAGATTAAATAGGAAACCCAGGAGTTAACCAGTAAATCACCTTGGGAAGACAAGTTAGACGAAAAATGGGCGGATCTATATATGTTAGCCACTGTAGCAGTTAATGCAAATCATTAAAATAATCTGACTCAAGTTTAGTATCCAGATCACCTACAGTTTAGAAACTTTACCCAGTAAATAAATAATTTACAATAAACCTTAGTGTGTGTTAATTTTTAGTTGTTTTGTAGTTAACCAGTATGAAATAATATTTAAAGATTATCTATAAAATTTTGTTATAAAATTTCTAATTACGTGTATTTTGCTAAACAGCATGAGTGACTTGTCTGAAGCCCTTCAAAACTTAAATCTCTATCCAGTAAAAATAGAGGTTTCCAGGGATTTCAATAGGTATATACCAGACATAGAAGAACCTATTGAATTCAATGCTCCACCTCCGGAGAAACCCAAACCCAAGAAAAGGAGGAGATTTGTGGGATGGAGACGTGTGCGTAGAAGGAAGCCTACAACTAGGAAGATCCCTAAAATAGAAAACCCTTTAGATAAAGGGAAGGAAATTGAAACCGGGGAAGAATCTAGGGAGATGAAAGTACAGTTTGAGGAATATTCTAAACAGATAGAAATGGAATTGGGAAGAGATTCTAGGCCACCGGGAATGGAATATGGAGAAGGTTCTAGGCAAACCCAGAGGGAAGTTGGGGAAAGTTCTAGACAGGTTGAGGAGTTACCTTTTCAAGAGGAATTAGATCGGGCATTGGCGAGATGTGATGTTGTCAGGCCAATTAATAATAATCTATACCCTACTCTTGAAACTCAACTCCCTATAAACTTAGAACCAGCAATCCCAGAACCTATAATCCACACTCAACCTCTGGGAATGGATGAATGGTGGACGAATGATTGGCAATTTCAAAACCTGATCAACAGTCCTTATTCCTTCTTTCCTCAGTTCGACCCGGAACCATTACCAAATCCACCCATGAGTAACGAGAATTTAGCAGAACTCCGCCATTTTGGCGAAGAATTAATGGATGCGGGAAATAGAATCCGGGAGATAGGGGGACAAATTGCCTGGAAATATGATGAAAGGGAACTTCGTTTTTAGGAAAACAAATGACGAGAGATAGTGGGTTGATGAAGCTGTGTTTGTATAATAAACAATAATAATAATAAAAATCAGTATGTGTAAAATAAATAATAAAACGGTTGTAAGATAAAGGTGTATGGATGCATATTATAAATATATATAAAAGTAGAATCGAGGAATCGATAATTTTGGTTAAATTTGTGTTGTGAAATTATATGATTATTTTGTGTATAATTGTTATTTATTGGATACTAATAAATTATATATATTAATTATCAGATGGAAAACGCTAATAATGAACCAGTTAATGAGGTTAATCAATCCGAGCAACAACCGGGGGATCAATATATGACTAGGCAGGATATAGAAAATATAGTTGCTCAAGGGATAGCCAATGCTATTCCAGCAATTGTTGCTGTTGTTAAAAATCCAATAGAACCACAACAAATCATTCCTAGCAAACGCATTTCTGAAGATAACTTCAGTAATAGCATAAACGGAGGCAATGATCATGTTAATCATGATGAGGAACCACCGCAAGCTCCGCTCCCTAAGAAAATGAAAGCTGCAACATCTGGTTGCACTTACAAAGAATTTCTTGCTTGTAAACCCACTGAGTTTGCAGGCAATGAAGGAGCGACTGCGGCACTGCGTTGGTTAGAGAAAACCGAGGCAGTAATTGCCATAAGCAAATGTGACAAAGAAGACAATGTCATGTATGCGTCAAATCTTTTCAAAGAAGGGGCACTAGAATGGTGGAACACGGTGCTACAGGCTAAAGGAAGAAATAGGGCCTATGCCATGAACTGGGAAGAATTTAAGAGTCTTGTAGAAAGAAAATTCTGTCCTGAATATGAAAAAGATCAAATGGCAAATAAGTTCTTAAACCATCGAATGATAGGTATAGATTGTCGCGGTTATACTTCAACATTCTTTGAATATGCTAGAGTGGTACCAACACTGGCTTCGCCAGAACCGGTACTCATTTCTCGTTATATTTGGGGACTGATCGGTGAAATCCGCAATATCGTTAAAGCTGCGAGACCTCGTATTATTGATGATGCTGTGGAATTAGCTAACACCCTCACTGACGAACTGGTGCGCACAAGAGATGATAACAGGAAAAAGGAACTAGCTCAGAAAATTACCCAAGGAGTTCGTATGGGTAATAATAGTAACTTCAAAAGAAGAGGAACAGGGCAATCCTCAAATCCGCCTTACTGCAGGAATTGCAAAAGGAAACATTTTGGAAAATGTAATATAACCTGCAATTTTTGCAAAGTTGTAGGACATCGGGAAGAAAACTGCAGGAAGAGAACCATAGTCTGCTATAACTGTGGATAAAATGGGCATTTTAAAACAGAATGTCCTAAATTGGTCAAACCAGCAGACAACAAAGCCAAGACAGACGATGGAGCTACTAAAAAGAATGTCAGAGCATTTCAGCTAACCACTCAAGAAGCAGAACTCATTCCAGATGTGATAGCTGGTACGTTCCTAGTACACAACGTGTATGCAAAAGTATTATTTGACTCTGGTGCAAACCAAAGTTTTATAAATACTTCATTCTGCCAATCTCTTAATTTACCCTTAGCCAATCTTAGGCAGATTTTTACAGTCGAAACGGCAGACGGAAATTCTGTTAAAATAGATAAGGTTTTGCAAAAAGAAAACATAGAACTTTCAGGTCATAAATTCTTTGCAAACCTATTACCTATGAAATTAGCCGAATTTGATGTTGTGTTAGGAATGGATTGGTTAGTAGCCAACCATGCTCGAATTCTTTGTGATCAGAATTCCATAGAAATTCAAGCACCCACTGGAGAAGTAATTATGATTACAGGAGATAAACCACGTAAACCCATGAAGTTCATATCAGTAATGAAAATTGCTAGTTATGAACGAAAGCAAGGAATAGTGTATATGATTTCGGTAATCATTAGCACTAAGGGTAAAGAACTTAAGGAGATTCCTGTAGTCTCAGAATACCCAGATGTATTCCCAGAAGAGTTACCAGGATTACCACCAAATAGGGAGGTAGAATTTAGGATTCATCTAATTCCAGGAACTATACCGATAGCCAAGGCACCTTATCGGTTAGCACCCACAGAAATGTTAGAATTGAAAAAGCAATTAGATGAATTACTAAGTAAAGGTTTCATACAACCTAGTTCATCCCCTTGGGGAGCACCAGTATTGTTTGTTAAGAAAAATGATGGTTCGATGAGAATGTGTATTGATTATAGAGAATTAAATAAGGTTACAATTAAGAATCGATACCCATTACCTAGGATTGATGATCTTTTCGATCAACTTCAAGGAGCTAGATATTTTTCTAAGATCGACTTACGTTCCGAATATCATCAATTGAAGGTACAAGAAGAAGACATACCTAAGACTGCTTTCAGAACTAGGTATGGTCATTACGAGTTTACAGTCATGCCCTTCGGATTAACAAACGCACCTGCAGCAATCATGGACATGATGAATAGAATCTGTAAACCGTATTTGGATAAATTTGTAATTGTCTTCATAGACGATATACTTATTTATTCAAAAAGTCAGGACGAACATTGTCAGCACTTGCATGCACTCTTAACTTTGTTAAGAAAAGAAAAGCTGTACACCAAATTCTCGAAGTGTGAATTTTGGTTGCAAGAAGTGCAATTCTGAGGACACATGGTGAATCATGAATGTATTCATGTAGATCCTGCTAAGATAGAAGCAATTACCAAATGGAAGGTTCTGCAAACCGCAATGGAAATTAGAAGTTTTATAGGTTTAGCTGGATATTATAGACGGTTTATTAAGGATTTTTCCAAGATAGTTGTACCATTAACTAAGCTAACCTGTAAAGCAGTTAAGTTTGAATGGGGACCTAAACAAGAAGAAGCCTTTAAGATCTTGAAACAGAAATGAACCAATGCTCCAATCTTTGCCTTACCAGAAGGAACTGAAGATTTTGAAGTATATTGTGATGCCTCAAAATTAGGATTTGGATGTGTGCTAATGCAACGCAAGAAGGTAATTGTGTATGCCTCAAGGCAATTGAAAAAGCACGAAGAAAACTATACGACTCATGACTTAGAATTAGGAGCCGTAATTTTTGCCCTGAAAATCTGGAGACATTATCTGTACGGAAGTAAATTTACTATCTATACAGATCATAAGAGTTTAAGATATATATTTGGGCAAAAAGAGTTAAATATGAGGCAAAGAAGATGGATGGAAATCCTAAGGGACTACGACTGTGATAATCAGTATCATGAAGGAAAGGCAAATGTAGTTGCAGATGCCTTAAGTCGTAAGTACTATGAGAAACAACGACGAGTTCGTGCTCTTAGGTTAAATCTATAGTTAGATTTAATGGAACAATTGAAGAGTGTTCAAGAAACAGCAATCAAGGATGATGCTGAAGGTATGAAGGGACAAATAAAAGAATTAGATCAAGGAGCTGATGGAATTTGGAGATTCCACAAAAGCAGAATTTGGGTACCTAAGCAGGGAGAATTAAGAAATAAGATTCTAGAAGAAGCCCATAAATCTAGGTATACCATGCACCCAGGAAACAATAAGATGTACCAAGATTTAAGAAAGAATTTCTGGTGGATAGGCATGAAAAAGGATATAGCAAGATATGTTTCTAAGTGTCTTACTTGTTCACGAGTTAAGGCAGAACACCAGAAACCTTCAGGTTTACTACAACAATTAGAAATGCCTGTATGGAAATGGGAACTCATAACAATGGATTTTGTTACTAAGTTACCCAAAACCAGAAAAGGTAATGATGCGATTTGGGTAATTGTGGATCGATTAACCAAATCTGCTCACTTTCTACCAATGAAAGAAACCTTTAGCATGGAAAGACTGGCAAAGTTGTATGTAGATGAAGTTGTATCCTTACATGGAGTTCCACTCTCCATTGTTTCGGATAGGGATAGTCGTTTCACTTCTCATTTCTGGAAAAGTTTCCAAGAAGCAATGGGAACTCGACTAAACCTAAGCACGGCATATCATCCACAAACAGACGGCCAAAGTGAAAGGACGATCCAAACTCTAGAGGATATTCTTAGAGCATGTGTAATAGATTTTGGTGGAAATTGGGACGACCATTTACCATTAATTGAATTCTCCTATAACAATAGTTATCATTCAAGCATTGAAACTGCCCCATTCGAGGCACTGTATGGAAGAAAGTGCAGAACTCCAGTTTGTTGGGCAGAAATAGGAGAAAGTCAATTATCAGGTCCCGAGAGAGTGCAAGAAACTACTGACAAAATTACTCAAATCAAGGAAAGGCTGAAGACTGCTCGAGATCGCCAGAAGAGTTATGCAGACAATAGATGCAAGCCGCTAGAATTCCAAGTTGGAGACAGAGTACTGTTGAAAGTTTCCCCTTGGAAAGGAGTTGTTTGATTCGGTAAGAAAGGAAAGCTAAGTCCCAGATACGTAGGACCATTTCCAGTGATCCAACGTATAGGACCAGTTGCTTATCGTTTACAACTACCAGAAGAGTTAGCTGGAGTACATGATGTATTTCATGTATCCAACCTCAAGAAATGTCTATCAGACGAATCTTTGGTAATACCTCTCCAAGATATAGAGGTAAACGAAAAGTTAAAATTTGTAGAGAAACCTCTTCAGATAGAAGATCGAAAGGTGAAATTTCTTAAGCACAAACGATTAGTGCTAGTTAAAGTTAAGTGGGATTCAAAGAGAGGAGCTGAATACACTTGGGAGCTGGAATCTGAGATGAAGCGAAAGTATCCTCAATTATTTCAGTAAATCTCGAGGACGAGATTTTTTTTAAGGTGGGGAGAATGTAACAACTCTCATTAAAAGCCCTATTTATTTTATCCAATAGGAAACCCTAATTGAGACACCCAAGTGATTCTGCACAAACCCTAAAATTTTCAGAACAATCAGAATCAGTATCAGGGCCCCTAAAACTCAGGGGAGGTAAACCCTAATCGGTAATATCCACACAGTTTTACGTGTGAATTGAATCTGCATGCAAAACCAACTCAGCAAGCCTATGCAGACACGAAGCAACACTACAGTAGACTAGGGCCTGTCGCGCCACGCGACAAGAACAAGAGAACCCCTCGCGTGGCGCGAGGGGACGGTTTTTCATGTATAAATAGATCAGTCTGTTTCATGCAATTGTGCGTTAGTTCGACGTTCAAATTCCAATTGTACGTTGAGTTATAGTATAAACAGTCCCAAAAACACACACGATTCACGAAGTGCTGCCGCAATACAGGGTAATAACTCGATCGCTGATACGATTCAATGTCCGATCGATTAAACTATCCAATGGATGTTTAAGTGCTGCCCACATTAGGGTTTATGCTTTGTCATTCATTGTTAATTCAATGGATGTTTAAGTATCGCACTTTGTCATTCGATGTGAGGGTTTAATCTCATGAGTTATCGTAAATGCTGTATTGATTACTAACCCAGAATTGTGTGCCTGTTATTAATTTAGGTTAAAAGGCTAATCAATAAGCTAGGCTCTGCTCAATTAAATCTGCAATGTGAGTCATTTTCTTTTTATCAAATCTATTTACAAAAGCATGTTTATTTCAAAGTTATAATTACAGGGATTAAGTCTTTGTAATCACCAAATTACAGCCGGTATGTGGGGTTTTGTATACATTACTTGATAATCTTCACCATTGGGGCAGCCAAGGGGTGATATGACCATAATCACAGACACCATTGGACATCGGGAGGGCCAATGGGTCGAGTGATAAAATACCGTGGGTAGTTGGTTTGATATCAGAAACATTGTAATCGCTCTTAATACTGTGAATTATAACAAATGAGTCGTTTTAGCAAAATGAATGATTCACTCAGTATTTCCCACTGACAAAACCTTTTTCAAACATGTTTCAGGTGATCTGTTGTGATCCAGAAAAAGTGCCGTGAAGCACTACAAGCTTAAGGAAGTGGCTCAGTATAAAATAAAGAAACATGTTTTGTAAAATAAAAGATTTCTCCGTGAAATCTCCAGATTGTAAATTACCGGGTTTTATCCCGAGTTGTGAAATAAAATAATCAGGAAATATTTTGCAGTTTTAAAAAGATCCTGAAGAAACTTCCGCTGTAAATTAAATACCACGGGATTTCTGTCCCGCGGCTCCTGAAACGGGTCAAACCGGGACGGGGGCCGTGACATGTAGTTTATTGCAAAGTGAAACTATGGTGAAAGACAGAACGGAAGTCATTTACCACATCAATTTTGCCTTCGACATATGGCTACGCATCAACGGATACTATTCAGCCGATGAGCCATTAAAGATGTCGTTGCCGTTCAAAGTCGTTTACCCCAGGCAAGTACCTCAACAATCAGGGAGTTTAGGAGATTGTGGTGTATGGGTTTGCATTTTCATGGAAAGGTTGATCAACAAGGAACCCTATTATCGAGAAGAAAACACCGCAAAGGCAGCTTACCAAATGAGACAAAGGTTGGCTATCATGTTCTACGATAGCCTGTTACCGGAAAACTTTGATCTCGTCAGTAGTTGCCAGTCATTTGAAAATGATGAGGATGAACAAGTTGATGAAAAAGTTGTAGATCCGTAAACAAGGTATTATGACATTGAACATTTTGCATTGGGCCGGCCCATTTCTGATTCGCCCCATTTCTGATTCGGCCCAATTCTGATTCAGATTTGGGGCCCAATTCTGATTCGCCCCATACTATTTCCACTGAATTAAAATTGTTCGATTTCAAAAAATGTCATTGGGCCGGCCCAAATCTGGTTATGCTTTAAGTATTGAAACAGAGTGTTTTTAATTGTTTGTTTATTGTTTATGGCCCATTTACATTACAATATTTTGGTCTAGCCCATGCAGCTGACCCATTATTATGGGTTGGGCCGACCCAAATCTGATTCTCCCCAATTCTGATTTGGCTCATTACGGCAACTTTTAGCATATTGTCAACTAGTACAATCGTTGACAATATCAACATTTTTCGATAGTGCTGATTCGGCCAGTTCTTTTCTAATTATTGATTCAATTCATAACTTCTTATACTTAACCAACCCTTTGGAATTAGAACCTATCTCAAATAACACTAAAAGTTATGAGTAGTTGATACCCTAACAATAAAGCACTATCTTTCATGGATAAACTGGTACAATCGTTGACAATATGCTAAAAGTTGTCATAATAATATTGTACAATTCTGATCCAGACACCCAAATCTGATTCTCCCGAATTCTGATTAGGCCCAATTCTGATTCAGATTTGGGACCGAATTCAATGGTCCAATTCTTAATCGGCCCAATTCTGATTTGGCCCAATTCTCATTCCAATAGTGCAGCAATTGTGATTCAGATTCGGCCCAATTCTCATTCCATTAGTGCAGCAATTCTTAATCGGACCAATTCAGAAGGGGGTGCAGAATTATGTAAAAAAAAACTTGTTAACCAAATATATATTAATATAACCAAATAGATTTAATGCACTATTTTCGGGCCATTTTAATGCACATAATATATATTAATATAACCAAAACGGTGCATTTCATACATATCTTAAATATTAAAAAAAAACTTGTTAACCAAACTAGTACATAAAACCAAAATCGGTTAACAAACGGGTGATCTTAGACATAAGTGACGAAGTATATGAAGATTTACAAGTAAATCTTCATAATCTCCCAAACAGAGACCCGATCGAAGTCTTCATGATACGTCAACAGGTACTCTAGTTTTGCGTCCTCGATCACTTCTTGTTCAGTTACCTTCTTTTTCTCCTTGGACGCTGCCTTGGACGCTTCCTTTACCCTTCCATTGAACCTGGAACACATGCACCTTAGGTAGGCCGAACGGGTCTCCACCTCCTTCACATCTCGTTCCGTTTCACCAACATGTCTACAAAACATGTGGAACATGCTGACCCAAAAGGCGGTATCCATAGTAGCATGCCGGCATAGGTGTCTCGTTTCAACGTAGGACATTGCAACGGCAATGTCTTCAACCTCGGTCCATGAATCATCCATATTCTTGAAGGTTTTGTGTAGAGCAAAGAAAGTGGAATGATGAATTTTGGGAAATAGGCTATATATATATATAGGCATGGATATCTTAATTAAATGCAAATTTAGTGTGAAACAATTAAATAATGTTAATTGTAACTTAAAGTTTAATAAAAGAACTCAATTGTCATTCCATATTTTGAAATTCACAATAATTAAATGCTAATTTTGTATAAGTTAAAAAAATACCTTTAAATAATAAAAAAAAACAAATTCTAAGACTTTATAAAAAGTTATTAAATTATTTTATTAATATTTCCTTTACCTATTTTTAAGAAACGGTTTAAAAAAAATTATAATAATAGTATTAGTTATAAAAAAAGAGGAGGTAGGTGGAAGTTATTATTGGTCTATAAATATGGACCATTGGTGGGATTTCTTCATACCACCACAAATTTGCACAATAATGTCGTCAAAAGGAAGGTGTCAATCAAGCATTCCAGATTGTGTAGAGAACACTGTTTGGCTTAATCGGGATGACAAATCTGTTTATTGGTCACAAAATGTTCTTGACTTCTACTACGACGGTGATAGCCAAATTTGCTATTCAACTTATATGGGGCAAACGCCATTAGACAGAGAGTGGTGGGGTGGAGTACTAGGGTATTGTGGAGATGGATTTATGCAAGAAACGGTAATTAGATTATTTTATAGTTTTATTATTTATAATTTCTAAATATGATAATTTTAAAAAATTTATAGCATGTCCGTGCATGGTGTAACAAGCTAATACAAGATAGAGAAACAGAAAATCGTCGAGGGACATCTTCATCAAATACTGTTGGTTGGACCATTCTACCCCCAAATTTTATAAACCTTCTGGCGGAACAGGATCAAGATGCTTACGGATACGCTACTGGCAATGTAGAACTATACCCTGCCTTTTGGGAAGTGGATACGGTAAAAAAAAATTACATTGTAAGAATGAGCAACATAGATATGTACTCACTAAATATTTACCGTATCTCCTTTTCAGGTTTACATACCAGTATCGCAAGACAAAGAAGGCTGGATAATCTTAAAGATAGATATGCACTCACTAAATATTACCGTTTATTTTACCAATAAATGTGATGCACTTAATTGCGGGGAACGATTCTGCATTCACAGAAGGATACACCAAACTCTAGTAGAATTCGAGAGTCTCTTCTTATGGTTCCTCGGTCGTATACAATATTGGGAAAATGCTGGACTAAGTGAGGCTGATGCGTTGGAGTACACCGGGGATGTTGTCTGGCCTACATCGGAACATCGGGTTGGTCGGAATTCGGGTGTGATATTGTCTATGTTACTGCAAAATCTTGTGCAAAACAGTGTACTTCCAAACTGGCAGGAACGAAACATGCAAGATGCATGTATGAGATATAGAAGATTTATGGCAGATCAACTCTATTCTGCACGTTTCACACCCCATTAATAATCTAATTAATAAATAATGCCTAGTGAAATTATTGTTTATTTAGTTAATTGAATCGAAATTTTTGTTAATTTAATAATTTAATTAATAAATAATGACTAATAAATAATTTAATTTAATTATTGTGAAATAAATTAATTGAATCGAAATTTTTGTTAATTGTTTATTTAGTGAAATTATGTTCTTTTTTTTTCAATTATAAAAGACTTTTTTTGTGAATTACAAAAAACTTAAAACAGAAAGTTAATATAAATAAAATAAGGATTGTAATATATCTTAAATAGGATATACATTTGGCATAAATTTATACAAAAACTTCTTCTTTAATCATCACCCAAATTGTACAAGGGGTATGTATTTTGAAGTACATAATCCTGAAATTCTCCGGCTTCAACTTGGATGGGTGTGGGTTGTGGCTTAGAGACGGTGCGAGAAGAAGTCTTTGTTTTGGGCGGTGCTAAACAGCTCGCACGAGAATGCCCATACGTTTTGCACTTACCGCAATATATGGGAGTTGGGTCCTCTCCTAGCGATAGGATTCGTTTGTTTTCTTTCGGCTTGTCGTTTTGTAATAAGCGGTGGTTGCAGATTCACCACTCCATCGGGTACTTCCCACTCTGATTTATCAGGGACTGGATTTATATGCTCCTCATACGTGGATTTATAAACTTCATTAGTGTAACATGACATCGCATAATGAGCACAATCTGGTTCACCTAAAAATCTAGATACCGCAATAACGTGCCCGCAAGGTAACCTAGATACTTGCCAAACCCGACAACTGCATGTTCCATTAGAGAAGTCAACTAAACCTCTCTTTCCACCGTCATCAATGTCAAAACTGTCCTGGGCAATTCCAGCAACCACCCACGAACGAGAACCTTCAACTTTGCCTTGAATTTTTTTTGAGCCCACGTTGTAAGCAAGTGTTCCCCTTGAATTCCCTCGTTCCGGCGATCATAGAACCATTTTTGGACAGACTGTCTGAAAAATTCTATCAGTTGGGTTATTGGAATTTTTCGGGCATGTTTTGATAAAGCATTCATAGATTCAGCGCTATTAGATGTCATGTAATGATATCTTCTGGCTGGACAATGTGCTCTTGACCATTTGTCAAACCCAATTTCTATAAGAATGTTCCGTAATCTTGGAACATCGGCACATAGCGCGTCGAATGATTCTTGAAAATCGGATATCCGGTAAGATTTGCAAGTCTTCCACCAAAGACTCTCATATTCCTTTTTTTTACGGTAAACGAAGGTTGACCATCAAAAGACGACAACATAACCCGTGAAAGCTTCTTGGAAACACAGCCCGTACGGCTAATTGTATAGAAGCTGCCCGGTCAGAAATGATTGCCAAATCTGGATGCTCGCCGATGCATTCTTTCAGTTTTGAAAGGAACCACGTCCACGACTCACCGTCTTCAGATTTACCAATGCCATAACCAATAGGAAAAATCTGATTGTTTCCGTCCATACCAACAGCCAAAAACATTGTTCCTTTAAATTCCCCCTTCAAGTGGGCCGCATCTATGATGATAAGCGGTCTTAAATTACAGACAAAGCTCCGAATCTGAAAGCAATACGACAATGTTAGATTTTTGTGGAAAAATTTATTTATTGATTGATTTATTTATTTATTTATAGTCTTTCACTTACCACCACACCTATGGCCACAAATAACATTTCAAAACGACTTTCAGAATCAGTGCGTATGTGTGTCACTGTTCCTGGATTAACCTTCTCCAAGTTATAACAATAGACGGGAAGTTCGGCAAAAGAACTTGACGAACTACCTTGCAAAAGTTCTAATGCGTTACATTTCCCACGCCATGCTTGCATGTATGATAAATTGACTTTTTTCTTTAATCCTAAAATCCTTTACAATTTCGGTCGAACGGTATATCCGTCCACAATCTTTAAATTGTTCTTTTAATAAGCTACCCACCACCATTGGGTTTGCTTGTCGCATATGTGGATATGTTTGCGTCTTAGAACATGTATGTTTGTTGTTAAAATGTTTAACGTAAAAAACATCACAAGATTCCCGACTCGCTGCCTTGAAATTCCACTGGCAATTCTCATCAATACAAGATACTTCATAACGAGTTTTGGATGATCTGTCTACTTTATACGAAAAACTTTCGCAAAGACACATTTTTCCTAATTCTATTTTCATTTCCTGTTTGTTACAGAAAATATAACCTATGTAAAACTGGCTTTTATTTTCAAGGGGACAATTAACATTATCAGTAACCCCAGATTTATATGATGCGTTACATTCATCTTCAGGAAAAACATTTACGTTAAGATCGGGACATTTAAAAAAATTGGAAGAACCCACAGATGAACAAACTCGTTCTTGCACCACATATAATTTAAATAACTCATGAGGGTTTCTTTCCGCAATATTGAAAAAAAAGTAAGATCGGAATCATCAATTATATCAATGGGATCGCTAAAACTTGACATTTTGTAAGATACACGTGTGATGTTTTGAAGACCTGTTGACTCACTAAGATTTTTTAAAAATGTGTTATAAGAAATTGTAGTAGAAGTTTCAAAACCACGTCTAACAGAATCTGGTTGGACCACGTACTCTAGCCTCCCATCAACGACTTCCCACTTGCCACCACAGTAAACAACAAATCTGACTGCCATATCAATAGAGAGAAAAAAAATATGAAGATGGATATTTTTTGTAAAAATTTAGAGAAGAAATTTTGTAAAATGTTTAGAGTAATGGTACTGGTACCTAGAATCTAATCTAAAAATAGAAACGTTACACATTGATAATAAATAAAAGAGAAATAAAAACGGAAACTAATTTTTTTTTGTCTAAAGCGTCTCGAGACTCCTCCAATGCGTCTGTCAGTACTAAAGAGTCAAAGGAACAGTAGTTTGACACGTGTTCTCACCCGCATAGGGACGCATAAATAAACGTGTTAAGACGCATATCAGGGGCATCCAAAAGCTGACAATGGATGCTTCTTCTAGACGCATAAGAAGCAGCTGTGAGGGGCATCCAACGTCTGACAATGGAAGCGTCTTCTAGACGCATACGAAGCAGCTGTTAGGGGCATCCAAAAGCTGACAATGGAAGCGTCTTCTAGACGCATACGAAGCAGCTGTTAGGGGCATCCAAAAGCTGACAATGGAAGCGTCTTCAAGACGCATACGAAGCAGCTCTTAGGGGCATCCAGCGTCTGACAATGGAAGCGTCTTCTAGACGCATACGAAGCAGCTCTCTTAGGGGCATCCAAAAGCTGACAATGGAAGCGTCTCTGACCGACGCATAAAAACTTGTACCCAGCCATACGCATCACACTAAGCCAGACGCAAGCTAAAGTGGATGCGTCTGGTAGACGCCTTCGAAGCAGCAGAAGTTTTCAGACCCAATCATTGACACACGTGTCGCTTGACTATTCCCTGACGCATCCTTAAGACCTGCAGACGCATAACCACTCTCGAAATATGTGATGCCCTGTTCCAAGGAGGCATCAATTGGCTAATTTGGTAAGTCAAAGTTTTTCTTGGCTAATTTGGTAATTTTCTCTTAAAATAAAACAAAATGGCCAGAGAAACAGTTTAAGATGTCACATACAACTATACTAGGTTAAAACCCCGTGTATTACATGCGTCGAATAAATGTAATTTTATATATCAAATAAAAAAAATATATATCTTTAAAAATCTCATTTAATACATGAGTTGAATAAATGTAATTTTATATACCAAATAATAAAACAATATATATTTAGAAATCTCGTTTATTACATGAGTTGAATAAATGTAATTTTATATATTAAATAACAAAAAAAAGTTATCTCTTTAAGAACCCCGTGTATTGTACGGTTTGAGTAAATTTAATTTTATATATTAAATAATGAAAAAAGTTACATTTTTAAGAAACCTCATGTGTTATACGGGTTAAGCACATGTAATTTTATATACCAAACAATAAAAAGTTATATCTTTATAAACCCTATGTATTATATGGATTGAATAAATCTAATTTTATATATTACATAATAAAAAAGTTATATTTGTAAAAACCCCGTGTATTACACGAGTTGCATAAATATAATTTTTTATAGTAAAAAATAAAAATGTTACCTCTTTAAATAATCTTTTTTATTACACGGGTTGAATATATCTAATAAAAATTTATATCTTTAAAGAAACTAACAGATATACCCGATATACAATGGATCGGGTGATTGCGGTGATGGTTCTTATAAATGTCACGTAAAGATAGTGATTACTGTATTTGAGTTGATAGTTGAACACGAAAATAAAAGTATAAAAGCAACAAACATTGATTAATATTTTTGTTTACCCCTTATTTCTGTACTCTTTCTATGTTCTTTGACTTGCTGTGTTGGTTTGCTGTTCGTTTTCGAGCCGAGGGTCTCTCTGGAAGCAGCCTCTCTATCCCTAGGGATAGAGGCAAGGCCTGTCTACATCCCACCCTCCCCAGACCCTATAAGTAGCTCTGCTATTTGTGGGATTTACTGGGTACGGTTGTTGTTGTTGTTGTTTACCCCTTATAAACATTTTTGAAACATCTTCTACTCTTAACTACTTTAATTTAATAAAATAAATAAATCATTTACATTATATTAATTTATATTTAGCGTACATCTTCTGTTAATTTCAGGATAAATAATTTTAAAATCTGATAAATATTTTAAAATATTATATTATCTCCTATACGAATTGTTTAAATTTATATTAAATTTATTTTTATAATTATCTTTTAGTTGATATTAACGTGATGCCTCATAGATCTATGTGATCCTTTTGTTTCGGCTAAAAACCACTATTAAGACGGGTTCCTTAAAAGATTAAGATGGGTTCCCTAAAAGCTAAATTGAGTTTATTATTCATAAAAATAAAATATATTTTATTTAACATAAATAGTCTATATTATTTATATAAAATTATCTATAAAAAATAGATGAATTTAATGAATGACATGTATTCTCTTATTGATTTATTTTATTATATAGTATAGATATAAATTTTCACAAACATCAAAATGACTTTCAAAGTACATGCGTGGCTATGTTATATATACTGTGAACTTTAACATTTCAAAAATCACTTAGGGGTTGGAGGGTGTAGTTGGAGCTCCCGAGGGGCTTTATCAGGTCACGATTCACCTCAGCCATGGAGCCCCCTTTAATTTACATGGTGTGGATGGAGCCCTTATTAAACAAAATTAAAAAAGAAAAGATTTCATTGGTTTAAATCAAGTGGGCCCCTCCTATAGCGCCCCTTCTCCGTCGTTACCATGATAGAGCCCCTCCTATAGCGTCCCCTTTAAATACGAGGGTGTGTAGTTATATCGCCCCGGGCGCTATAGATGACGAGTTGGCGGGGTGTCGCCCCCACACCCTCTTGCCTTATTACATATGTTATTTTGGTGGATTGCATGGCTATATTGAATATTGTGAACTTTTTGTTTACGTAAAGTTTTTTATTTTTAATGGATATTTTATTATATTTTTGTTATAACTCTATATATTGGTAACAGTGTAAAAAAAGTATATATAGATAGGTAACTTTCTGTCATTTTAGAGATAGAAATAACAAATAAGTTACTGCTATTTAAATAAAAATATATTTGTAATTTTAACTGTTAAAAATGTGTTGTTGACAGTATTTTATTAAATCGGTTTTTATGTAATAAATGGTAAAAAGGGAAACAAAGATAAAAGTAATAAAGGATATTGATGTAAAGTGCACTTATTTTTAATGAAAAATAAAAATATTCAATAAAAAAAATAAATAAATAAATAAAGGAGTAAGTAATTATTTGAACCTGACTAGACGGCGGTTGGGGGGCTGAACTGAGCTAACGTCTGACAGGTGAATATGTATTAAAAACAATCACCTTTGTCACGACATTTCATTAACCACTATAATATCATATTAATTCCTTTTTATGATTTAAATACTTATTTTTTATTTACTTTTTTTATCATTGGGCTTTAGCCCAGTGGTATGGCTGTGTGATGGTGACAAACCCACCGAGGGAGTTCGATCCTAAGCCACCCGGTTTTCATCCAGCTGTTATTTCAGCCAGTCAACTCGTGTGGAGGCAGTACGGTTTTCGGGAGAACGACTTAACCAAGTCTGATCAATTCAGCGCGGGCCGGTTAAGACAACGTATGTCTGGGCAGAGCTTGGCTAGGGCCACTTAATTAGGCGGTGTGACAATGGGTCACTCATAAGAAAATCACCGTTCTAAAAAAATGATTTTTTTTAATGGATTTAAATGCTACTATCAGTGGGTTAGTTCTCTGTTAATTTTCTTTATTTTATCATTTTTAAAAGCGTTTTATAGCATAAATACACATAAAAAAACTATAATTTTATGAATTTGAGTGATACGGAAAAGAAAGTAAAAACAAGGGAACCCAAAATCAAATCAAACAGATTTTATTTTAGCGGTAAAAATAAAAAAATATTAAATGTAAATTAGAAAAGGTAGGATGACGTAGAGAAGAAAAAAAAAAAAAAAAGATTAACCAATTGTATTGTTTAACAGTACTGAAGGGTCGTTCTTGTTGCATGGAAGAAGTAAAACACCCAGTCTACTCCATATCTTACCACCCAAACATCCTTCTTTCATGTCAGATACGAGTCAAAGATTTTTAAATATAATATATTATTTTATACACAGTAAAAAATTGATTTTAAATAATAAAATTATTACTAATAAATTTTATAGTCCAAAGGTTTGTTTTTTCATATTTGGATCCAAAAATTTAGAAAATTTGTCATTTTCATCCGGCTTGTAACTCCTATTTTTCGCCGTTAAGTCGGACGTATTTTCATCTTATCTGTAAACTTAAAGGGCAATTTGGTCTTTTCACTTTATGTACAAGCATTTAGCATAATATGCAAGTATTCAAAAGACCGAAATGACCTTTAAGTTAATAAAAAGACGAAAATACACCTGGTTTAACAGAGAAAAATGGATAGAGTTAACGAGCCGAATGAAAATGACAAGATTTGAAACCTTTTGGATTTAGATGCGAAAAAACAAACATTTGAATCAAAGTCGCAAAACTGGCCAAACCTTAGGGATGAAAATGACATTTGGACTCATTATTATTTAATTTCAAACTTGGAAAGTGATTACAAAGTGAAAATTAACAAGCTAAGGCTATGTGTTAGAGAGTTCCATCCCCATGCCATACAGTAGGTGTTGGGCGTGGCACACCGTTACAGGCTAGCGTCATTGCTGGTGAGGGTGCAGCTGTGGGTGGCATAGCGGGCTTGGGGCAAGAGGTTTGAAAGGGAGAGAGGGGCGTTAGGGGTGTTGTCAACCGCAACACTTAAATGTGAAAGCTCTATTGTCTATGTGGCGTCACGTGACACTATATCATTTTTCCTGATAAAACCCCTTTGGAGCCATCTACAACATGGTCTAACGTGATAATAAAGTGAACATTTCAACATTTATATACATCGTTAAGTTAAGAATGGCCAGTGTTATTAAGTATTATATGTATTTGAATTATATGTTTTAAATAAGAAAAGAATGGCAACACATATTTCTGTCTTTCTTTTATATTATAAATTTGTCTTTTAAGTTATTACTTGATGGCTTAATTTTTTTTAAATGACAAATTTGGATCATTTAACGGATCACTGAAGTATTATCGTCACGATTCCTGTTGTTGCTATTGTATAACGTATCACCCCTTGTGTCGTTCTTTTTTCTTTTTGGATTGTGACATCGTTTTTCTAAATTTTTATGCACATGTTGGAACCAAGCTTTTGACTTTTGCCATAACCAATTTGTTATCACATGTTTTGCTTTAGTCTATTCCTTCACGACTCACGATTCTAATTAACAAGAAAAATATATTATTTTATTAAGAGTTATAGTTGATCAAACATAAAAATGCTTCGAGGGTTGGAGGAAGAAATGTTTACTTTTAAAGGCTTAAATAAAATTAAAGAAAAACTGCTAGAGATAATCACATATATGTATAAGTTTTATAGTTTTACACGCTCAAACATGAATTGTAGAGTGGCCAAGTTTGACATTTGTTGAGTTTAATCTTGATAAAGTTAGTAAGAATTTACTATTTAAATGTTTATTTGTTTTTGGTATAATTTTTTTTAACGACAAATTTGGATTACTGACGGACCCACTGTAAGGCATAATGCCTATACACCATTTCAAGAGGAAACCCAATAAATATGATAAACTCCCCTGTGGGAATCGAACCCATGACCTATTGGTCCCAAAACCTTATCCCACCCCCAAGATGCCACTAGACTATAAAACCATGTGCGTTTTTGGTATAATTTTTATTTGGAAGTCTAGTATATGATAAGTGAGGTTTAAAGACAGGATCGACTCAACATTTTTAGAGGCCTTAAACGAACTAAAAAGTTGGGGTCTCTTTAAATGTGTATAATTCACAATAAAACAATAAAAAAATGCATCTGCTTTGGTTGAAAAATTAGATGAACATTAAAGCTTCTTGTTTACGCTTTTTTTTTTTTTCTAACGAATTAGGCCTTTTATTCTAAATTAGTTGGGCCTTGTAATAAAATTTGAATGAATTGGGCTTTTTTTCTTCTAAATCAATTGGACTTTGCAATAAAACTATAAAAGTTGGTTTTGTTGTGATTATTTGAGGCTGATACACAAATATTATACAACATTTTAAAATAAAAATTGGTGGCCGTGTTTGTTTTTGGAGGCCCTAGACTCATGCCTTTATTTATTAGCTTGTAGAGCCGGCCCTGTTTAGAGAGTCTTGGGATTAACTTTGTTATTAGTATAAATAAGGTTCTTAGGTGTATTTGTAATGTGTGGTTTGATTTCTATATAGAAAAAGAAAAGTCGTGAGTACGTTTCTGACAAATCCGGTTGTTCGTTAGATTGTTTTGATATGATTATTCATACAATAACAACTTTTAGGATTTTCAAACATATATATATGAAGCGGGTACGCGTGACTAGACAGGGCAAACGGGTCGGGTCGGGTCGGGTTGGCTCGGGTCATGGGTCAAAACGGGTTCGGGTTGAAACGGGTTTGGGTCAAAACGGGTCAATTAAAAAAGGGTTATTGTATTTTAATAATCCTAAGTTTCACCAGTTGGCCGATAATAATCCCAACTTTAAAAATTCCCTCCAATAATCCCAACTTGTAAGAGCATTCACATCCAACCCCCTAAAATTATACATAGAGTTAATTACTGTTTTCGTCCCTGTGGTTTGTCAAAAATCACTATTTCAGTCCATTAGTTTAAAAATTGCGATTTCAGTCCCTGTGGTTTCACTTTCGTAACTATTTCAGTCCACCTCCGTTAACCTCATCAATTTATTCTGTTAAGTACACATGAATTGACCATAATGCCATTATTAATAAAAAAACAAAAAGATATCTAAATGAGTTAATTACTATTTTCGTCCCTGTGGTTTGTCAAAAATCACTATTTCAGTCCACTAGTTTAAAAATTGCGATTTCAGTCCCTGTGGTTTCACTTTCGTAACCATTTCAGCCCAGTCTCCTAACACCGTCTATTTTACCGTTAAGTTTTTAATGAAATACCTAAATTACCCTTGTGTTAATTAAATATGGACTTATATGATTTTATTATTGGATTTATATGATTTTATTGTTGTATGACATATGGACTTAAATTGGATTTTAGAATGAGAAAATGTCTAGGTAAGCATTATTTTTCAAAGTTATTATGTTAATGGATGCTGCTAGGAAGATATTAATTGGGTGGGGTAATGGGTCACCGGACATTAAGAGGGTGGGGTTGTGATGCCGGAGAAGATGACCGGAAACTTTTGCCGGAAATGAGAGTAGGGATGGAGTGGGGTGGGGTAGCGTGGGGTTGTGTTTTAACAAGTGGGTCCTAGAATACAATTCACGTGTACTTAACAGAATAAATGGATGGGGTTGACGGATGTGGACTGAAATGGTTACGAAAGTGAAACCACAGGTACTGAAATCGCAATTTTTAAACTAATGGACTGAAATAGTGATTTTTGACAAACCACAGGGACGAAAACAGTAATTAACTCATTTAGATATCTTTTTGTTTTTTATTAATAAGGGCATTATGATCAATTCACGTGTACTTAACAGAATAAATGGATGGTGTTAACGGAGGTGGACTGAAATAGTTACGAAAGTGAAACCACAGGGACTGAAATCGCAATTTTTAAACTAATGGACTGAAATAGTGATTTTTGACAAACCACAGGGACGAAAATAGTAATTAACTCTTATACATACATTCCACTAAAAAACAACTCCTATATCAATATATTTTCACTAAAAACAAATACTTTTTCTCTCTCCTTTTCAATTAAATAATATTTTTATACCTTTATCATTACATTTTTGTCTCTCCTTCACTCACAACCACTTTCAATATATATTAAAAAATTATAGTGGGTGAACAGTGTCCCTCCAAATATACAGATGAACAGTAACATTTTCTCTCTCATCCACTCACAACCATTTTTTATACTCTTTATATTTTAAAAAACCCACACTCACAATTTAGTTCTCTGGATGTGAATGCTCTAAAAGTTTGGCCGCCATTGATCCTTTTCAAACATATAAGAATTTGGTCTTCTCAATAGATTCAATTACACCTAGAGACTCCTTAATTGATTTAAGTGCACCTATGTTAGAAAATGATCAATGGCGGCCAAACTTTTACAAGTTGAGATTATTGGAGGGAATTTTTAAAGTTGGGATTATTATCGGCCAACTGGTGAAACTTAGGATTGTTAAAATCCAATAACCATTAAAAAAGGGTTGTTTTGGTTCGGGTCGAAACGGGTTCGGGTCAAAACGGGTTCGGGTTGGAGCAGGTTCGGGTCGAAACGGGTTCGGGTCAGAACGGGTTTCGGGTCGGGTCGAGTTTGTTAAAAAAAAGTTAAAAAAAAAAAGTGACTGTCCATGTTGAACGCCATGCTCGTTCCTATGGGTTCGTCAATGATTACTATTAATATGCAGTTATTACTAGCAATTAATTGCTAATCACGGTCGAAAAATACTTGCAGAAGTAAAATTGAGAAAACAACCTTCTATAGAAATGCAACAATTAACTCGTTCTTTTGATTTGCGTCATCAACGAACTGATTAACAGAAATCATGATTACAACTGATTTACAGTTATTACATGCTATCAATTGCTAATTACAATCGAAAATTGAGTAGAATTGAGAAAACAAACGTCTATTGAAATGCAACAATTACTTAATCTGTTGATTTGCATCATACAAATGGAATCGATTAATAGAGAATATGATTAAGATTTATGTGAAATTATTACTAGAGATCAATTGCTAGTTATAGTCGAAAATTGAGTAAGATTGATAAAACAAACGACTATTGAAATATAACAATTACTTAAATCTGATGATTTGCATTGTACGAATCGAATCGATTAATAGAGAATATGATTACGATTAATCGAAAATTGAGTAAGATCAATTGCATTGTACGTGTCGAAACGGCTCGCGTCGAAACGGTACGCGTCGAAACGGTTCGTGTCGAAACGGTACTCATCGAAACGGTTCGCGTCAAAACGGTACTCGTCGAAACGGTTCGCGTCGAAACGGTTCGATTCGAAACGGTACTGGTCGAAACAGTACGCGTCGAAACGGTTCGCGTCGAAACGGTAGGCGTCGAAACGGTTCGATTCGAAAAGGTACGGGTCGAAACGGTACGGGTCGAAATGGTGTGCGGGTCGAAATGGTTCGCGTCGAAACGGTGCGGGTCGAAACGGTTCGATTCGAAACGATACTGGTCGAAATGGTACAGGTCGAATCAGTACTGGTTGAAACGGTTCGCGTCGAAACGGTACGTCCCGAAACGGTTCGCGTCGAAACGGTACATGTCGAAATGGTACGAAACTCGTCCTGACCCGTTTCTTTAAGGTGCTAACCCACATCGACCCATTTCTTTAAAGTTGTCGACCCACTTTGACCCGAAAATAACAAGATGGAATTTCAATTGACCCATTGTGACCCGTTTAGTTAAAATATCTTACCCAAATTAACCCATATAATTTTAAAAGCAACCCAAAGTAATCCACTTGAAAGCCTTTGGGTCAAGATTGCCACCTCTACGTGTGACACTTGGTATTTTTTTTTTCATTTGTATTACTTTTGAGACCTGACCTTAATCTTGTTTTATCTTCCATTTGATCACTTTGATGTCCATTTATACTTTAGAACAAAGTCAGTGATGTTCTATCACATGTAAGGTTTTGAAAACATGACATAATGTGGAACTTATGTCGACATGTTATAGCATATGTAAGGTTTTAAAAACATGACATAGTATGGTACTAATTGCCTTAATGATCCATTCATTTAATTGTCTCGACGGGCTAACATATATGATTTCTAGGTTAGAACCCCGTGTATTACACGGGTTAAATAAATGTAATTTTATATACCAAATAAAAAAATATATCTTTAAAACCTTTTTTTATTACACAGGTTGAATAAATGTAATTTTATATGCCAGATAATAAAACAATATATCTTTAAAAATCTCGTTTATTACATGGGTTGAATAAATGTAATTTTATATATTAAATAATAAAAAAGTTATATCTTTAAGAACCCCGTGTATTGTAGTAAATTTAATTTTATATATTAAATAATGAAAAAAGTTACATTTTTAAGAATCTCATGTATTGTATAGGTTGAACAGGTGTAATTTTATATACCGATCAATAAAAAGTTATATCTTGTTATAAAACCTTTAGAATAAACTGACAAAATAGCTCAAACCACAGGGATTAAAATGACATTTAACTCTTTACATTATATTAATTTATATTTAGTATACGTCTTTTGTTAATTTCAAGATAAATAATTTTGAAATCTAATAAATATTTCAAAAGACTATATTATCTCCTATACGAATTGTTTAAATTTATATTAAATTTTATTTTATAATTATCTTTTAATAAATATTAATTATAATTAAGTAGGAGATAGAGATGAGAAAACTAAAAGATATATATGTGTCCCTCAATTGGTTTCTTTTATTATATAGTATAGATATAGATTAGAAATACAACTTATTATACTATTGCATAACACGTTAGTTGATATTCCGAAGTGTATGTGTATAATGATAATCCCTTTCACGTTTCAATTAATCAACAATCCAACTTGCTCTTTGATGTTAAATTACCCATTATTTATGGAAAACAATATCAAAACAAATATTTTATGGAACTTTATCCGTATCCATAATTTCTTAAATGTTTTAAATATATATTAAATTTAATAATTTAAATTAAATAATAATTATCTATAATTAATGATGGTCTAGAATAATGACAAGTGTCCCTCCATTGGGTTCTTTTATTATATGTATATAGATGCCTATGTAATCTTTCAACTTGGTAATTAACTATTTAACCAAGGTTATATTTATGGCTTCTAAACCGGATTTTATGATACTAAATAAATAATTTATTTTTTGAAGATTATTATGTATTTTATACTAATATATAAACACAAGAAAAATAATACACTCTCTCTTCTATTCTCTCACTTATGTTATTTGTTATTCTCTTGAAGATTTTTTTTGAACGGCATTCTCTTGAGGATTATTATGCAAATTGCAAAGCATGACTTTTCCTTATGGCCCGAAATTTTGAATGTTAAAGAACGTACCATGCGTATGGGCTGCGAATTGGGGCCAAAAAGCATGTATTTTATGTGTTATGCATATGTTTCTATGTGCGCGTACAGACGTGTGTACACTCAAAGCAGGATATGAAATTGATAACACACTCAATTAAGACTAGATAACTCCCAATCTTATTACTAAGAAAAATAGCTCAAAAACTTAGTAAGGTATATCCATACATCATGACTCGATATATGCCAGATTTATAGGCTGGACTTCAAACACTTCCAAACCTATAATAATAAACAAACTTAAGACCCAACCATCTTGTTGGTATCCCATACAATCTGCCAGGAAATGTGGTAAAGCAAGTGGGTGGAAGACAAAAGTGGGTGGAAGACAAAAGTGAGTGGAGGATAAAGGTGAGTGGAACCCGGGAATTAGGCAACAATCACCCCCTTAATTCCCGAACCGGGATAGGCAGGCCTTCCATACCAAGTAACCCACGCATTTCCATGAACTTGACTCGCGCAAGTGCTTTGGTGAGAATATCGGCCCTTTGCTCGTCTCCACTTACATACTCAATTTCCACCAACTCCTTTTCAACGCATTCACGAATAAAATGATATCGTGTATCGATGTGTTTACTCCGACCATGAAACACAGGATTTTTCATTAATGCTATAGCTGATTTATTATCCACCCAAATCACTATCTTTTGCATCTCACCACCTACGATTTCACCATATAAACTTTGAAGCCAAATCGCTTGACATGCCGCCGAAGTTGCTGCCATAAACTCGGCTTCACAAGATGATAATGCTACCGTATTTTGTTTTTGAGAACACCATGAAATGGGTGTTTCACCAAAATAAAATATGTGCCCCGTAGTACTTTTCCCGTCATCCTTATCGGTATTATGACTACTATCACTATAGCCCATGATCTTGTGACTTCCTCCCCGTTTGTACCGTAACCCATAACTTGTAGTGCCGGCAATATAACGAAGAATTTGCTTAACCACAACTAGGTGAGAAACCATTGGAGATTGCATGTAACGACTCGCAATTCCAACCGAATAAGATAAATCCGGTCTTGTATGTAATAAATAACGAAGACAACCAACTAATCTTCGGTAATTCGTTGGATCAACCGGTTCACCTTTCTCGTCCTTTGATAACTTTAAACCTGGATCCATAGGACATTTAGCCGGATTACACTCGAGCAAGCTTGTTTCTTTTAGAATCTTCTTCGCGTACCCTTCTTGCTTGATTGTAATGCCTTTCTCGGTTTGCTTGACTTCAATACCGAGATAATAAGATAGTAATCCGAGATCGCTCATCTCGAATTTCTCCTTCATTTGCTTCTTAAATTCTTCGATTTTCTTAGTGCACGAGCTTGTCACGATTAAGTCATCTACATAAACACCCGTAATAATTAATTCATTTCCCTCATGTTTAGTGTAAATTGCTTGTTCTTTCGAGCACCGCTTAAAACCAAGAATCTTCAATGTACCATCGAGCTTGAGATTCCAAGCTCGTGGCGCTTGTCGAAGCCCATACAATGCCTTAGTTAACCGGTAGACTTTTTCTTCATGGCCCTTCTTAACGAAGCCTTCCGGTTGACTAACATAAACCACTTCTTTTAAATCACCGTGCAAAAACGCCGATTTGACATCTAAGTGGTGAACTTGCCATCCTTTGCAAGCCGCATGTGCAAGTAACAAACGCACCGTTTCCATTCGAGCCACTGGTGCGAAGACCTCGTCAAAATCAATACCAAATTGTTGAACATAACCTTTTGCGACGAGTCTTGCCATGTATTTTATGATCTCCCCGGATGCATTACGCTTAACTTTATAAACCCACTTTAAACCGATTGGTTTAATATTACCCGGGAGTTTTGTTAAAGTCCAAGTTTTATTTTTTTCAATGGACTCTAACTCTACTCGCATTGCTTTTTCCCAAAACTTATTTCCTTTAGCTTGAGAATAAATTGTCGGCTCATCTTCTGCTGCAAGTAATAATTCTTCCGGTTCTTCTCGATTAACCCCATCTTGGACATGAAAATCTTTAAACTTTACCGGCATCCGTTTCTGTCTCGTCGATCGTCGTAGGAGAGTTTCAACCTCAACAAAGTCGGGCATAGGCTCACCCGAACCTGTCTCCATTGAGGGTGAACTGGCAGCCAAAGCTGCTGATGACAGAGGGCTGCTGTGCGCAGCTTCTGAGCTAGCTGAACTGTGGCCTGAAATAGCAGTTTGCTGCTGAAACGCCGCAGTGTTTTGCTGCTGATTTAGTCCACTTTGCTGCTGAGTTACTGTTCCAGATGCACCTTCTGGAGTGTACGGGTCAGGGTCTGACTCGGTAGCCGTCTCGGATGAGCGTCCGTCTTGATCCGAGTAAAGAACGACTGTACAGAATTATGGGTCAGACCTGTTTTGTTTCCATTCCCAGCCACGTTTTTCATCAAATTTAACCGATCTTCGGATACAAATTTTGTTCTCAACCGGGTCATACATCCGAAAGGCTTTACACCCCGGTTCCGAACCAAAGTATACCATCGGTCTTCCTCTATCATCAAGTTTATGTTGATCAACTTTGGGTTCCGTTGCAAAACCCACACAACCAAACACGCGCAAAAACTCTAAATTCGGTTTCTTTTTTAATAATACCTCGTATGGTGTTTTTGTATCAACCGCTTTCGTAGGACTTCGGTTGAGTACATAAACTGAATGTTTAGCCGCTTCACCCCAAAATCTTTGTGGCACCTTGGTTTGTTTTAGCATACACCTCACCATACCTATTACAGTTCGATTGCGTCGTTCAACGACCCCATTTTGCTGTGGCGAATATGGAGCCGTAAGATGCCTTCGGATAGCATTGCTTTCACACCAATCATTGAACTCAGTTGATGTGAACTCACCCTGCGATCAGTTCTAAACGTGCCAATCTTTAGACTCAAATCCTTCTCAACCAAAGCTTTAAACCGTTTGAATGTCTCGAACGCTTGATCCTTGGATTTCAAAAGAAAACACCACATATAGCGTGAGAAATCATCTACAATTAAGAACATATACCTACAACCTCCTGGTGTAGATGGTGTGATGGGACCACAGAGATCACCATGTAGAAGCTCGAGTGGTCTAGTGGCCCGAAACATGGCTTTGGCCGGATATGGTTTTTGAGTCTGTTTCCCAATCAAACAACAATCACATATGTTTGATGGGTGGTTAATAACGGGCATACCACGAACCATGTTCTTTGACCCAATCTTCCTCATTGAATCAAAGTTAAGATGCCCTAGACGGGCGTGCCAAAGCCAAGAAACATCATCAAGCTTAGAGAGTAAACATACCGGAGAACCAACCACGAGCTTGATTTTATACATCCGGTTAATTTCACGAAACACCTTCATCATAAGAGTTCTTGCTTTGTCATACACTAGTAAAACATCATCTTCCATCACTACCTTGCATCCCGTTTCGGTAAGTTGTCCCAAACTAATGATGTTGGAACGAAGGCTCGGAATATAGTAAACTTCCGTTAGTATTCTATGTTCACCGGTTTTAGTTGTGAACAAGATTGAGCCTTTTCCTTCAATAGTAACACAAGAATCATCACCAAAACGTACCTTGCCGGTTACTCGTTCGTTTAGCTCCGAAAAGAATTCTTTGTTTCCCGTCATGTGGTTAGAAGCTCCATTATCTAAGTACCATAAATTCTCTTCCCCATGCTTGGATTTGAATTTTTTCGGGTTCACATTCTCTTCATTCAAGTATACTGTCTCGCTTGAACACATCATAAACAAGGTCGCATCAGTTTCTTCCGTTTCAGCAAGATTTGATTCTTGCTTCCGTTCTGGACAAGTCAAAGCGTAGTGACCAAGCTTGTCACATCTAAAACACTGAATTTCAGACTTATCTTTCTTCGGTTTCTGTCGGTTGTCGTTGTTTCTTTGACCCGAGCCCTTTGACCCACTACCTTTACCATTTTCTCGGTTTTGGTTAGTGTATTGTCCCTGACCCGAACCACGTCCACAACCTCGTCCCCTCCTTCCAGGACCATTACGACCACGACCTCCATTATTGTATTTGTGGTTTGAGGACGATTCCCCTTGAGAAAATAGTAATTGTCCTTGACTACTAGCCGAATCTTTTTCCTCCTTAATTCGTTCCTCGAATGCCTTCAAACGACCTACCACATCATCAAAGGTAATAGTTTTCAAGTCGGTCACTTGCTCGATCGAGGCCACCATGTGAATAAACTTTCTCGGTAAGCCATTTAAAAACTTCTTGACTAACTTGGGTTCATCGATCTTAGTACCCAAAGATTCCGCCTTCGATGAAAAACCTGATAATAATGAAGCAAACTCGTCCACCGTGCTTTGTTCCTTCATCTTCAGATTTTCAAAGTCAAACATTAGGGTTTGAAGCCGTGCCTCTCGAACCCTATCTGCCCCGAGATTCCGGGTTTTCAACGTATCCCACATCTCCTTAGCCTTACTCAGATTTCTGACTTGAAGAATCTGATTTTCCGGAATGGATTGAAACAACAAAGCGATTGCCATGTTGTTTTTCTTCACATCAACTGCTGTACCAGGTTCAATTTGTTCCCAAACTCCGTGTACGTTAAAGATAGCTCTCATCCGCATGGCCCATATTTTATAATTTGTTTGAGTTAACATGGGGCACGCGAGTGAGGAAGTAGAAGCACCACCTGGTTCTTTAATTGACCCCGATTGACTACCTTCAGTGTCTGCCATCTTCGATTTCTTCTTGTAAACCAGCAAAGGTGTACTACCTTGATGTTCCAGCCCTTTGCAACCAAAAACACAATCTAGTTAGTTCTGAATAGTCTCTCAGAACAGAACCAAACTGCAACCTTCAACCGAAAAAACCCCTGTACTCGAGTCCGGTTTGCTGCTGTTGCAAATAACTCGAACTCGCCTGGTTCAAGTCTTTAAAAACTGATCTGCCTGCTGCTGCTGTTACCCTTCTTGGTTGAACAGAACAGAGAAGAAAAAACGACCCATATCAGCAAACTCGTTGCTTGCTGCTGATCGGATCTACGCAGGCCCTTGCTGCTGTTATTGTCTCACTGAAAACGCTCCTGGCTACCAAGAAGATCAACTTAATCGAACTGGAATTGAACCTGCTCTGATACCAATTCAAAGCAGGATATGAAATTGATAACACACTCAATTAAGACTCAAAAACTTAGTAAGGTATATCCATACATCATGACTCGATATATGCCAGATTTATAGGCTGGACTTCAAACACTTCCAAACCTATAATAATAAACAAACTTAAGACCCAACCATCTTGTTGGTATCCCATACAATCTGCCAGGAAATGTGGTAAAGCAAGTGGGTGGAAGACAAAAGTGAGTGGAGGATAAAGGTGAGTGGAACCCGGGAATTAGGCAACATACACCTGTGTATGTATGTATGTATGTATGTATAATCAGGCTAAAACTAAAATAAGCATTTTGGAATTGTGAATCGGACCAAGCATATGCCCGAACTGTTCCAATGCAATACGATTTTATGATTTTTTTAGCTTGAGTCCCACACCCCTGCAGACCAAACATCAATGAGTTTAATGTTGATGTGTGAGCGTTACATATCGCAAGAAATGACATTGCAAAGTGATGAATATATAGAGAGGTGTAACAAGACTTGATATTAAAACTCGGGTGTAGCATGGTACAAAACTAGGATGCTAAAAGAGGGAGTTTATTAGGCCATAACACAATACTCACTGCTAAAAGATCAACGCGCATGGCCTGAAATTAACTAAAGTTTCATGGTCGAGCTCAAATAGTATTATGCGCATGTATTTGAGCTCGCGACAGATTATTTAATCACCGAAAGTCATCCAATGTTTGAGCAGAGTTCCTTGTACAACTGGACCAGTATTCAGCTACAAGCTTGGAGAAGAATGAATCAGTTTCCATAAGCTTTGAAGGCTCATCATACTCCATCATTTTCCCTACAAATAAACAACTTTTAGTTTATTTTAATCGACAAATGTGACCCAGTTAGTTATGAGTGAGACAATTTGGACTATATCTTCAGGTTAAGTATAACAAAAGCTGTTTGGCAACTTCTGAATGATTAAGTGCTGAACCAATAAGAGGTCTGAACCATTAAGTGTTGAACCAGTAAGAGGTCTGAATCATTAAGAGCTAGTATAATGCTTAACCGTTCAGAGGCAAATGTCTTGACCAATTCAGATTAGAGGTCTTAACCATACAGACTCAGTATAATGCTTAACCATTCAGAGGCAAATGTCTGAACCATTCAGACATCAGCTCGCGAAACAAACAGTTTGTACCATTAACTGCTGAACCACTAAGAGATCTGAACCATTAAGAGTCTCATTAAGAGGTAAACAAACAACCCCTTAGCTGAAAGGAGAACATGTTGATAGTCATTCAAATTCTGTAACTATTAATGCATATAAGCATATAACCACCTAACACATTATGTAAAGGATGATGCTATCCCATTAGTAAGTGGATCAACCCAACTTGACCCGGTCTGTTTTGACCCATACAAAAAAAAAAACCGCTTCAACTACCCAAACCCGTTTAGATCCTAGTTACCCAAACCGCCTAGCCCGCCCATTTAGCAACACGGAATGTGTGAAATCATTTATTCCAACCATGTGGGAGATGTGACGTACCAAAAGACAGAACCATGACCTTGTCACTGTCTATAACGGTTGGGACTCTATGGGCCACAGTTATGACAGTGCAACTCGAGAACTCTTCCCTTATGATTCTTTGTAGAATAACATCTGTTGCTGAATCAATGGATGCGGTGGCTTCATCGAGTACTAGGATTTTGTTTCTCCTAAGTAATACTCTTCCTAGACAGAATAACTGTCTTTGTCCAGCACTCCAGTTCTCCCCTTCATCACTCACTGTAAAAATTATGAAATCAGACGGTTAAGAGTTTCGTATTGTGTTTCGATATCTGTTTTGAAACTGATTATCTGAAAATGAATAATTACAGTCAAATAAATACCTCTAACAAAAACATGGTATCAAGGATAGTGTGATATTTCATAAAGCTGATTTACCTGAAGAATCTAGCAAATTTGGAAGACTTCTAATGGTAGTATTAAGTTGACACTTCTCTAATGCCTGCAAATTCATATGAACTATCAACATTATTCCATAAAGGTCGTATTGATCTATGAATAGAGGTTTTTTGGTGTGCATAAGCTACCATTGTATTTTCACGTTTGTTCTGCTTATATAATGGTACTTTCTACGGGTACAGATTTATGAGTAGATCTGGGTATAGATATATGAAAAGATTTTTGTCCCGTTTGGGTCATTATGTGGACTTCTCGTAGAAGTTTTTGTTCTGTTTGGGTTAACATTCTAAATCTTATGACTCAAACAGCACACAAACCATGTTTAATGACTCAAATGTATAAGAAAGTGCAACGATTCAAAATTTCAAATAGAACAATAATGGTAGTATCTTTGGTATTTTAATCAAAATATATATTGGTCTTGTTTAGTCATTGCACATTTTTGAGTCATCAAAAGGTGACTCTTTGTTGCGTTCTGTTTGGGGTCACCGTTATAATACCTTAGAATGACCTAAACAGAACATTACACATCTTTTAATGACTCTTATATCGAAAATTTACGATGATTAAAGCAGACACAAAAGTGAAAGTACATTGGTATTTTAAGCAAAATATTCTTTTGGTCCTGTTGTAGACGTACTATTATTGTACATTTAAGTCATTAACTGATGACTTTCTATCCCGTTTGGGTCATTATACTAGCTTGATGTAACTTTTTTGTATCATTTGGGTATGATCTAAACGGCGACTCAAAATGTACGCAAAAAAAGAATAATGATCACAATTAATGGCACAAAAGTAAAAGTTCATTGGTATTTTATGCAGAAAAATCCATATGAATATCAGTGTAGATGTTTTGGTTTGGTTACCTTCCATATCTCATCATCAGAATGAAGTCCAAGCGGGTCCATGTTTGTTCGAATACTACCCCTAAACAGGGTGGGTTCTTGTGGGATGACACTTAAATTCATTCTAAGATCTTTAAGCCCAATAGAGCAAATGTCTAACCCATCTATAAGAATTCTTCCACTATCGGGTTCTACCAAACGAAATAAAGCTGTTATTAATGTCGTTTTCCCGCTTCCTGTTCTTCCAACAATGCCTACTCTAGTCCCTTCCTTGAATGTACAAGTGATCCCTTTAAGAACTAGCGGTGCGTTTGGACGGTATCTTAACTGAAAGCACATGCCCCATAAATGCATAAACATTAAGATCTTAACAGAACAAATATCTCATTTCTATACGCTTTTAGAAAAGTATAAATTTATATCAATTTGTACGCGCTTTTTCCAAGATAATTACATTTATACGCATGTACAAATATAAAAATACTGCAAGACTTTACGCGCTTACAGTTGTATATAAAATGTCGACACTTGCAACTGTTTTATGTCAACCTGACCAAGCCTAAAAGTTGCCTTTTGAATCATGTATCTTGAGACATTCTTTTATTAAAAATCTGGAAAGAAGTATGAATTCACCTTTAGATCCTTGAAATGAATCCTTCCCTTGGAAGGCCAAGATGATGGTGGTCTATTATTCACCACAACTGCCGGTGGCTCGGTTGGAATGTGCATGAATTGTTTAACCCGTTCTACTGAAATGATGTAATTGGCTAAGCTGCAATACCATCTAATAAAAAACACTTGGGTACCGGTCAAAGTCAATGCATAAGAAAGAGAGAGGCCAACCATTCCTGTACAAAGATTGAATATATGGAGTTAATATATGTTGTCTATGAACACATAAAAAGTTGTCCTGACACCTCCCGGACCCATGCATGCGGGAGCCTCGTGCACTGAGTTTGCCCTTTTTAACATACATGAACCATAGTGGAAATTTGAAATTTTGACCCATTTATTTATTGAGTCGTTTGCTTTATGTCTTCTCTCTTATCGGTCAAATGGGTCAAATCAGAAGAATAAAAATAGCTAAAAAAGAGATGGGCCGCAAGTCACCCGAAGTGTTTATTAAGGGTTTATGTCATAGATAGCAACATGCTTAGATTGGTGGTCCATTTGTCATAATTATATCCAATAATATCCCAGTCTTTTCTTTTTTTATTGAAACTGGTTAGTATCCTTCTTTGAAGTGAACTAGCTTTGTGATTTAGCTATATGCCACCTCATCAAGTGCCACATAGCAGATTGAAAAATTCGATTATTACCGAGTTTAGTTTTTGTGATCATATTCAACAAACTTAGAAAGATTAGACAAAAGTGTTTCGGGTCGACCCAACCCGTTTCAACGTGTAAAAGTACCCGTTTTGACTTGTTACCCGAGTACCCAACCAACCCTTATTTCACCTCAAGATATGACTAACATACCTGGAGGCACAAAACCATTTGGAATAAACACCAGAAGAAAACTAGCTGTGAACAAGGTGAGATTCGAAAATGCTTCGGTTCTCAAAACCAACCATTCCAATGAAGCATTTGAGAAAAAGAAAGTCGTTGCGTCTGTATCCACCAACTTGAGGTATTCTTTAAAAAATCTATCTTGCATTTTAAATGCCCGTATTGTTGCTACACCGAGCGATGTTTCAGATGCAAAATTCATCACAGGTGCTTTTGTTGTTCCATTGATTCTCATTAGTTCCCTTGCATTTGGTTGATAATATCCCTGCAGTTCACAAAAAAAGATACAGTTTTCACAATGTCTTCTACCCCGACTTTGAATTAGTTTCATGTATACACTTCTAGATTTCATAATATCTTATCTGCCTTTTCGAAACACTAAGAATGTCATATTTATACATTCCATAGTAAACAAAGTGAACTAGTGACTTATAACAGTTGTTTCACTGAATAAAGAAATAGAAATTATACATTCCATAGTAAACAAAGTGAACTAGTGACTTATAACAGTTGTTTCACTGAATAAAGAAATAGAAAAACAACATTATCTCTGAAAGGATAACCAAGATTTACCTGAGCATATTTTGTGGCCACGAGACCGAAAATGGCTACAATGAGAACTTGCCATGTCACTGAGGCCATAATGCAAATCATAGCAAGTAATTCAATACCAGCAGCAGCCACATAGGCGAAAGAAAACGGTATGTCAAAATCGATTACACTAAGATCAGATGAGGCCTGCAGGAAATATTAAATTAGCAACCAAACATGTTATGTATACAACACCATTTTTTTTCTTCTTTTGGGCTAAATTTATAACAATGTAACCACCTTGGTCTAAGTTCTGTTTAGATAACCAACTCTTCTAGGCCAAATAAAAGATTTGAAACTTGAAAACTGATTCAAGCTAACCGACTTTCAAAAGTTTTAATTTAAATATTTTCAAAAGGATGACGCGTCGATAGCTTTTGGCCATGTACGACTTTTTCCATGTGTCGTTGACATGGCGCCTCCAAACTGATTATATTAAGTGACTACCATAAATCAAATATTTGAACTATCTGGCCTAAAAAATGTTGGTTACTATAATCAGAATTCAAGAAGAATTTTTCCAAAGAATCCTTACCCTGGTTAGAATTCGCCCAACTGGAGTCGAGTCAAAGAAGACCATCGGAGCACTGAAAATCGAGTCAGTGAATTTATTGAAGAACAATTTGGAGGCCTTTAATCCCAAAAGTGCAGCAAACAATGATCTTAAAAACACAAAAACTGTGCTAATAGATGAAAGCAAAGTATAAACACAAATCAACATGATGGTGGTGACTTTAGGGATCTGAATACCATATGCTAGCCAATAACTTGCTGCTGCTTGAAGAGCAACAAAACTAGTTACTGTAAAAACCGATAAAAATAAAAACCATGATCCTTCTGAGATGACAACATAATCTAAGAAAGGTTTCCATCCAACATTCCCAATCTCCTTTTCCTCTTCTTCAGTCAACTGCACTCCTGGTGGGCCCTTCATTAACTGCCCCTCACTTTTTTCTTTTTTGAGGTAATTATTACTATTTTCATCCAAATTTTGATGCATATTCATTGTTTTGTTTTCAGAAGGTGAAGAGTTTAAACCTGTGATTGCCTCTTTATGAGCATTCACAAGCTCTTCAAATGCTGTCCCTGCCATTAAGATTTTTTCATAGTTTCCTGATTGTGTAATTTGACCATCTTGCATAACCTTGAAACAAAAAAAATAAATAAAATAAAATATGATCACTAAAAATGATTAAAAACCTATATATTGGGTCAAATTGGTTGGGTAACGGGTCAAAACATGATCAAATTGATTGACCCGCTAACACCGATCATTAGAAGTATGTATAAACAATGAACGCACCAATTTGATTACAAAAACGAAATTGTGACAATCATAATCTTAATGTTTATATAAAACAATTTAGGAGGCTAAGGTGTTAAAAGTAGAGTTTGGGGAACCAGTTTGACCCCATTATGTTTGAGATAAAACACAACTAAATCAACACATTCATAAGTTCTAATTATATTTACCAGAATATTGTCAACTGATGAGAGAAACTCCACTTGATGAGTGACAAGAATGACTGTTTTGCCCTCAAGACAGTTCATAACACAATCCTGAACCACAAGATTCACAATTTAAATGAGTGTTCAAGGAATCCATAAAATCCAAAAAACCGAAAAAGCATTTCAAGAAGTTAAAATCTTACATTAAAGAGAGTCGCGGCTGTATGTGCATCTACGGCACTAAAAGGGTCATCAAGAAGATATATATCGGCATCATTGTATACTGCACGTGCAAGTTGAATCCTTTGCTTTTGGCCCCCACTCATGTTAAGCCCTCTTTGTCCAATTTCTGTTAAATCTCCATGAGTAAAAGCTTCAATATCTTTATCTAAAGCACACGCCTTAATAGCCTTTTCATATCTAGGTCTGTCCATTGGCTTCCCATACAATATGTTATCTTGAATTGTCCCACTTTGAATCCAAGATGTTTGGCTAACATAAGCAACTGATCCAGAAACACCCACCTGAAAAAAAAGATTACAATTAGTCCGATATAAGGTACAAAAACTTGCATGTATTCAGTATAAAGAACTTTATCACATACAATCAATGAATTTGTGCACTTACTGTTCCAGAAGTTTTGGATATTTCTCCAAGAATAGAATACAGCATAGATGATTTTCCAGCTCCAACTGACCCGCAAACCGCAACTTTCTGTCCATATGTTACTTCAAGATTTATGTTTCTAAGAGTTGGAATGGGTGATTCAGGATCCCAACTGAAATTCCCATCCTGTATTTTGATATAAGCATGCACTACTAGAAAACATCATTTTTCCCACAAAAAGTTTCCTACAAATTTTCTACAACTCAATTTTTGCTACAAGTTTCCTACCGTTTTCCGACAAAACAGAAAAACAAAAAAAAACCCAAAACTTATCCACAATTTTCTGACAAAATTGCCACACAACAAGCATTTGTAGCAATTTTGCAGCAAAATATATTACCTTTGTGACAAACTTCCTACAAAATAAATAAGAAATTTAAATTATTTGTTACTATGGCAAAATAAATAATTTAAAAAAATAAAATTTCTAAATTTGTCGGTAATTTGTAGCAACTAGCTACAAATTTGCGACAATTGTAATTTATTTAATTTTCAAGTCTGAATTTCAATAAAATAAATAATTAAATAAAATAAAGTGTTAAATCTGTAGGAAATTTGTAGCAAATTGACCCTACTTGCTACAGTTTTTCGACAAAAAAGGGTTATATTTCTTAACTTAGCTAAATAAAAAAATTTAAAAATAAAATGCTAAATTTGTCGAAAATTTGTAGCAAATTTACCTAGTTTGCTACAATTTTCTTACAAAAAAAGTTATTATATTTGTAATATCTAAATTTTGGTAAAATAAATAAATCAAAAAAATTAAAACTTTATTTGTAGCAAATTTGTAGCAAGTTGCTACAGATTTCCTACAAAAAAGTTATTTTATTTGTTAATTTATCAATTTCAGAAAAAAACATATATTTTTAAGAAATAAAATGTTAAATTTGTCGGCAATTTGTAGCAAACTAACACCAGTATCTACAGATTTCCTACAAAAACATATTGTTATTTATCAATTATAAAAAAACATATAGTTTTAAAAATAAAATTTTATATTTGTGGATAATTTGTAGGAAATTGACAACAGTTCCTACAGATTTCCTACAAACAGAAAGTTATTTTATTTGCTATTTATCAAATTTAGAAAACATATATTTTTAAAAAAATTAGTGAGAAGATCAGTATTTACAAACTATAACTTATATATTTTTAAAAAATAAAATTTTAAATTTGTCGAAAATTTGTAGCAAATTGTTACCAGTTGCTACAGATTTCCTACAAAAACAATATTTTCTACAAAATAAATAATTAAATAAAATAAAGTGTTAAATCTGTAGGAAATTTGTAGCAAATTGACCCTACTTGCTACAGTTTTTCGACAAAAAAAGGTTTTATTTTTTAACTTAGCTAAATAAAAAAATTTAAAAGTAAAATGCTAAATTTGTCGAAAATTTGTAGCAAACTGACCTAGTTTCCTACAATTTTCTTACAAAAAAAGTTATTATATTTGTAATATCTAAATTTTTGTAAAATAAATAAATTAAAAAAATTAAAACTTTATTTGTAGCAAATTTGTAGCAAGTTGCTACAGATTTCCTACTAAAAAGTTATTTTATTTGTTAATTTATCAATTTCAGAAAAACATATATTTTTTAGAAATAAAATGTTAAATTTGTCGGCAATTTGTAGCAAACTAACACAAGTAGCTACAGATTTCCTACAAAAACATATTGTTATTTATCAATTATAAAAAAACATATAGTTTTAAAAACAAAATTTTACATTTGTCGATAATTTGTAGGAAATTGACAACAGTTCCTACAGATTTCCTACAAACAGAAAGTTATTTTATTTGCTATTTATCAAATTTAGAAAACATATATTTTTAAAAAATAAAATTTTAAATTTGTCGGAAATTTGTAGCAAATTGTCACCAGTTGCTACAGATTTCCTACAAAAACAATATTTTATTTGTTAATTATTAATTATAAAAATCATATAATTTTATTTGTCAATAATTTGTAGCAAATGACCCCTATACTGGCTAAGGAATAGTTACGGGGGCGTAAAACAAAAAAAAATACGTTGATGGGGACCGGCATACTATGTGTAGTGCTTTACTTATTTACGAAAAATAATAAATAAAAGGGTCATTCCATTTCGACAAAAGACAAACACCCAAGTTCCAAAGCTTTTGGCCCGCTATCCCGATCATGATTTTCCTACCCAAGAGGGAAAGGCCCTTCCCTTTTGGGCCGGTTGTGGGCGAGGAGGGATTCGAACCCCCAACATTGTGGTTCGTAGCCACGTGCTCTAATCCTCTGAGCTACAAGCCCTATACTATACTATACTATATTGTACTTTACTGTACTGTACGATACTATACGATACTATACCATACGATACGATACTATACTACACTAGACTACACTATACTTGAGAGAACGACCCCTTTATGCAGACTCAAACCCCCTAGATTATCCGATTCCGGTCGTTGATCTAGTGTTTCTTCAATACTACACTTACTATACTCTACGATTCGATACGATATGAGACGATACGATACTATACTATACGATACTATACTATAGTATACGATACTATACTACATTATATGATACGATACCATACCATACTAAACGATACTATACGATACGATATGATACGATATTATACTATACTATACTATACTATATTATACGATACCATGCCATACCATTAGGGCTGTAAACGAACCGAACGAACACGAACGAGGCCTTGTTCGTGTTCGTTCGTTAAGGAAATAAATGTGTTCACGAACGGTTCATGAACACTTACCGAACGAGATTTTATGTTCGTGTTCGTTCATTAAGAAAATGAGCGTGTTCGCGAACGGTTCACGAACACAAATAAATTTGGCGAACGCGACGAGGGATAAAAATAGATGGCCCAGAGAGTAGCACTCGAACTTGAATCCCTTATTGTGGAACATAGTCGATCGTATTCGCCGATGTAAATAATGAGAAAAGAAAGGGAAATGATGCATAAACAAGGTGAAAGTGGGTTTCCTAGTTTAATTTTAAGGTAATAAAACAAATAAAAGTTTAATAATATAAAAAGTACAAATAAAATATAAGAAAATACAAAGATCTTCAATTGAAACACAAACATAGGAACATAAATGAATGCAAATCATCAAATGTTCACGAACACGTTCACGAACACCTTACCGAACGTTCACGAACACAATCGAACGAACGAGACTTGTGTTCATGTTCGTTCATTTAACTAATCGAACGAAATTTCTTGTTCATGTTCGTTCGTTTGTTAAACGAACGAACATAAACGAACTTCCTGCCGAACGGTTCACGAACTGTTCGCTGAACGTTCGGTTCGTTTACAGCCCTACATACCATGCTATACTATATATCATACTATACCATACCGTACTATACTATATACCATACTATACTGTACGATGCCATACGATCCTATACCGTGGTTCATAGCCACATTCTCTAATCCTTTGAGCTACAAGCCCTATACTATACTATACTATACTATACTATACTATACTATACTATACTATACTATACTATACTATACTATACTATACTATACTATATATACTATATTGTACTGTACTGTACGATATTGTACGATACTATATTATACGATACTATACTACACTAGACTACACTATGCTGCACTTACTATACTATACTATACGATTCGATACGATATGAGACGATACGATACGATACGATACTATACTATACGATACTATACTATAGCACACGATACTATACTACACTATACGATACGATACGATACGATACCATACCATACTAAGCTATACTATACAATACGATATGATATTATACTATACTATACGATACCATGCCATACCATGCTATAACCATACTATAGTACTATACTATATATCATACTATACTATACTATATACCATACTATACTGTACGATGCCATATGATCCTATACCATACAACACGACACTATATTACTATATACCATACTATACTATACGATGTCATGCGATCATATACCATACAACACGACACTATATTACTATATACCACGCTGTACGATGCCATACGATCCTATACCATACAACACGACACTATATTACAATACCATACTGTACGATGCCATACGATCATATACAATACAAGTATACTACACCACACTATACTATACTCACTACTAGAAAACAGGCCTAATGTAACTTTTTAGATGCAACCCTTTTTAAATGAATTGCAATTGACTCTAATGCAACTTCATTGAGCATAAAGGTTGCATTAGAAGATCTGATGCAACCTTTTCATTAAAAAGTTGATAATTTTACAAAGAATGCAATTTTTTTATTGTAAGGTTGCATTGAAATTTTTTTAATGCAACTCTTATGTTAAAAGGTTGCATCCACACTCTGTCGTGTCATGACGTAATTACTTATTTGCCCATAAACTTTCACCGATAAAAAAATTTTAAGTTGACAAATTCCATAAAAATGACGAAACATATAGGAACTTTATTATTTTAATATGATGTAACTTTAGTTTAAAAAATATTTTTTTTCTTGTTTATTAAAAATGTAAAAAATCTCTTTCTTCATATATAATAATGAATTAAATATTAGAAAATGTAATTTGTGTATAATTTAATATATAAAAATATATTAATTCTAGAATATATCAAAGTAACTTGTTCCCTCTCAATTTGTGCTAAAATTTATTGAAATATTAGAAATTCCCTCCTGAATTATATTTCCCCCTAAATCCCAGAACTTCCAACCCCACTTCCATAATTCACGCCATCACTTTGTATGCATTTGCGCCTACCCCCCTCAACCTCCAGCAAACAGCCGTCTCCCACCTCCACCTCTAGTCGTCCACCGCCGCAGCGCCGTCCACCTCCACCTTTCAGGCGTCCACCACTCCAAATCTCTCTCAGGTGTGTTATAACTTGTTGATGTTATCATGTTAATTTTCAATTTCTTGTCTTTTAATATGCTTTAAACTATGATTAGTTATGTTAATTTATAGTGTGTTGAAACATAGAATTTTTAATGTTAATTTTAACTTGTTGTATTGAAGCTTAGAAGTTAGCCATTTAGGGATGTTGTTGATGCAGGGAAGGTGTTCGATGAAATGTTATTGAAATTGGACAGTTGAGTTAAAGGAATTGTTTATATTTGTTGGTTGAAGTGTACCCTTTTAAGGAAATTATTATTTAACCAAGATATTGATAATAGAGAGTATTAATTAGTTCCGATTAGAGTTGTTGATTATTCAGTATGTGGTGAAAGTAGATGAGGATGTGAGATCAAACATAGCAACACTTAAATCCACGCTTAAGTCAAGAGTTAGAAAATTATCAAATAAGTTGCAGGTGTCAAACTGAGAATTCTTTTTTCTTTTTTTTTTCTTGCATCCAATATGGCTTTTTTGATCTTTAACTCTCTTGAGAAGACCTATGGTTAGTCCAAATAACTGTTTCATTCATGTAGAGTGCCTATGTATGCCCAGTGAATTTAATTCTATTATCATCATCCAGTCCATATATATTTATTTGCCTGCATAAAACAAGTCAAACATCTGAAAATATTATCAACGAAGCTAGAAGAAATGAACACGGTTTGTTGAACACATTACTTCCTGAACCGCTGACATTTTGTGACACTAGTGTGAATAAGAACGCAAACTAAGGCACCATTAACCACTGACTTGCTTATGTGTATGAGTTCCTTGTATCGTGTTTTTTTATGACACTAGTGTGAATAAGAACGCAAACTAAGGCACTATTAACCACTGACTTGCTTATGTGTATGAGTTCCTTGTATCGTATTTTTTTATGACACTAGTGTGAATAAGAACGCAAACTAAGGCCTTATACGTATGCTGTCATTAGTTATTATGTTTGCTCATTCATCAGTCTCTAACTTGTGAAAATGTGAACTTTATTTAAGTTTTTTTTGCTGCTGTTAGGGTATAATTGTTATAAATTTGAGATTCGGGTTTGAAGATAATAAGCTTTTGTTAGTTCAGGATTCGGGTTTCAGCCTTTTGTCGGTTCAGGATTCGAATTTTAGTTTCAGTCTTTACCTAACTATCCTTGGCTATAATAAGCTTTGAAGATAATTCATTAACGGACATTGTTTGGTACGCACATTGTATATTATTTCATATCATAGGATTTGTCAATCTTATATTATCCAGTCTTGTATTATAGTCTTATACTATCTATCTGATCTTTCTTGTTCTATTAAATGCAGGGGGCACATTATGAATGGTAGTAAAGATAATTCTGTTCATGGTCGTGGTGCTGGTGGTGGTCATGGTGCTGGTGCTGGTGGTCGTGGTCTTCGTGGTGGAAAGAAAAAGCAAGTTGTACCAGGGAAACACATTGATAGTGACATTGTTATCGATCTCAATCTTAGTCGAGATGCTGGTGATATTGCTACTGGGAAACGAAGATTCGAAATGTCGGATCCAAAAAATCCCAATAAGAAGGTAGTTGTTGATCCAAATCATGTATGGAGCCGTGGGCGGTATCTGATGATACGAAATCCAGATGGTAAATCAAGTGCATTTCAGAGAGTCGGAGCTGCTGGTGTTTCTAGCCAAGTGGGTGAGGGTGATGTGATCACTATGATACAAAATCCAGGAGGTAAAACAATTGCATTTACGAGAGTTGGAGCTGGTAATTCTAGTCAAGTGAGTGAGGGTGATGAGATGGCTGATGTAGCTGGGTTGTCTGATACCACGATGCCTCATGTGTCACGGGATAATGTTGATGATGATGATGATGTTTTCAGTGAGGATTTCGATGATGGTCAAGATAGTGACCATGGTGATGGTGGCGATAATTATGGTGGTGGCGATGATGATGGTGACGATGGTGTTGGCGACGATGGTGTTGGCGATGAGAGGGAATTTATACAATGCGACAAAAAGGGGTATATTTTTAATTTCTACATTATAATATATATCCTTTATTAAGATTATTAGTGTTATAAATTTTAAACATGATTATATGTTTTTTTTTTCAATATTGTAGTTTTACAAACAAAAAGGTAAACAAACGTGCAAAGGATATACTTGAACAGTGTTATGACGGAGATTGGGTCACATTTAAAAAGGTCCCACAAAACGCCAGGATGCGGATGTTTGATCGATTTCGGGTAATTCATCAATTAAATATTTATATCTGTTTTGATTATTTGTTTTAATTATGGCATTTTTACCCTATGTTTTTATAGACCAAGTATAGATGGCGTGCACGAGCTGAGCAGGCCATATATGATACATTTATCGACGTGCTCAAAAGTCGATTTAGAGATATCATGAGAAATTTGAGAGAAGAGTCTAAACAAAAAGCTAAGGTTGCAAGGCGTAAAGTACCAGTTAAAGGATACAATATTGCTACCCTATTAGAATTTCCACCTGAAGGGTTTCCCCTTGAAAAATGGCAAAGGATGTGTGCGGTACGGAATTCATATGTTTATTCATATTATGTTCTTATTCATGATCCCTTTTTAGATTGTGGTTGCTGTTACAACAGTTAAACTGTTCAGTTAAAACTATTATAAAATGCAATGAATATGTTAACCTAGTTACTTTTAAAACAGTTAAAACTTATGCTGATATTGTTAAAGATCGGCTATTAAAACAGTTTACAGTTAAACTGTTAGAACAGTGATGCCGTTGTTAACAGTAAACTGTTTTACAATTTATGCGAATGCAACGCAGCAGCGTAGTTAAGTGCATACGCAGCGTCGTTAAACTGTTTTACAATTTATACGAGTATCAGCGTCGTCGGACGCGCGCCGCAGTCGGACGCGCGCACAACAACGGCAGTCGGTTAAAAATCGGGTATTAAAACTGTTAAACTGATGCTGATATTGGCCATTTGGTTAAAAAACGGCTATTAAAACAGTTTACAGTTAAACCATTAGAACACGCAGCAGCGTCGTTAAGCGTGTTTTACAATTTATGCGAGCAGCGGCGTGGTTAAGTGCAAACGCAGCGTCGTTGAACTGTTTTACAACTTATGCGAGCAGCGGCGTCGTCGACACGCGCCAGCAGCGGTAATCGGACGCGCGCGCAGCCGCGGCGTTGGACGCGCGCGCAGCGGTCGTGTTGGGTTAATTGGGTTTGTTCACGGGTCACGGGTTCTAACCGGGTTTAACCGATAAGGAAAACGGTTCGTTTACGGATCATGGTTTGTTCGGATGGGTGGCCCGGGTTACTTATTTATGCATGTGTTAATATTGAACAAAAGGAATTATACCCGTGATTTAGAAACTGCATGCAAAGGAGAAATGGTCAAGTTTGACCGAGTTTCATGCAAGTGGAACGTTGGAGTGGGTTGTTGTGATTCAATTTGGCATGTGTTTTTCTGTTTGTTTTTGTTTTTTTTTTTTTTTTTGAATGAAAAACTTGCTGTTTATTCGATGAAAGAGTTACATACAACACAACTATTCTATCCTATTTATACTAAAAAACTAAATAGCACATGCTAAAATAGATAACAAAATATCAGCAACAAACTTCACAATTCCCTCCATGATCTCCACCAAATTACTCTCAAACTTGACCATTTCTTACTAACGTGTACATTTGAGATCATGGGTATAATTCCATTATTCTAATAAGATTAAGTCAAACAACTCTTGACCCGTAACGAACCCGTGACCAGCAAACAAACCCGAATAATCCAACAGGTCGGACGCACGCTCAGCAGCGGCGGTCGGACGCGCGCGCAGCAGCGACGGTAGGACGCGCGCGCAGCAGCGTCGGTCGGACGCGCGCGCAGCAGCGTCGGTCGGACGCGCGCGCAGCAGCGTCGGTCGGACGCGCGCAGCAGCAGCGTCGGTCGGACGCGCGCAGCAGCAGCGTCGGTCGGACGCGCGCAGCAGCAGCGTCGGTCGGACGCGCGCGCAGCAGCGTCGGTCGGACGCGCGCGCAGCAGCGTCGGTCGGACGCGCGCAGCAGCAACGTCGTCGGCGTAACCTTTATGTGTTGACAACTGGCTTTCCTAATGCATTGTATAGATGCTTTTGGTCTCTGATGCTCCCTTATAAAAAAGGATTCTGTGCAAGGGCGTTATTTTCTTTGGGATCGAAGAGTATGTAACCAGATGAATTTGGTCATTTACTTGACAAAAAACTTTTGAAAGTTGCCAATCAGTATCAAAGTATTAACAAGTTTCAACCTTTCAAATTAACTCTATTATAACCCTTAATTCTCAACAGGTGAAACCAAAATTTTCTTTTTTGTCATTTTCTGTTTCCAAATTTTTTAACAAGTAATTTAGAATTTTCTTAAGAATTGAATACCGAGTACAAATTCAAGTACAAATTTTTAAATACGTACTTGTTTAAACTTTTTTTTTTCAAAAATTCAAGAACAAACTTTTATTAAAATCGAAATTGATTCAAAATATAGTACTTATATGGTATTGTTAACTATACAAAGTATTGGTATTGTAACAAACTGAACCGATGTTGACCGGACAATATAGGTATCCGTAACGAATTTATCGGAATAGGTGTCAGTATTCATATTTTGTGGTTTTCGATTAGTGTTGTAACAATCCGGACTGATACTTAGCGAACAACGTCGGTCTCGAACCAGTGTCGGTGTTCATTTTTATGGTCTTCGACTTGTCGGTTCAGGATTCGGGTTTCAGTTTTAGTCATTTTTATGGTTTTCAGTCTTTTGTCGGTTCAGGATTCGGGTTTCAGTTTCAGTCTTTTGTCGTCGGACGAGCGCATCGGCGTCGTCGGCCACGCGCATCGGCGTTGTCGGACGTGCGCAGCAGCGTCGTCAGATGTAGCGAGCAGCGTCGTCGGACGCGCATAGCAGCGTTGTCGAGTGCATACGCAGCAGCAACGACGGTCGCTCGCAGTAGCTTCGTCTGATCGATTTATTGGACCATGCTCACCCCTAATTTTTATTATTACAGCACTGGAACACCGAAAAATGGCAAAAAAAGTCGGAAGCCGGGAGAGCAAACCGCAAAAATGACTTATGTCGTCATACAGGCGGGTCAATACGATTTGATCAACACCGTGTCAACATGGTCAGCTAATCATAGTTCTAATTTTTATTAACTACCTTTACATTTAACACTACAATTTACATTACTCCCTTTTATGTAGGAAAAAGAAAAGGGTAAATCAGTTGGATACCTGAAAGTGTTCTTACAGACCCACGCCACTAAGGAATGCAAAAAGATGTTAAAAGATGGGGAGATAAGTGAAAAAGATTATGATCGGTTAAAGTTTGTTACCGAGCGTGCAAAACGTTCATATGTAAGCTCTCTTTTATCATTTATCTATAATTATCCTGTCACTTTTACGAGTTGAAAACATTCATTTGATAAAATTTTAGGTCGCGTACGCGAAACAACTTGAAGACTTGTATGGGGACATAGAATGCGATGATTTAGCTTTGTGGAAGAGTCTACATCCTGAACGTAAGGATCACAAGACGTTTGGGATAGGATCTTCTGATCCTGATTTTTTGGTGACCGGAAAAACATCATCCAGTATTTGCGGGTCTAACGATGATGCCCGACACTCACAAGAGGTATCTTTATTTATTCTTGTTATTTTGATAACGTTAAAAAATTTAAGATATTGGGAAGAATGAGTTTGCTGATATGGGTTCAATATGGCGGTGGTATTGAAGGTAGGCCCGTCCTTTTTATCCGACACCCGACTTTCAAGTTTAACTATAAAATGAAAAAACATGTGTTTTTCAAGTTTAGCTGTAAAATGAAAAAACATGTGTTTTTTTTTTCAAAAATATGTGAAATGAAGAAACAACTGAGGCGCGCGTTTCGTTTCGAGGCGGAAATATTTTGCCGAGGCGTACGTGTTGTTTAATCTGTACAAAATGTGCTGTTAAATGTGTATGATAATGTGTTGAATCTTCTTTATGTTGTAACCATTGAATCTAATGAATTTTGATGAGAAAATTCTTTTTTTGATGTTAACTATTTATTTTTTTATAATACATATAGTTTTAATATTTATTTATTAATACCGCCTCGTCTCGCCGCGATACTTACGGCGAAGGGAAAACGCCTCGAAACTCGTTTCCGTTTTTTTAAACCTTGGACAAGCCTAATTGGTATGACGCTCATCTTGAAACAAAATAGATGTAAATAAGTAGGAAATAGAGTTATTCACCATATGATAATATGTTTGATCTGAGGCATTTAACAATAGTATGATATTCGATTCGGGTTTCAGGTAAAAATTGAAACAAAATATATGTAAATAAGTAGGAAATAGAGTTATTCACCGGATGATAATAGGTTTGATCTGAGGCGGTTCTTATATAATTCAAGATGGCCCCTTTTTACCCGAAATCCGACACCCGACTCGAATATCGTATTATTGTTAAATGATATGTGAATTTTGACGATATGTTTTTGTTAATACGTATTAATTATATCTTTTTGTACAACTTTTAGCTTCAAAAAGTTCAAGAAGAATTAGAAAAAGAACGAGAGGCCCGGCAAAACATAGAATCTCGTTTCGAACAATTTCAACAAGAGCGCGAAAAAGAGCGGGCCGACCAAGCGGCATGGCAAAAAGCTATGGAAGAAAAGCTGAAAAACATCGGAAATAAGTAAAAACTCTCGTCTTGTTAAGTATTGAAATGTTAAAGATCGGATTAGTTTTGAATGATTTTAATTAGGATTTTTTGTGCGTTTTGGAATGTTTAGAATGTCTCGGAATGTTCCTTTAATATTTTTTGAATGTTTTAGAATTTTGCTGCAATTTTTTTGGAATATAATAGTAAATTTTGCTGCATTTTTTTTATCAAAAAAATGGTTTTTTTAATTTCTTTAATTTTTTATAGTTTGTCACAAATCTGTCGCAAACAGGTTGTAGTAAATTTGTTGCAACCTTCAAATATTTTTTTGGTTTGTAGGAAATTTGTAGCAAATTGTTAAGAGAAAGTTTTATAATTTTGTAGGAATTTTGTCGTAAAATAAAATGCAAAAAAGGCAAAATTGTCGAAGAATTGTAGGAAAAAAATAGACCTCTTTGTCAGAAATTTGTAGCAAAAAGATAAAACTTTTTTGTCGAAAATTTGTAGTAAAAAGATAAACCTTTTTTGTAGGAAATTTGTAGGAAGAAGTTAACACTTTTTGTAGGAAATTCGTCGAAAAATAAGAAACTTAAAATAAATATTTTGTAGGAAAGTTGTCGAAAAATAATAATACTAATAATAATAAAATTTTATTATCTTTATTAGTAATAATATTATTATTATCATTAATAATAAATATAGAATAATATTAAAAACATAATTTTGTGGGAAATTTGTAGCTTATTTATAAAAAAAACTGAAAAATAGATTTTGTGGCAAAATTGTCGCAAAATTGGCGACATTTGTTTTTTGTGAGAATTTTGTCGAAAGTTTTGTGGGAATTTTGTCACTAAACTGATTTCCGACAAGTTTATTTCACACTGAAAAATTTGTAGCAAAATTGTAGCAACAACCGTTTTCCCACAGATTTCCTACAAATATGGCTGTCACAAAAAGACCAAATTTCTAGTAGTGATGTGAAGTTTCCAGTTCTTGGTTTCTTTCCGTCCTTATATCTTTAAGTTCATCATCAACCAAAAAAGAATTGATCCTGTCAAAGGATACTTTGACTTGGATTAATGCAGAAAGCGCTTCAGGTAAGAACCTTACGGGTTCAGACATGGTTCTTAATGCCGCTAATATTGTAAAAATAGTGGCAGCATCCAAAGGAGCACTTTTCAGTAACACACATCCAAAAAAAACAACCGAAGAAACGAGTGTCGGTGACATCCAATACAAAACCGTGCCATACGCCCGTTTGAGTTGAGTTTCACGTAGCCAATGGACTTCGGTCTCTCTAAAAGATTCAACAATTTTCTTGAACTTTTCCTCCCAAGATTGTAATTTGATGACCTTCATGTTGTTTAAAATCTCAGAAGTGGATCTTAGTCTCTTGTCCTGAGCCACCATGAAATTTAACTGACTTTTTTGCATAGCTTTTGCAAATGGAAAATTGAGAAGGCCGCATAAAATTAAAGGGACTAAACCTGGAAGAACACCTAATCCTACTACGGAAAACAAGACCGCAATTGATAGAAATAGTTGAAGAGAACAAGACCACCCCAAATGAAACCACATTGGAAAATCACCCATTCGGTAAGCGTCAATCGCTATGTAATTCACTACTTCCCCCGTAGAATGTCGTGTCTTTCCTAAATTAGAAAGGTTAAGTTGTTTCTCATATACTTTCACCATTAAAGCTGACCTCATTCTCATACCAGTTCTTCTTGCATTAAAATAAAACTGTCTGTTAGACAATGACTCCACTACCTTGACTACAACCAAACACCCTACTAATAATAATCCATGATGTAAATCTTTATTTTCAAGGTTGGCGTAGTCAACAAACGCGTAGAGTAGTAACGGGCTAACAACCACCATTATATTTCTAAGAAGAATGCATAATCCTGAAAAAAACATCTCTTTGAAATAAACTTTGGCTAGTGCTTTAGGAACCATGTTAGCACTGTTTAAGGTTTTTTCTGTTTGAAGTGAATCCCATGCTTTTGTGAACTTCTCATGGGCAACAGCCGCTTGGTCTATGGGTGCTAAACATGGAATGTCTTCTAGAACTAATGGCTTTCTATAACCTACCGCAAGCAACGGGTTCACCCAAGAAAACGTCAATTTGCTTAGAAAACTTGGTTCTTTTAGTTGGCTTGTATTTGCATCCGGTGTTTCATTAACCAATAAGGGCTCGGATAACGTCTGGCTTTGTGTGTATCGAGTGATGAAATGTTTTGAGTTTCTTAAAGCACACAAGAGAAGTAAGAAGCTAGCAGCCCATTCTAACCAAACCAAGTTCAAGAGGGTTAATGCTTTTGACAAATTCTCGATGTTCACTAAAGAGTGTGACAAGAAACAGAAGACCCACCAAATGGTAGCTAGAATCTTGACTGATGTATATCTTTCTATTAGTAATGAAACTGTCAAACTTACCCAAACTAGTGGTCTAACAATGAACACCCACCAATTCAGTTTAGGAGTTTTAGCAGTCACATCCCATAAACCAGCAATGAGATATGAAACCGAAGTGAGAACACAACAAGATGCAACTGATACAGTTATCCAATCATTTTTTCTTTATCTGTTGGTGTTGTTTTTCCTAATATAACATAAAAGTAGCAGCAAGTAGAAGAGAAAGACAAACACCAAGTTGAAAATGTCTATAATACTTCGTGTGAATTCAAAATCGTCCTCGGAAACCATAGTGATCCTCCCTGAGAATAAATAGTAATTACAAGTTGGATTCAGAACAACTTAAAATTGTAGTATCAGTTTGAGATATCTTATTAGAACAAGTTATCATTATAGAATAAAGAAAACCCCCTAAAATATTATTTTTTATTAATCAACTATTTACAGGAGTACTGTGATAATCGTTACAAAGAAAACCTACTCAAATCATATCTCCTAATCATGGTATACATATTACAATAAATCCTAACTATATATATCTCCTTAAGTGGGCACGCGCCTAGGCCCTCATGAAAGTAGAGGCGTAGGGAAAACACTTTGTTCCCATCCAGGCAAGATTGCGGCCAAATCCTGTAAGTTCCAAGAAAATTCTACAAATTCCAGCAAACTGGTTTGAAACATCCAAAAATGGCTTGGAACTAGCCTAAACTAGCTCTAAAAAAGCCTAAAACATGTCTAAGACCCCAAAATATGGTATGTTAATGTTATATGCCTTGCTTATCACATGCCCTCGCTTTTTGAGTGCGCTTTGTGCCTGTTAGAATCTGGTATCAGTTTTAAATCAAATAAAATGACAAGGTAAGTGGCGGTCGAAAGCTTTGTTTTTATTGAACAATAATCAAAGGTTGCTATCGCAGACTACAAGGCTTTTTCGACTGACTAAAGTGAATAATTAAAACACAGAACTCCTACTACTTACATACTGGAAATTAAACAAATTGCTAAAGAAAAGGTCTTCATCAGTCACCTGTGACTCGGTAAAAGATTGCAACGCTAATACCCGGTCAATGCTAATCAACATTCACCCCTTTAGCGTTGACCTTAGTCTGCTTCAAATCTTCAACTCCAATAAGCTTTCTCATTTCAACAAACTTGATCTTCGGGAATGCTCAGTAAAGATGTCAGCCTTTTGCAGCTCTCCACTGACATGCTCTAAGACTGCGGGTATGGGGCGGGAGTTTGGGCGTGGGTAGGGGGAAAACGCCCAAGCCACCACCCCGGGTGGGCATGGGTTTCGGCGTGGCCCTTGGGGCATGGGTTTCAAGCCGGGCGTGGGGCGGTCTGGCCAAGCTGACATGGCGGGCTCTAATTGGACAAACCAAAGAAGCCGTTGGGCTAGCCGTTGGCCAACGGCTATCTTAAAAAAAAAAAACTAATAAAATTTTATTTTTCCACTATAAAACCTCACAATTTCTTCCATTTTTTTACCACATTCATCTTCAATTCTCCATCTACAAAACGAAAAAATGCATCCTCATAACCGTCCTTTTGACCCGAACAACCCGTATGCATTCCAAGAAAATAATCCTAGCCCACCACCCAATCGTCCAATGCCTCGTCCATTTTTCATACACTCTTCTATGCCCCAAGAAGCGAGTTATGCATCGTATATTGGGAATCGTGTGTTTACTAACTTCCCACACACCGATGATTCGATACCTACCCCGTTTACACAAACGGCCATCAACCTTTCACCAACCTCCATCGACCTTTCACAAAACGAAACCGTCCCCGAAACTCAACCACCCAACGATGGTCCTTCCGCACCCCAACCCATAAAAAAGAGAAGCCATAAGAAAAAAACCGAGGCGGATAAAGCACTTGAAACCATCAAGCGAAAACAACTAAAATGGACCGTTCCTGAAGAACTTGCATTGGCGAGGGGTTGGTTTCAACAATCTCAACATTCAACTTTAGGTATTCTTAAACTTTGTTTTTATTAATGTTTTTTATATAACTTTGTAATATATTAAATTTTGTTTTTATAAAAACAGGAAATTCTCAACATCGAACCTATTTGTGGCAAGGGGTTAGTAGAATATTCCATCAAGAATTGGGAAAAGAGGTTTATCGTGAAAACGATAGCTTATCCTCGAAGTGGACCGAGATAAGCGGCCAACTTACAAAATATAGTGGTTTTTTAAATAAAGCAAAACAAAACCCAAAAAGTGGTGAAACCGAAGCCGACATTGTGACGAATGCATTGGTTCAATTCAAGACAAATGTGGGGACCGACTTCCGTTTCATGCATTGTTGGGAGATTTGTAAGTTTCATCCAAAGTGGGCGAATATCCCCAGTGGTAGCGAAAGCAACACGTCTTCCAAAAGGTCGAGGGCCTCGTCCCAATCTGATGCACGAGATCAAGAGATTGAGGACCTTTTTGATGATTCGCCAAGCCCAAACCGGCCTGAGTATGGAAGAGATGCCACAAAAAGGCGTGCTCAAAAATCAAGATCTGCTACGGCATCACCTTCAGCTGGGAGTTCGCTCTTGCATAGAGGAATATACAGCGACCAGTTGGATGACATTTCATCCAAGATGGATACATTCAACGTCTTCCAACAACAAAGGGCCGAAATTCGGAAGAGCAAAGAAGCTAGAGATGCCGCTAGAGAAGCCCAGAGACAAAGACGGGAGGATTTGAAAATTCTATCCCAGCCGATTGATCACCTAAAGGGTGACGAGTTGGAAATAGTCTTGGAGATGAGAGAAGAGATAAAAAACAAATATAAACGTTAGGAAATTTTTTTATGTAATTTTTTTTATGTAATTTTCTTTAATTTTTATGTAATTTTCTTTAATTACAAAGAGCCCAGCCGGGTCAGCCCAGCGAAGCCCACCAAACCCACGCCCCCAATCCCCGCCCCACCATACCCTGTTTTAATGTGGGTCGCCCCATGTCTGCCACCCCAAGCCACGTGTCAACAAATGCCCCAACCCACGCCCAACCCCCGCCCCACCATACCCCGCAGTCTAACATGAATCTGATCTCGTTCCACGCATTCACGTATGAAGTAATACTTAGGCTGTGTTCCAGAGATCCACTTAACAGGGGGAGGGGAGGAGAGGGGAGGGAAAATGGGGTTTTTTTTGCCTGAAAATAGTCTTTCCAATTTGGAAAGACATGGAGGGGAGGGGAGAGATTTTTAACTCGGGAACACACCGTTAGTATTGATATGCGTGCTTTTGCCATGAAAAACTGGGTTCTTCATTAATGCGATTGCAGGCTCATTATCAAGCAAGAGTTTTACTTTTTGCATTTCTTTTCCGGTCTCGGTCACGTTACTGACTAAACCACAAACATTGGCAAGCAGCTGAAGTTGCAGGGCTCACATGAACTCAAAGCAACTGTTTGCTGCTTTTGAAAGGCCCAAGTTACCAAATTTCCTGAGTAGCAGAATACCGATCATCCAAGTATGTACCATGGCTGTTATTGCTGCTTTTAAATACCCGAGAGCATGTTCTAATGCTGCAAAATGGATTTCCTTGGGGCTTTGCATGTAACTCATTACACCCACTGAATAACCCAGGTCCGGACGTGTATGAAGTAAATATCTAAGACTCATCCCAGGACCACAATTTCGATGAAGACAGTATGTGTGGACATGAATGTCGATATTCATCACACATCATGCACCAATACATGTTTGATCTTTGAACGAATAGAACAATGATAACGCTAACGGAAAAACTGAATGATCAGGACTTGCACTTGAATATAATCGAATGAATGTTATACTTTACGGTTGTTCCCAAAGCGTACATATAATCGAATGAATGTTATATGCGTGTGATTACATCGCTTCATACTAAAACCCTATGTGGACTTCTAATCGACTGACCCATTACATGTGGCCTCCGACCCAGATCGAAAATAACCTAAAGTCCAATAAAGTCTTGACCCAATAACAAAAACATAAAATAAGATAAGCCCAAGACCATTTGAGATTAATTTCTTTCAAGGGGTCTCAATTTTCTAGGCGAATTGCAAAGTACCCTTGTATGTAAGGTAAAAAAAAAATTCTCTATTCTATGAATGTACAGTTAAAAAGAACAAATTGGATACCCCGGAATGTTTCTTCTAGATCCGCCAATATAATATCCTTTTAGGGGACCCGAGGGGGTCCGTTATACCACCCCCATCACTCGTTCTCATCAACCATACACCACCGCCACTCCTTCTCATCACTCGTTGATTTAATAACGCGTCAACCATATCACGCGTGAAGAATTTGATTTGAATTCAGTTTTGTTTTTTAATGATTTTGATAGTGTGTGGTGAGTGATGGGCATTTCCACTAAAAACCATCACTAGTGATGGAATAAAACTCGATGATATGACGAAAATTGATTGGATGTTGTGAGTGATGAGTAATGACCACCCCTACCCCCTTATAAACTGTTGCATCTACCGGCTTGCCATCATCATTCTTAAACAATTGTAATTTAGGTTCCTGGGGTATTTTGTATTGTTGTAGCCTCAATGATCTTATTAGCATAAGCTTCCTTAGTAAATTGGGGATTTCGCAAATTAGGGCTCAATTCTTCTCCAATAATTGAAGTCTCTAGGCCCGGGTTCTTCTGATTTCCCTCGATAAACACACCGGCCCAACTCAAGGGGTGTTCTGGGCTAGACCTCTTCACTTTGAGCCCAAGTCCACTGCCTCCTTTCATCAAAAAAACCACATCTCTGGATATTTTGACTTTATTTGTGCCCAGTATAGTTCGGTTTTTCCACTCTACCACGTCATTCTGATGTGGTGTATAGGGGGCTATCAGTTGTCGTTGATGCGGAAACGAATGCAGTCAAATGGCTTAAGAATCTCGAATGATTAAAATCAAAGAGTTGAACCAAAAGGCTCAAGGAAACCTTCAAAGGTTTTACAGTATTTAAACTTAATCAAAAACTAAAAAATCACAAACCTTAGAACCCCTTATATAGGTGAGGAATCATAACTAAACAATTCAAAATCATAATGTAACTAGGAAACAAATAGATAAAATAGGAAATTGAAATCTAAATAATTATTAAAAATAACATTGAATTCAAACCTGTACATATCCCAGCATTAGTTTCACCCCATGTCTTCACAAAATTCACTAAATCGTTGTGAATTGTATTCACCTCTACGATCTATTCTTAGTATTTTGATTTTGTAGGTACTTTCTTTTTCAACTCGTGTTTTGAACCTCTTGAACCTCATAAAACCTTCGTCTTTGGATTTAAGTAAGCAAACCCACACAAAGCGGGAAAGTATTTATTATCTCCTTTGGATTGGAGTGTAGTGGGACCACAGTCGTTGTGATCGATGAGTGATATATGGCATCCCGGTAACCATCTGTTTTCTCTTCAATTCTTCATATACGCCACTACTCCAAAATTTGCATGTCCTAGACGTGCATGCCAAACCCAATTTTCTTGATCTAGATTCATAGCCAAGCAAGTGTCAATTGTCAGCAGGATTTTGTACAACTGATTTGTTGATCTAGGGACCTTCAATACCAATCTTCGATCTTCATCGTACATTCTTAAGTAGTTTTGCTTCATTCACGCATCATGCCCATATTCAGTCCTTTGTCCTAGACTGATGACATTGTTGTGTAGAGCAGTGTAGGTCCCTAAATCGGAGGATTGATTTTCACTACGGAATCCTTGTTTATAACAAACAAAGTTAAGTGTGCGGAATCCACTTAACTTAGCCAACCAAACATAGAACAAGATAAACACAAGGTTAACCAAAGAAACACAATCGTTTGATTAACAAGATGAGAAATGCAAACTGATACAAACACAGTTCTTACAAGCACCAAGGGTAAACTCACATCTCTCATCTGAGTTTCACACAGAAACTAGAGACCTATTTATACTAAAACAGAGACACAGACTTGACGAAACTGAAAAGGAACTCGGCGAATCAAATCAAAGTCGACGAAACAGAAGTGTTTCGTCAACAACCATTTTAAATCTAATATGTTTCGCCGAGTTGTGTTGAAGCCCAATCCAAGTCATAAGCCCACTTCAAGTCTTCGGCCCATGTGAGAATTACGGCCCAGATTTAGTCTGCTATAATCTTTCATCAATTCAACATATGAGACAAGACTTGTGACATCATCATGACATCACTAAGGTGATGTCATGGTGATGTATTTGCGGGAATTTGCTTGCGGCGTTCCGTGTCTCGCGTGTCGAACTCTGGGGCGCACGACGGAGGAATGTCGTGACGTCTGGCTTGAGCCGGACCTAACCGAGTCGAAACCAAGTTGTACCGAGCCGAGTCGAACCGAGCCAAGTCGCGTCCACACAAAGTGTATCAACAAACTCCCCCTTGGACGCTACTCGTGATGGTTCGTCTTCTGTGATTGTTCCTCTTCTGTGTCTTTCATGTCGGAGGATCTTCAAAGTCTTCACGCGTCGTAAGTAGAGAGTGTATCAACAAACTCCCCATTTCATTTAGGAAGTGTGTTAACAAACTCCCCCTTAGAATGAACTCTCCATTGAGTCATGCTTGTGAATCTTTTGATCTTCAATTCTTTAGATCCTTGTGATGTTGATGATTGATCATCGGCAACTCGATCATCATTATCTTTTGAGTGCCTTCACGTCGTGTCTTCATTCCGAAGCTTGTCATCGAACATGTTCTCCTCGCCTTTAGCATCTGCACATGCAAGAAAGCTAAACGCGTAATGAGAACAACTGCTTGGAATATAGTTAACATTTAAACAAAAGACACATATGAGATCAAATCTCAATCAAACACCAACCGACAACAGTTTGAAAGTTTAGAAAATGTACAATTTTAATCCTTTAACTTTCAAAACGTGTTAACTTCGACCATTATGAAGGTGCAATTGTTTTCCCGGCTTACGATCAGGATTTTGGGTAGGATAGACTCGAGTTCCAATATCGGTCAATCAAAAATAAACTAGAAGCAAAATCTTTTTCGATTTTATAAAGTTTATATTAAAACACACCTAAAATCTTTTTGGTATTTTTCATTTTTCAAATGTAAAGACGGAAAACAATAAATAAATATATACAAAGATGCAGAAACGAAAGCAGTAAACAAATATTTACAGACATTCTTTTTGCGAGTTTCGAGGGTAAGAGAATCATATTAGTGTACGGTCACGTCAAAACGCTCTTGTTGTTCAATTAGTTAACATTAAGATAAGCATCCTATAACAAATATCGGTATTGTTGTCCACTTAAGCTCAACTTATCAGATGTAATCATGGCGAGGGGATACGTTAAGGTATGATTTATACTTACCGACCGGTGTTCATCCACACACGACACATTCCCGTATCAAGGTATGCACGAGAGTTCATCTTACCGGTGAGTATACCGATTATCATCTGTTTGACCGTATATGATGTGAGATTCTCACTTATTTTGATTGAAAACAAGCCCTATGTGATAGAATCACTTATTGATGGGGAACTTGATTTTCGATGCATGAGGGCACAGGAGCAAGTCCGTGAACAGGTCAGTACTTTCGTACAGCAGAGAGACGAACTTGACTCCCGGATAGATGTGATATTTTATCACTTATTTGTTTGGACATGTGATTGTTGATCACTTATTGAGGTTGAATGCAATATGTACACGTATGTATAGTATCATGGAAGATCTTAGACTTCGTCTCCGTTATTTTTACGGTAAAAGATACAACCATGATACCCAGATGATAAGCAGTATAAAGACCGAATATCTCAGAACCTCGGCAATCTCTCAAACGAAATTTCGGTACTAAGACCATATGCCAATGTGCGGTTCCCACCTGGTCTTCAGTCGATTAAGGTTTATATCACCCTGCACACTTTAAAATGATTGTGAGCCTACCGATACATCTTATATAGAGCTGCTTATCGTTTTTCATTTAAGGTTTAAAGTGGTTTAGACAGACCACTGATGTACTATCATATTCTCTTTTTCTCGCCAGGAAACTCATTTTTGTTTTTCTATTGTTTTTGTGTTTTTAAAATTTTCGATGTTTTTGGATTTTTCAAATTTTGGATTTACTCCCCCTAAAATCAACAAACTAAGATAAAATTTAAAAGACACAAAGATATTTACAAAAACGATTTCCCGATGTCGGTTTAACTCATGGTTTTTCCTCAATGCCGTTTACCAAAATTAATTTTAATCAGAAATGATTTATCGAATTTTGGAAAAATCAGTTGGCACGTCGGTAATCGGTGCGGACCATGACAACATTGTCTGGCCAAAGAGTGCTATACGAGATGATAATAATTCATAAAGCAGCTTAAATGTCGACAAGTATAGGAGAGATTAGAAATTTAAAACCGTATCCTGCAACTGCTTCGTGCATTGCAAGGAATCTGAGTGCTCTCCCAAACTGGACATCCACCCGGTGTGGATTTCAAGGTCGATTCCTTGTAGCTACTTCAATTTACCGAGAAATCTCTTCACAGCAACAAGATCAGAAACCTTTGGGTCCGGCTGGTCTTCCACTTTGCACCAGCGAAGGTCTTTGTCTTTCTCTTTCAGAAGTAGTGTGCGGTTGTTCAATCCATGCCAAGGCATCCGCACACCCGGTTGGTTTGTTCAACAACACATTTTCTTCAATCACACCACGAAGAAATGTACACTGCACGTTCATCTTGTCGATTGTGAACTTCAGACGTGCTGCAGGTGCGTACATTTTGATTTGAATCTACCCCTGGGGACCCGATCAAAGCCTTTAACAATCACACTTTGAAATGATTTGCATTTTGTCGAAGTTATCAATTTCTTTCAACAGACAACTCTGTTTCCCCTTTCTTTTTCTCTCCATCAAAGGCAACAATTTCTTCTGTCGCCTATCTTGTGCAAGGACATTCCACTATCAATAATCCTATGAGTATCGATAGTTCCTCCTGGAACATCCTGCACACTCACTCAGAGATTAGTTGGAGAGGGGGACCCAAGCCTTCATAGACTTAGGTTGCCCCTGAGAATCAAGAAATGTAATTTCAATCTCTTGATGGTCTGGAAATTTCACGCCTCCCCCTGAACCTTCACCTGTTTTCGGTTTCCAAGCTTGTTTCCATTTACCAGATTGTGTATTAATTACAATTTCTGGTTTCAACGGTTGTTGTGAACTTGGTTTCCTTTTAACATTTTCCGGTTTTAAAGCCTTTTCGATCACCTTCACATTCTTATGTCGTTGTTTTGTTTCCTGTTCTTTAATAGTGCGTTTATCATGTTTTGGAGAAACAGGACGACTCTGTGAGTGACCTTGTTCAGAAGGGGCTCTTTCTACAAAATTTGGTTTGGGCGAGTTTGTGCAGTCTTTAATGATGTGCCCAAACTTCCCACATTTGAAACATTTTCTCCTTTCAACAAACTTAGGAGATCCTGTTCGACTTTCACGTGTTGAACCTGTAGACCCAGAGGTACTTGTTCCTTCATCACACCCGTTTGTGTGTTGGGTGTAATTGTTATCACTATTACGTTTCAAAATGTTGACCTTTTGAACAAAATCGGTATTTGACTTATTTTCAAAAGTCTCCACTTTATCAGTACCTTTGGAGGCCACAAATTTAATGTCTTTGTTTTTCTTCTTGAAACGAGCTCCTTTTGTTTCTGCCTTTGGTTGTGTAACCTTAGGCTTTTGAGCTCGTTGTTGTTGTTTACCCTTAAAAGCGATAGGTTGTTGCTTCGTTGGTGATTTTTGATTTCCAAATTTTCTTCTATCTTCAGCTTTTGGAATCGGATCACACTGAGTTACTGAAACTCTCGGGATCCCCTTTTCCAAAAACTTACTGGTAGTATCTTCAAACACTTTATCAATCAAAGATTGATTGACGTTTTTAATTGGAAAAGCTGTGTTTGAATAAATTTTGTCATCACCGACTAAAGTGTACAACACGTTATCACTTTTAACAGTAGACACTGTCTCAGTGATAGGATCTATCTCTTGCTTAGCACCAGTTGATTGCACAGCAGGAGTAGGAGGATCACACAGAATGTGATTCTCAAAAGGCACTTCTACTCCTTTTCTATCGTCAAGAGATTTATCCTCATCACTCACATCTGACTCATCATCCGAAGAATCATAGTCCTCAATGGTTGGAGGACTTTGATTTGAAGCACATGATGACTTTTCCTTTCTATCAGATGAGCCCTCCGATGAATTGTCCGGTTTGAACCCTAGGCCAATAGTAACTTCCTCATAATCAAGAGGCACACTGGGTTCATACCGAGGCATATCCTCTTCATCGGGCATTTTGGTATAGTTGTGTCTCAAAGGAGGCGGACACGACTTATACCCAACGCCTTTCACATTTCCTTTCAGTTTTTGAACGTCTATGATGTGATCGAGCACAAATCGGGAGTTAGAATAACTCTCCAAATTTTGCTTGATAGCATCATGCTCGCATTTGGCAATGGCTAACTCCCTTTTGGTTTCCTCAACAATGTTAATGTAATCGTTAATACTAACTTGTTTATGATAAACAACTTTGTTCAATTCGGAAACACTTTTCTTTAGGGTTTCAATTACAGATTTAAAATCCTTTTCGTTTCGAGTTAACGCCATGTTTGCCTCTTTGCACTTAGACAATTCAATAACCAAACTTTGATTGTGACTATGAACCGTTTCGGATTCACGTTTCAATTCAGCACATTCATGTTTTAATTCTTCAAAAGCATGTTTAGCATTAGCACATTCATGTTTCAAATCAGCACAATCACTACATATGCTAGGAGTTTCAGATTTTACCTGACTTGTAGAACCTGTGACATTAGCCATAAAGACAGTATGAGAAGAGAAAGATCCATCTTCAGTGAGAATCTTCTCCATTTGTTTTGATGAAACATCAGCTTTCTTGATCAAGTCAGATTTTTGACATTTCATCTCCTTAGCACCAGAATCCATTCCCTCCTTCACGTCCGATTCTGAACTGTAATCACTCACACCTGAGCTATCTGCATCAGTACTGCCACTATATCCTAAACTGTCATCATTTCCTGAAGATTCACCATCCTTAACATTCTTGACAATTTCAGCATAAAACTCAGTTCTTGTTTGATCACCGTTTCCCAACTGTATGGCCGGACCACAATTGACACTTGGATCGAATTGAGGTTGTGTTGTGGAAACTTGAGGTTGAGGTTGGGGTTTAGGTTGCGAAAGATAAGCACTTTGATTGAACTGTGGAAACGGAGATGAGCTTGTATTTGATACAAATGCCGTTTGAAGCTTCGGTTGCTGAACGGAACTAGAACTAGCTGAAGGACCAAAACCCGGCAAATACATTTCTGTGTTTTGAGGAGGTGCAATCCTTTTAGCTTTCCGAATTTCCTCTTCGTTCTTGTGCTCCAACTTCTGAATGAATTCATAGATATTAATATTGACATCATCTAGAACGCCCGTATGCTTTAAAAGCTCAATGAATGGGCTCCACTTTGGAGGTAGAGCATCAGCAAACCGTGCTACCATTTCCTGTTGAGATACAAGAACACCAAAATAATGCATTTCACTCATCAAATGATAATAACGAGTAGTTATATCATTTAGGGTTTCTTTCTCTAAGAAATTAAATGATTCGAATTTCTTCTTCAACAGATCATGACGTGTCTTTCTAGTAGCTGGATTTCCTTCTCCTCTCGCTACCAAAAGATTCTGAATGCTTTGTTTTTTATTCGACACCAATGCCCATTGAATTGAACTTATTGACTTTTGTTGAACTGGTTGTGAGTCCGTACTCCAATCCCATGGACTTGTGCAACTCATGATTGATGTATGAAGTAGAATACCTTCTGTTAAGATTGACAACACTTTTCGACGAAACACTTTCGACGAAACACTTTCTGATGAAATCGTGATATTCAGAAGCGCAATTCAAATCAACTCCGCGAATACCCGACCCGCACTTTGCAATTTACGAAACGATTTCTCACGAAACAACTTGAAAAAAAAAATAGCGTTTCATGAAATAGAGACCCAAACAATGAACCAAGCTTAGCACCAACTCCAAATGATGCATTAAATCTATTTTCTCCACTATCAATTTTCCATGGGCACCTTTACATATTTGCACCCACTAACCCCATACCCTTTATTTAATCATGTGGAGGATAGTGTGATTTGATGTAGAAAGTCAACATCATCACGTGATAAAGTGTCTTAATAAAACAAACAGTCAAACACTTTCAATTGGGGTCCAATGACAATACATTGAATTGTGAGTAGGAAGCAGTTTGGCGGCCCAAGTCTAAAAGATCAGATTGCTTGTGCTGAAGGCTCACAATCGGTCCAATCAACTTGAGCTTTGATAACGTATATCACAATAAAATATCTATTAATGTTAGAACTTCATTTTTTTTTTTGATGAACTAGGCGACGAAACTGGTTGATCTTTGTTGTTTGACGAAACACAGTTGGTGACCCTTATCCTCTTCTGACAATTGAGCCAAAATTTTCAAAGAAGCCTTATCTATGCTCTGACAGAAGACATCCTTTTACAACCCTACACCATGCTTTGTCTGACATTCACACACCTTTTCAAAATACACAGTTACCAACCAGCATGTGTACACAATATTTAATCAATAAACCTTTTTCATTTTAATTTTGAAAAACACCAACAACTCATACAGTAACCTTTCAGGAGATCAAAAAGTGGAAATAATGAAGAACACTTTGAATGTACTGAAGAACACGATGAAGATTTGAATTTTCCGGTCACCGTATAATTTTCCGAAACCCGAAAAGGCACACAAATTTTACTAAAAACCCGGTGTATCACAAGAACAATCAATTTAACAAGGTTTTTGATAAAAATTTTGGCAAAATAACAAGGTTTTCACTGATTTTAGCTACTTTTTCAGAAAATATATGGGTTTTTCAAGAACAACTCGATAAAAACCGAAACTAATTTGGTTTTAAACAAGGACTAGAGCCAAGGCTCTGATACCAATTGTAGGTCCCTAAATCGGAGGATCGATTTTCACTACGGAATCCTTGTTTATAACAAACAAAGTTAAGTGTGCGGAATCCACTTAACTTAGCCAACCAAACATAGAACAAGATAAACACAAGGTTAACCAAAGAAACACAATCGTTTGATTAACAAGATGAGAAATGCAAACTGATACAAACACAGTTCTTACAAGCACCAAGGGTAAACTCACATCTCTCATCTGAGTTTCACACAGAAACTAGAGATCTATTTATACTAAAACAGAGACACAGACTTGACGAAACTGAAAAGGAACTCGGCGAATCAAATCAAAGTCGACGAAACAGAAGTGTTTCGTCAACAACCATTTTAAATCTAATATGTTTCGCCGAGTTGTGTTGAAGCCCAATCCAAGTCATAAGCCCACTTCAAGTCTTCGGCCCATGTGAGAATTACGGCCCAGATTTAGTCTGCTATAATCTTTCATCAATTCAACATATGAGACAAGACTTGTGACATCATCATGACATCACTAAGGTGATGTCATGGTGATGTATTTGCGGGAATTTGCTTGCGGCGTTCCGTGTCTCGCGTGTCGAACTCTGGGGCGCACGACGGAGGAATGTCGTGACGTCTGGCTTGAGCCGGACCTAACCGAGTCGAAACCAAGTTGTACCGAGCCGAGTCGAACCGAGCCAAGTCGCGTCCACACAAAGTGTATCAACAAGCTGGAATATAGTATACATTTGGCAATACAAATTGAGCACCATTCTTGCAATCAAATAAGAGTGTACCTTTTTTCCTTTGATCTCAACTTTCAAATTATCACTGAATTTGACTTGTCCGGTTATACTCTCATCTAGTTCCGCAAATAACACTTTATTCCCGGTCATGTGGTTACTAGCACCATTATCTTGATTGTTGATGCACTTTTGTATGTCGTTAGTGATGTTCGGTTCGCGATCGACGTTGACGACGTTCCTTTGTTGTGTGACTCGAAGAACATAAAGATTCAAGTGACATCGAATGCTACACAACGTGGATTGGTCATGAGATAGACGTATTATATGAAGACTAACATGTTATCCTTAGTTTGGAAAGGACTTAGATCGATAGTCTTCATTTTCTGTCTAGGTAGGTCCAAACGACAGTGTTACATTCATTGTCGTTTGGAAGGCATTCGTACATGACCTTCGTTTAGCTTATATCCAAACGAAAGTGACACTATCGTTTGGGACATGTCACTGTCGCTTGGCTTTGTGTCTTGTTAGTATAAATGCTCGTTCGTGTCACTTGTAAATTAGGGCTTGAAAGAGCTAGAGAGAGAGAGAGAGAGTGTGTGTGTGTAAGGAGAGTATCAGAGAGCTCATTTGTGTATAACTTGTACTGAAACTCTGTTGAAATCCATACACGAACCGTTAAACGTTAATATCTTTGTCTACTGATTACATCCTCTCGCTCGGTTGTGGTGTAACTTGGATTCCGCACTCGATACACCATCCGAAACAAGAAATCACTTTGTACAAGATCCGATTCAGGACCTACTTGGCAATACAAATTGAACACCATTCTTGAAATCAAATAAGAGTGTGCCTTTTCCTTTGATCTCGACTTTCAAATTATCACTGAATTTGGCTTGTCCGGCTATATTCTTGTCAAGTTCCGCAAATAACCCTTTATTACTGGTCATGTGGTTACTAGCGCCATTGTCTAGATACCACAAGTTCCCATTAGTTCCACTTTCTTCCTACTTATTTGGATATACCTTTTCTTCATTTAGAAGGATCATGGTCATCTCTTCTTTACCACAAACGCTTAGTAGTAGAGTTGTCTTGTCTTCTTGTTGTGTCAAATTAATTTTGGTCTTGGGTCTTTTTATTTTGGCATTCGGATACATAATGCCCTTGTTGTTGGCACTCGAAGCATTTAACATGGCTCTTGTCTTGTGAGTTCTCTTTAAAGCACCTGCCTCCTGATGAGATCTGCCACCCCGATGTCCGCCCCTCCCACAAGTCCATCCTTAACCCCTGTTGCCACGTTTACCACCCTTGTCACTGTTCCACCCCGGCCTCGACCACCCATCGTGGCTGGTTTATTTATTGCCCTTTGATTTGATGTTGCTTCCGACTTTGTAAGCAGCAATGAATTCTCGGTCATTGATTTTCCTTTCTGAAGTTTAAGTTTATCCTCTTAAGCTTTTAAATGGGCAATAACTTATTCCAAAGGCATCATCTCCACATCTGAGCTTTGTTCTATCAATGCAACAAAATTTATGAACTTTTCTAGTACCGTGGCAATAGCTTTCTATGCAACTCTTTATCATCATGGCTCCCACACTATTGTACTTTGAAATCATCCCAGATAGTTTCCCTGCACATTGATCAATAAGATCCCCATCCTTCATTTGCAATGCCTTGAACTCACTCTTTAAGATGCGTAGTCGTGCCTTAGGTGGTGTTTGTTTTTTGGCCAGAAGCACTTCTGGCCACTTATGTCTGCGTCGCGCAGACGCGCGCATACGTTTGAGTGCTGCAGCTTGTTTGTTTTCTCGCAGACCATTCATTAAAAAAGATCTGCGAAACCTCTTCTTGGCACAGACATTGACCCATTTCTTCTAAGGTCTGCTCACCTCTTCTCACCTTCTCCTCTTCTCCCTCCAGACACCACCTCCTCTGCCACCACCTCCACCTCCGCCGCCCACCTCCACTCCGCCACCACCTCCCACCCCTGCTCCGCCACCACCTCCACAAATCAACAGAATCAACGAACACCATAAACCCCTGTTCATGTTCCTTCGACACCCTCAAATCAACAGAATCAAGAACACCTCCACCTCCGACACCCTCTCTCTCCTCCGCTGTCAAAACCCACCACCATCGTCACCATCAATCCCCAAATTGAAACCCCCAAATCGAATAAAACCCCTAAATCGAAACCCCCAAACACATTTTTAGGTGTTTTTAGTCATTGCGTTTTAGAACGAGTCATTTTTAAGTGTTTTCTGGCCATTGCGTTTTACAAATAAGACATTTCTTTGTGTTTTTGGTGCATTGCGTTTTAGGTAAAACACTTTTTATGTGTTTTCAGTCCATTGCGTTTTAGAAAACAGACATTTTAAGTGTTTTCTGGCCATTGCGTTTTAGAAATAAGACATTTGTTTGTGTTTTTGGTGCATTGCGTTTTAGGTAAAAACACATTTTTATGTGTTTTTAGTCCATTGCGTTTTAGAAAGTACATTTTCTTTTGAGTTTTTAGGCTATTGGGTTTTAGAAATAAGACATTTCTTTGTGTTTTCTGGCAATTGCGTTTTACAAATAAGTCATTTCTTTGTGTTTTTGGTGCATTGCGTTTTAGAAAAATGTCATTTTTTAGGTTTTTTTTTCATTGCGTTTTACGTAACTGGGGGTTTTTCTATTGCGTTTTACGCAACTGGGTTTTGAATTTTTTTTTTGAAAATATAGCAATAGTATACTCGTTTTAAAGATAAAAAAACGCTCGTTTTTTGGTGCAATTTTTATAAAAAAAATAATGTCGTATGAAAGAGTTATTAACGTTTAAAAAATGGGGGGGGGGGGGGGGATTGGAGGAGAGAGAAACTATTGGCTTGGATTGACTAGAATGCCTCTAAACAACTCACGCGCCTCTTTTTTCTTCTCTTCAATTTTCATCATTTAATCTTAGCCCTTGATTAACTAAATGGATGGTCAAGATCACTTCCTAGCCTTCCTAGCCAAATAAACTTCCTATTGTATCTCCACCCATAATTTTTATATATAAAATTACATTTATTCAACCCGTGTAATAAACGAGATTTTTAAATAATAATTTTTTTAATTTAGCATATAAAATTACATTTATTCAACCCGTGTAATACACGGGGTTCTAACCTAGTATTAGTATAAAACATATAATTTTCAGTTGTTTTTATATTTTGTAGGTTACGGATAAAACGAGCTAAAAGGATTCTATTAACCTAATCATGAGATAAAATCATGTGATGGACTGAACGAAAAGATGAAAAGGAATCTATGAGCCCAAGCAAAATATAAAAGAGTTGTTTGTTTTCTTGGATCGTGTAGGTTGGCTTGGGCTATGTTGCTGGGCCAACTATTTGGTCTTATTACTCAGCTATGTGGCTGGGCCAGTAAACAATTTGCTGCAGTCAAAAGGTCCATGAAGCCCACAAGAAAGAAGGATAATTTTTTTTATCAACTCTGGGTGCAGGGGTTGGTTAGTAAGTATATTCTACCGGTTTTACAATTAGAGTTGGACATATTTCACTTGTAATCTATCAAATTTTTATGTATTCGTTTTGAGGAATAGTGCTAAAGTCAGATGTCTTGAGTTTTGATTAGGATATAATTGGTCTGATAGTGTCCTAGCTTCTGGGCCGGCTCTTGAGCAGGTTAACCCGTGCCGTCGCTTGAGGCCTAAATTTTCAAAAGGCCCGAAAGGTTTTTATAAGCTTATATATAGTAAATTATACATTTAATTGAAAAAGTTTCAAAGGATAATGGTGTGTTCCTTTCTTGTGGGCTTCAGGTCGGTCGATTGGGGAGTTGCAAATTGCGAGTACTCGGCCTAGGCGGAGAGTACTCGAACATGATAAATTATAACGAAATTAGTTTTCGGAAAATTATATACACCAAATAGTATAAGTTATTAATATTTATAACAAGATACATGAATATCAATATAAATAAAAGAATACATGTTTAAAAGCTAAAGTATATCAAAAATTGTTATTATTCCTTGAAAAATGATTTTCAGATAGACATAAGAATTATGTTTCATTTTTTTAAAGTCAAATTTGGCCCGAGTTGACCAACTAGATCCGATTCTGGCCGAGCTTACTAATGTTGAGTGATGAACTAATAATTATCTCAATTTTTCAGAAGCTAATACCTGAATAAAATAGACTTTATAATACTATGTTTCACTTTATAAGACAACATAACATTATCATTTTTCTGCTTTCTTAACCATAATGTGTATATTTATGTGTTATGCGTATGTTTCTATGTGCGTGTGACAATATATGTACAGTCTCTATATATATGTATGTTTAATAAGCATTTTGGAATTGTGAATCGGACCAAGCATATGTCCGAACCGTTCCAATGCAATACGATTTTACGATTTTTTAGCTTGAGTCACACACCCCCGCAGACCAAACATCAATGAGCTTAATATTGATGTGTGAACGTTACATATCGCAAGAAATGACATTGCAAAGTGATGAATATATAAAAAGGTGTACCAAGACTTGATATTAAAACTCGGGTGTAGCATGGTACAAAACTAGGATGCTAAGGGAGTTTATTAGGCCATAACACAATACTCACTACTAAATATATAAACGCCCTTGGCCCTGAAATTAACTAAAGTTTCAAGCTCGAGCTCAAATAGTATTATGCGCACGTATTTGAGCTCGCGACAAAGATTATTTAATCACTGAAAGTCATCAAATGTTTGAGCAGAGTTCCTTGTACAACTGGACCAGTATTCAGCTACAAGCTTGGAAAAGAATGAATCAGTTTCCATAAGCTTTGAAGGCTCATCATACTCCATCATTTTCCCTACAAATTAACAACTTTTAGTTTATTTTAATCGACAAATGCGACCCAGTTACTTATGAATGAGACGATTTGGACTATATCTTCAGGTTAAGTATAACAAAACTTAGCTGAAAGGAGAACATGTTGATAGTTATTCAAATTCTGTAACTATTAACACATTATGTAAAGGATGATGCTATACCAGTAGTAAGTGGATCAACCCAACTTGACCCAGTCTGTTTTGACTCATACAAAAAAAAAAAAAAAAAAAAAAAAAAAAAAAAAAAAAACGCTTCAACTACCCAAACTCGTTTAGATCCCAGTTACCCAAACCGCCTTGCCCGCCCATTTAGCAACACGGAATGTATGAAATTATTTTTTTCCAACCGTGTGGGAGATGTGACGTACCAAAAGACAGAACCATGACCTTATCACTGTCTATAACGGTTGGGACTCTATGGGCCACAGTTATGACAGTGCAACTCGAGAACTCTTCCCTTATGATTCTTTGTAGAATAACATCTGTTGCTGAATCAATGGATGCGGTGGCTTCATCGAGTACTAGGATTTTGTTTCTCCTAAGTAATACTCTTCCTAGACAGAATAACTGTCTTTGTCCAGCACTCCAGTTCTCCCCTTCATCACTCACTGTAAAAATTATGAAATCAGACGGTTAAGAGTTTCGTATTGTGTTTCGATATCTGTTTTGAAACTGATTATCTGAAAATGAATAATTACAGTCAAATAAATACCTCTAACAAAAACATGGTATCAAGGATAGTGTGATATTTCATAAAGCTGATTTACCTGAAGAATCTAGCAAATTTGGAAGACTTCTAATGGTAGTATTAAGTTGACACTTCTCTAATGCCTGCAAATTCATATGAACTATCAACATTATTCCATAAAGGTCGTATTGATCTATGAATAGAGGTTTTTTGGTGTGCATAAGCTACCATTGTATTTTCACGTTTGTTCTGCTTATATAATGGTACTTTCTACGGGTACAGATTTATGAGTAGATCTGGGTATAGATATATGAAAAGATTTTTGTCCCGTTTGGGTCATTATGTGGACTTCTCGTAGAAGTTTTTGTTCTGTTTGGGTTAACATTCTAAATCTTATGACTCAAACAGCACACAAACCATGTTTAATGACTCAAATGTATAAGAAAGTGCAACGATTCAAAATTTCAAATAGAACAATAATGGTAGTATCTTTGGTATTTTAATCAAAATATATATTGGTCTTGTTTAGTCATTGCACATTTTTGAGTCATCAAAAGGTGACTCTTTGTTGCGTTCTGTTTGGGGTCACCGTTATAATACCTTAGAATGACCTAAACAGAACATTACACATCTTTTAATGACTCTTATATCGAAAATTTACGATGATTAAAGCAGACACAAAAGTGAAAGTACATTGGTATTTTAAGCAAAATATTCTTTTGGTCCTGTTGTAGACGTACTATTATTGTACATTTAAGTCATTAACTGATGACTTTCTATCCCGTTTGGGTCATTATACTAGCTTGATGTAACTTTTTTGTATCATTTGGGTATGATCTAAACGGCGACTCAAAATGTACGCAAAAAAAGAATAATGATCACAATTAATGGCACAAAAGTAAAAGTTCATTGGTATTTTATGCAGAAAAATCCATATGAATATCAGTGTAGATGTTTTGGTTTGGTTACCTTCCATATCTCATCATCAGAATGAAGTCCAAGCGGGTCCATGTTTGTTCGAATACTACCCCTAAACAGGGTGGGTTCTTGTGGGATGACACTTAAATTCATTCTAAGATCTTTAAGCCCAATAGAGCAAATGTCTAACCCATCTATAAGAATTCTTCCACTATCGGGTTCTACCAAACGAAATAAAGCTGTTATTAATGTCGTTTTCCCGCTTCCTGTTCTTCCAACAATGCCTACTCTAGTCCCTTCCTTGAATGTACAAGTGATCCCTTTAAGAACTAGGGGTGCGTTTGGACGGTATCTTAACTGAAATCACATGCCCCATAAATGCATAAACATTAAGATCTTAACAGAACAAATATCTCATTTCTATACGCTTTTAGAAAAGTATAAATTTATATCAATTTGTACGCGCTTTTTCCAAGATAATTACATTTATACGCATGTACAAATATAAAAATACTGCAAGACTTTACGCGCTTACAGTTGTATATAAAATGTCGACACTTGCAACTGTTTTATGTCAACCTGACCAAGCCTAAAAGTTGCCTTTTGAATCATGTATCTTGAGACATTCTTTTATTAAAAATCTGGAAAGAAGTATGAATTCACCTTTAGATCCTCGAAATGAATCCTTCCCTTGGAAGGCCAAGATGATGGTGGTCTATTATTCACCACAACTGCCGGTGGCTCGGTTGGAATGTGCATGAATTGTTTAACCCGTTCTACTGAAATGATGTAATTGGCTAAGCTGCAATACCATCTAATAAAAAACACTTGGGTACCGGTCAAAGTCAATGCATAAGAAAGAGAGAGGCCAACCATTCCTGTACAAAGATTGAATATATGGAGTTAATATATGTTGTCTATGAACACATAAAAAGTTGTCCTGACACCTCCCGGACCCATGCATGCGGGAGCCTCGTGCACTGAGTTTGCCCTTTTTAACATACATGAACCATAGTGGAAATTTGAAATTTTGACCCATTTATTTATTGAGTCGTTTGCTTTATGTCTTCTCTCTTATCGGTCAAATGGGTCAAATCAGAAGAATAAAAATAGCTAAAAAAGAGATGGGCCGCAAGTCACCCGAAGTGTTTATTAAGGGTTTATGTCATAGATAGCAACATGCTTAGATTGGTGGTCCATTTGTCATAATTATATCCAATAATATCCCAGTCTTTTCTTTTTTTATTGAAACTGGTTAGTATCCTTCTTTGAAGTGAACTAGCTTTGTGATTTAGCTATATGCCACCTCATCAAGTGCCACATAGCAGATTGAAAAATTCGATTATTACCGAGTTTAGTTTTTGTGATCATATTCAACAAACTTAGAAAGATTAGACAAAAGTGTTTCGGGTCGACCCAACCCGTTTCAACGTGTAAAAGTACCCGTTTTGACTTGTTACCCGAGTACCCAACCAACCCTTATTTCACCTCAAGATATGACTAACATACCTGGAGGCACAAAACCATTTGGAATAAACACCAGAAGAAAACTAGCTGTGAACAAGGTGAGATTCGAAAATGCTTCGGTTCTCAAAACCAACCATTCCAATGAAGCATTTGAGAAAAAGAAAGTCGTTGCGTCTGTATCCACCAACTTGAGGTATTCTTTAAAAAATCTATCTTGCATTTTAAATGCCCGTATTGTTGCTACACCGAGCGATGTTTCAGATGCAAAATTCATCACAGGTGCTTTTGTTGTTCCATTGATTCTCATTAGTTCCCTTGCATTTGGTTGATAATATCCCTGCAGTTCACAAAAAAAGATACAGTTTTCACAATGTCTTCTACCCCGACTTTGAATTAGTTTCATGTATACACTTCTAGATTTCATAATATCTTATCTGCCTTTTCGAAACACTAAGAATGTCATATTTATACATTCCATAGTAAACAAAGTGAACTAGTGACTTATAACAGTTGTTTCACTGAATAAAGAAATAGAAATTATACATTCCATAGTAAACAAAGTGAACTAGTGACTTATAACAGTTGTTTCACTGAATAAAGAAATAGAAAAACAACATTATCTCTGAAAGGATAACCAAGATTTACCTGAGCATATTTTGTGGCCACGAGACCGAAAATGGCTACAATGAGAACTTGCCATGTCACTGAGGCCATAATGCAAATCATAGCAAGTAATTCAATACCAGCAGCAGCCACATAGGCGAAAGAAAACGGTATGTCAAAATCGATTACACTAAGATCAGATGAGGCCTGCAGGAAATATTAAATTAGCAACCAAACATGTTATGTATACAACACCATTTTTTTTCTTCTTTTGGGCTAAATTTATAACAATGTAACCACCTTGGTCTAAGTTCTGTTTAGATAACCAACTCTTCTAGGCCAAATAAAAGATTTGAAACTCGAAAACTGATTCAAGCTAACCGACTTTCAAAAGTTTTAATTTAAATATTTTGATCTAAGGTAACTTAACATGGTAAAGGTCAAAAGGATGACGTGTCGATAGCTTTTGGCCATGTTGACTTTTTCCATGTGTCGTTGACATGGCGCCTCCAAACTGATTATATTAAGTGACTACCATAAATCAAATATTTGAACTATCTGGCCTAAAAAATGTTGGTTACTATAATCAGAATTCAAGAAGATTTTTTCCAAAGAATCCTTACCCTGGTTAGAATTCGCCCAACTGGAGTCGAGTCAAAGAAGACCATCGGAGCACTGAAAATCGAGTCAGTGAATTTATTGAAGAACAATTTGGAGGCCTTTAATCCCAAAAGTGCAGCAAACAATGATCTTAAAAACACAAAAACTGTGCTAATAGATGAAAGCAAAGTATAAACACAAATCAACATGATGGTGGTGACTTTAGGGATCTGAATACCATATGCTAGCCAATAACTTGCTGCTGCTTGAAGAGCAACAAAACTAGTTACTGTAAAAACCGATAAAAATAAAAACCATGATCCTTCTGAGATGACAACATAATCTAAGAAAGGTTTCCATCCAACATTCCCAATCTCCTTTTCCTCTTCTTCAGTCAACTGCACTCCTGGTGGGCCCTTCATTAACTGCCCCTCACTTTTTTCTTTTTTGAGGTAATTATTACTATTTTCATCCAAATTTTGATGCATATTCATTGTTTTGTTTTCAGAAGGTGAAGAGTTTAAACTTGTGATTGCCTCTTTATGAGCATTCACAAGCTCTTCAAATGCTGTCCCTGCCATTAAGATTTTTTCATAGTTTCCTGATTGTGTAATTTGACCATCTTGCATAACCTTGAAACAAAAATAAATAAAATAAAATATGATCACTAAAAATGATTAAAAACCCATATATAGACTGGGTCAAATTGGTTGGGTAACTAGTCAAAACATGATTGACCCGCTAACACCTTCTTTCATTAGAAGTATGTATAAACAATGACAGCACCAATTTGATTACAAAAACGAAATTGTAACAATCATAATCTTAATGTTTATATAAAACAATTTAGGAGGCTATAGATGTTAAAAGTAGAGTTTGGGGAACCAGTTTGACCCCATTATGTTCTAATTATATTTACCAGAATATTGTCAACTGACGAGAGAAACTCCACTTGATGAGTGACAAGAATGACTGTTTTGCCCTCAAGACAGTTCATAACACAATCCTGAACCACAAGATTCACAATTTAAATGAGTGTTCAAGGAATCCATAAAATCCAAAAAACCGAAAAAGCATTTCAAGAAGTTAAAATCTTACATTAAAGAGAGTCGCGGCTGTATGTGCATCTACGGCACTAAAAGGGTCATCAAGAAGATATATATCGGCATCATTGTATACTGCACGTGCAAGTTGAATCCTTTGTTTTTGCCCCCCACTCATGTTAAGCCCTCTTTGACCAATTTCTGTTAAATCTCCATGAGTAAAAGCTTCAATATCTTTATCTAAAGCACACGCCTTAATAGCCTTTTCATATTTAGTTCTGTCCATTGGCTTCCCATACAATATGTTATCTTGAATTGTCCCACTTTGAATCCAAGATGTTTGGCTAACATAAGCAATTGATCCAGAAACATCCACCTGAAAAAAAAATAGATTACAATTAGTCCGATATAAGGTACACAAACTTGCATGTATTCAGTATAAAGAACTTTATCACATACAATCAATGAATTTGTGCACTTACTGTTCCCGAAGTTTTGGATATTTCTCCAAGAATAGAATATAGCATTGATGATTTTCCAGCTCCAACTGACCCGCAAACCGCAACTTTCTGTCCATATGGTACTTCAAGATTTATGTTTCTAAGAGTTGGAATGGGTGATTCAGGATCCCAACTGAAATTCCCATCCTGTATTTTGATATAAGCATGTGAAGTTTCCAGTTCTTGGTTTCTTTCCGTCCTTATATCTTTAAGTTCATCATCAACCAAAAAAGAATTGATCCTGTCAAAGGATACTTTGACTTGGATTAATGCAGAAAGTGCTTCAGGTAAGAACCTTACGGGTTCAGACATGGTTCTTAATGCTGCTAATATTGTAAAAATAGTGGCAGCATCCAAAGGAGCACTTTTCAGTAACACACATCCAAAAAAAACAACCGAAGAAACGAGTGTTGGCGACATCCAATACAAAACCGTGCCATACGCCCGTTTGAGTTGAGTTTCACGTAGCCAATGGACTTCGGTCTCTCTAAAAGATTCAACAATTTTCTTGAACTTTTCCTCCCAAGATTGTAATTTGATGACCTTCATGTTGTTTAAAATCTCAGAAGTGGATCTTAGTCTCTTGTCCTGAGCCACCATGAAATTTAACTGACTTTTTTGCATAGCTTTTGCAAATGGAAAATTGAGAAGGCCGCATAAAATTAAAGGGATTAAACCTGGAAGAACACCTAATCCTACTACGGAAAACAAGACCGCAATTGATAGAAATAGTTGAAGAGAACAAGACCACCCCAAATGAAACCACATTGGAAAATCACCCATTCTGTAGGCATCAATCGCTATGTAATTCACAACTTCCCCCGTAGAATGTCGTGTCTTTCCTAAATTAGAAAGGTTAAGTTGTTTCTCATATACTTTCACCATTAAAGCTGACCTCATTCTCATACCAGTTCTTCTTGCATTAAAGTAAAACTGTCTGTTAGACAATGACTCCACTACCTTGACTACAACCAAACACCCTACTAATAATAATCCATGATGTAAATCTTTATTTTCAAAGTTGGCGTAGTCAACAAACGCGTAGAGTAGTAACGGGCTAACAACCACCATTATATTTCTAAGAAGAATGCATAATCCTGAAAAAACCATCTCTTTAAAAAACACTTTGGCTAATGCTTTAGGAACCATGTTAGCACTGTTTAAGGTTTTTTCTGTTTGAAGTGAATCCCATGCTTTTGTGAACTTATCATGGGCAACAGCCGCTTGGTCTATGGGTGCTAAACATGGAATGTCTTCTAGAACTAATGGCTTTCTATAACCTACTGCAAGCAACGGGTTCACCCAAGAAAACGTCAATTTGCTTAGAAAACTTGGTTCTTTTAGTTGGCTTGTATTTGCATCCGGTGTTTCGTTAACCAATAAGGGCTCGGATAACGTCTGGCTTTGTGTGTATCGAGTGATGAAATGTTTTGAATTTCTTAAAGCACACCAGAGAAGTAAGAAGCTAACAGCCCATTCTAACCAAACCAAGTTCAAGAGGTTTAATGATTTTGACAAATTCTCGATGTTCACAAAAGAATGTGACAAGAAACAGAAGACCCACCAAATGGTAGCTAAAATCTTGACTGATGTATATCTTTCTATTAGTAATGAAACTGTCAAACTTACCCAAACTAGTGGTCTAACAATGAACACCCACCAATTCAGTTTAGGAGTTTTAGCAGTCACATCCCATAAACTAGCAATGAGATATGAAACCGAAGTGAGAACACAACAAGATGTAACTGATACAGTTATCCAATCATTTTTTCTTGGTCTGTTGGTGTTGTTTTTCTTAATATAACATAAAAGTAGCAGCAAGTAGAAGAAAAAGACAAACACCAAGTTGAAAATGTCTATAATACTTCGTGTGAATTCAAAATCGTCCTCGGAAACCATAGTGATCCTCCCTGAGAATAAATAGTAATTACAAGTTGGATTCAGAACAACTTAAAATTGTAGTATCAGTTTGAGATTTCTTATTAGAACAAGCTATCGTTATAGAATAAAGAAAACCTCCTAAAATATTATGTATTATTAATCAACTACCTATAGGAGTACTGTGAGAATATTTACAAAGAAAACCTAATCAAATCATATGTCTTAATTATATGACATATGATTTAGTTGTCTTTTTTGATGCGGAAACGAATGCACTTAAATGGCTTAAGAATCTCGAATGATTAAAATCAAAGAGTTGAACCGAAAGGTTCAAGAAAACCTTCAAAGGTTTTACAATATTCAACTTAATTATTTACAATTTTGCCATTATGATCTCAACCATTAGATCAAAGATCTAATGGTGTAGATTCTTTCTTACCTTTCTCACAAAAATACCATTTTTTTACAGGAACCTCTACCAAAAACTAAAACTCACAAACCTTAGATCCCGTAATCATAACTAAATAATTCAAAATCATAATGCAACTAGAAAACAAATAGATAAAATAGGAAATTGAAATTTAAAAAAATAATAAAAATAATATTCAATTCAAACTTGTACATATCCATGCATCAGTTTCACTCCATGTCTTTAAAAAAATTCACTAAATCGTTGTGAATTTTATTCACCTCCACTTATGATGTGTTGGGGTTTTCAGGTTTAACGGGGGCTAAACAAGGTAAACAGAACATCCAAGTGGAAAAACGGAACCGGCGGGTCAACACGGAAGCCATAGCAAGTGTACTGGAAAGCATGCTTCTTCGCGCCGCGCAAAGGAGACATAAGGACCTGTCGCGTGGCGCGACACTGTCAAAGTCAAAGAAAGTCAAATCAAACTCCTTCGGGCCACACGAAGAAGTAACATGTAATTGTCACGTGGTGCGAAGATGCTTGACGGGGAATTTTTGGTATATTAACCTAATTTCGTATTGGGACTTCCCCATTCATCATCCAGCCGTCCAAAACGAATTTCGAGCTCCCCAGAGGCGGTTTCCCCTGGATGATCGATTGCTATGATTTGCATAATTACTATGATTCTGATTCTTATTAACTTGTAACTTTAACTACTTTTGTTGATCTTTGTGAAACGTTTATTATATTTGAATTGTTTGTCGTTTATAAAGCATATTGACGATTTCTTTGCATCATTAGCGGGTTGGTAAATTGGTGGGTAATTGATATAATCAAACGGATTGTTAGGTTGTTATATTTTATTTAAAAACTGTCCCTAATAAATTAATGAAAGTTACTAATTCCAAGGATATGTCTATGTGGTATTTTGAATCACTAAACATGTTTTTGTGTTAAACGAGCAATCGGAATTCCGGGTGGGGGTTACTTCTTCTCATTCTGATAACACTAAACATGTTTTGTTTGTGTTCGTTCATTAAGAAATCGGGCATGTTCGTGTTCGTTTATGTTCGTTCATTTAAAGCCTAAATGAACATAAACGAACATAAACAATAAAAACTTAACTGAACATATTTGAATAAACATAAATTAACATGACTGAACAAACATAAACGAACACAAATGAACGCAATTGAACAAATATAAACAAACACAATTTAACATTAGTGAACACAAACGAACAAGTTTAATATATTATAACTCATCCGAAAATACATCTAAATTAGGGTTCATAGACACTAAATTAAGTAGCTTTTTATTTAAATATTAAGTAAACGATCAGTTACATTATAAAATTTCATTTTTATAACTAGAAAACTCAATTACTAATTAGTTATATTTATATAAGTAGTTAGAAAACCTAATATTTATATAAATATAACTATCTATGTATTTACTAAAATTTAAACGGACATAAACGAACGTAAATAAATGAACGTTCATGAATATAAACGAACGTTCACGAACATAAATGAACGAACACAATGTGTGTTCATGTTCGTTCATTTAAAATTTTTTGTTCGTGTTCATTCGTTTATTAACTAAACGAACATAAATGAACTTGACGCCGAACAAGTTCACGAACAGTTCATGAACGTTCAGTTCGTTTACAGGCCTAAGTATTTGTATTTAAGTTAAATATAAATTTTTTTATTAGCATACGACAGCTACATCATTACCTTTTTTTTTTCATTTAGAAGGATCATGGTAGGGATGAGCAAAATGGACGAACCGGTACCGGTACCGAATTTACCGAACCGGGTACCTTTTCGGTACCGACTTTTGAAATTTTCGGTACCGGTTCGGTACCGGTATTTACCAGTTTTTACCCTCAAATACCGGTATCGTACCGGTACCGAACCGGGTATATTCAGTACCGGTACCGGTTCGGTACCGAGCTCATCCCTAGATCATGGTCATCTCTTCTTTATCACAAACGCTGAGTAGAAGAGTTAGATTGTCTTTTTGTTGTGTCAGATTAATGTTTTGGTCTTGGGTCTTTTTATCTTGGCATTCGGATGCTTAGTGCCCGTATTGTTGGCACTTGAAGCATTTAACATGGCTCTTGTCTCGTGAGTGCCTCTTTGAAGCACTTGCCTCCTGATGAGATCCGGGATGGCATCCACCTCTCCCACATGTCCATCCCCAACCCCTGTTGCCACCTTTACTACGTTTGTCACTGTTCCACCCCCGCCTCGACCACCCTCTGTGGCTGGTTTATTTATTACCGTTTCATTTGATGTTGCTTCCGACTTTGTAAGCAACAATAAATTCTTGGTCATTGAGTTTCCTTTCTGAAGTTTAAGCTTATCCTCATGAGCTTTTAAATGGGCAATAACTTCTTCAAAAGGCATCACCTCTACATCTGAGCTTTGTTCTCTTGATGCAACAAAATTTATAAACTTTCCTAGCAAGGGCGGACCTAGTAAGAGTCCAGGGTGGGCGGGCGCACCCCTGAAAAAAAAAATTTAGTGTATTTTATAAGGTAAAATTCTCCCCGCACCCCTTGAAAATTTGGTTAAACCCCTTATCCGCACCCCTTGAAAATTTTTTCTGGGTCCGCCACTGTTTCCTAGTACTATGTCTAATAACTTTCTAACCAACTCTTCATCATCTAATCTATCTAATATGGCTCCCACACTATAGCGCTTTGCAATCATCCCAGATAGTTTCATGCATAATCATCAATGGAATACCCATCCTTCATTTGCAATGCCTCAAACTCACTCACTAAGATGCGTAGTCGTGCCTTATTGACCCGGTATGCTACTACATATCGAAATTTCATTTCAGGGAATCCCAGACATCCTTGGCCGTCTTTTTCTTCGCAGCTTGTGACAAAATCTCTTCGGAATGGGGTGAAAAATGAAAGAATGAGCCTGTTTACTTTTCTCTCGTCTACAACCACACCAGTTGGTGCTCAATGGCATCCCACAACCCGTGGGCATCCATTATTGCTTCCCTTTTTATGGCCCAAGTTTTGTAATTGGTACGGGTGAGAACCGGGACTTGAAACGGGAATGGTTTTAATTATCTTTGGAGGAATGGAAGTAGTTGCTACAACTAACATCGTTAACAAAGATATTTAGGCATACACGATAGAACAGAGCTCTGATACCAAATGTTAGAATCTCGTATCCGTTTTGAATCAAATAAGAAGAAGAATGACAAGATAAGTGGCAATAAAAAAATTTGTGTTTATTGAAAGTGAATAATTAAAACACAGAACTTCTACTACTTAAATACCGGAAATTAAACAAACTACTAAAGAAAAGGTCTTCAATGGTCACCTATGACTTGGTCAACACTCCACGTACACATAAATTACATCTAATAATCAGGTTATTGTGATTTTAATAGTTAGCACTTAATAACCGGGGTAAGATCAAATAAAAAGTTTATTTTGCTTAAATAGGATGAGAAGGAATCTTAACCATTTATTTTTCAAATCAATGGTTAACATAAAAGTGTAGGAAAAAGGAGGAGTACAAGGGTATCTTGGAAAATCCTATTTATATACTTTTTCTCTCCACATGCAAGGCACATACATATTTCACCCTCATTTTTTAAACGTTCATAACTTTTTTATACAACATTATTTTTTCATAAAAATTTCATCGTAAAATCGATCGTATTTTTATCTTTAATTTGAGTACCATATTGCTATATAAAATATGAATACTAAAAAAACCCACTAAAATGTGTTGTAATTCTATGTTGTAGAACATTTTTCTGTGCTGAATTTTTGTACTATATTTTTGTGCTGGGTTTTTTGTACTACTTTTTTGTCTTAAATTTTTTTTCTCAATTTTTTGTGTTGGGTTTTTTGTACTACATTTTTTGTGCTATATTTTTTTTACTAGATTTTTTGTGCTATATTTTTTTGTACTAGATTTTTTTTGTATTTAAAAAAAACAAAAGGGATGCCACATGTCATTTTCACTCCTATTTATAAGGACCAAAATGCCCTTCATTCCTACTTATTAGGGGTGTCACATGTTATCATCACAATCCTTCTTATGCTACTTAGGCAAAATCCACTTTTTAGTGGATCCTTCCCCCTTAATAACCAGCTTTAGATTACTTGCTTTAAGCTTAAGATAAAATAAGTTCAAATAATCAACCCAAGTTCCCAAACACTCCTTTAGTTGTAGAAATTTCAAATGTTTGTAACAATATATATAAAGGTATATATATGTACTAGTTTATAAACCCGCGTACTACACGGATTTGAAGATAAAAATAATGTAACTTTATAATATGTAAACCGATTTACATAAATGAACTATTCTTATTAAATCAAACAATGTAAAATCAAGATAGACATTACATTTATAAATTTCTAAACACGTTTTTATACACGACATTTGTAGTTTTGTTTGTAATTTAACAATCTTCAGCAAGTATCAACATCTTAAAGTCATCTCTACTTTTTACTTTGGATAATGCCACATATTATTGGACATGCGTAAAAACTGATTTTTTTTAGAAACCAACCAGCCATACATAGTAACTGTTCCTTAAAGAGATATTAAACTTTTAAATTAATAAATATGAAATAACTAAAATATAATTATTATTATGCATTATAATATTTATGCATATGAAATATAAATATATATTATTAGTGAATTGAATGAGAAAATGTCATGTTGTATTAATATGACTCTTTTATTAGAATTAGAATTCATATTAAATTTAAAAAGCTTATAGATCAAATTAACTTGTATTTAAAAAACTCAATTACATTAGGAATTGTCAGGTGACATTTTTTGGAATGTTTGTCGAAGCCGCTTGGTGCCCCGCCATCCCTTATATATGTATATATATTCTTAATTATTATTAATTCATTGGGTAAATTAATTCAATATTATATAATTCTTTTAAAATGTAAAAATTATTATTATTTTGATAGTTTTATTATCATAACTTTTTTATACGACATTATTTTTTATAAAACTTTCACCGTAAAATCGAGCGTATTTTTATCTTTAATTTGATTACCATATTGCTATATAAAATATGAATACTAAAAAACCCCACTAAAATGTGTTGTAATTCTATGTTGTAGAACAATTTTTTTGTGTTGGATTTTTATACTATATTTTTGTGCTCGGTTTTTTTGTACTACTTTTTTGTCTCAATTTTTTGTCTTAAATTTTTTTTTCCAATTTTTTGTGTTGGGTTTTTTTGTACTACATTTTTTGGTGAATTTTTTCGTGCTATATTTTTTTTGTTATATTTTTTTGTACTGATTTTTTTGTGCTATATTTTTTTGTACTACATTTTTTGTGCTATATTTTTTTTACTAGATTTTTTGTGCTATATTTTTTTGTACTAGATTTTTTTTTTGTATTTTAAAAAAACAAAAGGGGTGCCACATGTCTTTTTCACTCCTATTTATAAGGATCAAAATGCCCTTCATTCCTACTTATTAGGAGTGTCACATGTCATCATCACAATCCTTCTTATGCTACTTAGGCAAAATCCACTTTTTAGTGGATCCTTCCCCCTTAATAACCAGCTTTAGGTTACTTGCTTTAAGCTTAAGATAAAATAAGTTCAAATAATCAACCCAAGTTCCCAAACACTCCTTTAGTTGCAGAAATTTCAAATGTTTGTAACAATATATATAAAGGTATATATATGTACTAGTTTATAAACCCGCGTACTACACGGATTTGAAGATAAAAATAATGTAATTTTATAATATGTAAACCGATTTACATAAATGAACTATTCTTATTAAATCAAACAATGTAAAATCAAGATAGACATTACATTTATAAATTTCTAAACACGTTTTTATACACGACATTTGTAGTTTTGTTTGTAATTTAACAATCTTCAACAAGTATCAATAGCTTAAAGTCATCTCTACTTTTTTACATTGGATAATGCCACATATTATTGGACATGCGTAAAACTGATTTTTTTAGAAACCAACCAACCTTACATAGTAACTGTTCCTTAAAGAAATATTAAACTTTTAAATTAATAAATATGAAATAGCTAAAATATAATTATTATTACGCATTATAATATTTATGCATATGAAATATAAATATATATTATTAGTGAATTGAATGAGAAAATGTCATGTTGTATTAATATGACTCTTTTATTAGAATTAGAATTCATATTAAATTTAAAAAGCTTATAGATCAAATTAACTTGTATTTAAAAAACTCAATTACATTAGGAATTGTCAGGTGATATTTTTTGGAATGTTTGTCGAAGCCGCTTGGTGCCCCGCCATCCCTTATATATGTATATATATTCTTAATTATTATTAATTCATTGGGTAAATTAATTCAATATTATATATATTTTCTTAAAATGTAAAAATTATTATTATTATTTTGATAGTTTTATTATCGTTATAATTTATTATATTTCTTTTTTAATTATTATTTTTTCAATAAAAACATCTCTATTGTCCTTACAGAAATATTAAACTTTTAAATTACTAAATATGAAATAGCTAGACAAACCTTATAACATATTTATTGTTATTAGTATGCATCATAATATTTATGCATATGAAATATAAATATATATTATTAGTGAATTAAATGAGAAAATGCCATGTGGCTTTAATAGGACTTTTGAATGAGAAAATGTCATATGACATTAGTATGACTCTTTTATTAGGGTGTAAGGGGCACTCCCCTAAGAGGGGAGTCCCCCCTCTTACGCATAACCAATCCTCGTGTGCCACGTCAACTCCCCTCTTAAACTCCCCTAACACCCTAAATTGATGGCGGCACTCCCCTCTTAGGTGAATTGGTTTTTTATTAAAAAAAAAAAAGAAAATTTTTGATTGGCCCATCTCCTCCCTCTCTCCTCCCCTCTCTCCTCCCTCTCTTCGGTAACTTCCCACCGATTTCACTCCCCCAAACCACTCACCTAAGTGATGGCGGCGGTGTTCCCCTTAGGTGAATGGGGTCACCGAATGGGGTCACCGAAGGTGCGCCCCTTACACCCTTAGAATTAGATATCATCAAACTTTCAGAATCCATAATCGCATTAACAAGCATAATAAGATTATCTCTGTGTGGGCACTCGGGGGCAAAAGTGAAATGGTACAACTTTAACGTTATTTTACTAATTTCGTGAAAATAACGTAACAGCGGCATGCATCATGTGGTGACGTTGATAGCTGAAAGACACGGGGGTACATGCACCAATCAGTCTCTGTCTCGATTGTTTGAGTGTTATGTGTCTTAGGTCCAAGGCTTGATACAAAACTACAATCGAGCCGGGGGGCTCACTAGAAGCAGCCTCTCTATTCCTACGGGGTAGAGGTAACTGTCTACATCTACCCTCCTCAGACCCCTACCTTAGCTTTGCTATTGGTGGGATTTACTTGATGATGAATAAAGATTATCTCTCTAAATAATTGATGTTAGATGAATTAAAAAATATAAAAGTAAAGACTAGAAACGTACCGACTAAAATCTTCAGTGAATCCATTGATAAGTTTTCCAGTTTTCCGATCAACAACTGCTCCAATCCGCCACTCTTCACCACCGAATCACCGCCATATCTAGAGAAACGTAGCGAAATCTATACCAAATCATCATGAATCAGAACTGGTTTATTGAAATATATAGAGAAGAATACAAATGCAAGACGGAAATAACACGTCAGAGTGATAGATACAAGTGATATATATTACTGCACATGCAGATAAATTCCACAGATAATTGACAAAATTGACAAATTAATCTGATACGCCAGAATTTCCAACTCATTTTGGATTCTTGTAATAAGATATTATTATTATTATTTCATATATAACTGCCTCCACTAATCACTATCGTCTTGCTGATTAAAAAAAACGAATTAATAATATGAGTGCGATTAGCTTAATCTCTGTATGCATGAATGATCACGTGCAATCCATTGATGGCGATTATCTATGCATGCAGTATATGCTTTGGAATACAAGCTGCTCAGGCATGAAATGTCTTAGGATATAAAAAATAATATAATATCTTAAATTTCAAAATTGTGTTGAGTTATATCTAAATATATTCGAACTCAACTAATATGCTAAGATGTCTTCTTAGCATATTTAGACAAAATCAACTGATCTTGCCTCTTATGATATTTATGTAGTTATTTTGCATGATTGAACGAACTCATTTACCTACATCAAAACAAAATATATTAATATATTATATGTAATATAAAAAATAACAAATAAGATTTTGTAAGAGCATTCACAACACTAAACCTTCACAAACGTCTAACTCACCGGACACATTAAATTCCAAACCATCTTAAAAATACTTGCTTTCCCACTATACCTAACCTCCAAAAAAAACGCATTAAATTTATTGTGTGTGTTTGAGAGAGACCACAAAAACCCATTAAAATTATTGTGTGTTTGAGAGAGGGGGAGATAGAGACCACAAAAACCCATTAAAATTGTTTTGTGTGTTTGAGAGAGAGAGAGAGAGAGAGAGAGAGAGAGAGAGAGAGAGAGAGAGAGAGAGAGAGAGAGAGATGAAACTGGGCCACCTTCCTCGTCGGGATGGGTTTGAAATCCCGAACCTCCACAAACCGAACAACCCCTGCATCAACAGTCACCCGAAATAAACTCGCCCAGATGCAGCAGACGGTACAACAATGGCACCGTTGCAGATGCTCTACGTGTGAAATATACATTTCAAGTCGGTTTTTAGGTGACTTTAGAATCGGGTTTTTAGTGATGGTGACCGAAGAGGTATGACCCTATTTGCTTCTTTAGTGACATTTAACCATATAAATGTGTGTGTGTATATATATATAGGGTCAGGATTTAGAGAGAACGGTGAAAAATGTGAGAACGGTGATAACGATTTTGGTGGTGACATGTGGCATTGATGCTAAATTACACTAAGAGGTAATATTGTCAAAAAAAACCCACTCACATGAACTGGCTGTTCAAATAAAACGCCATAAAAACACCCAATTCAGAAAAACGCCATAAAAATACCCAGTTAAAAACGCCATAAAACACCCAGTTCAGAAAAACGCCATGAAAAAACTCAGTTGAAAACGCCATAAAACACTCAGTTCAGAAAAAACGCCATGAAAATACCTAGTTAAAACGCCATAAAAATACCTAGTTCAGAAAACGCCATGAAAGAACTCAGTTGAAAACGCCATAAAACACTCAGTTCAGAAAAATATGAAAATACCTAGTTAAAACGCCATAAAAACACCTAGTTCAGAAAAACGCCAAGCAATGCAGAATAGAGCAGCAGCAGATGCTCTATTGTTTGATTCGCTAATCAGATAATAGATGCTCTAGTACTAGATGCTCTAATAGATGCTCTAGTACTAGATACTCTAATCAGATGCTCTAATAGATGCTCTAGTACTAGATGCTTTAACAGATGCTCTAATATGTGGCATGCGTTATTATGTGGGATGCGCTATTATGGAGCAAGTTCAGAAAAATGCCATGAAAATACCTAGTCTAAAACGCCATAAAACACTCAGTTCATAAAAACGCCATAAAATCCAGTTAATTTTTTTTTCGAAAAGTATATCAATAATATACTCGTTGGAAAGATAAAAAAAAAACGCTAAGTTTTATGGTGTATTTTTTTCGAAAAATAATCACGTATAAAAAGTTATTGTCGTTTAAATATGATGGGGGAAAATGGCATGTGATTAGCATGTGCACATTTGCTTGGATCTTTCTATTTAACCCCTCCTGGTAGTTCCAAGGCCCCTATTATTTACAAAAATGCCACCGCATCAATCTAAGCCACAAACCACTAAGATCTTGTGGCTGAGAATCGTTCTCACCATTCTCACACTTTGAGGCGTTCTCTCCTGATCCTGTTTCTATATATATATATATATATATATATATGATATTCAAGGGTTTACCTACGACCCTCATAGGTAATGAATTCCGTCTATTATGTGTATGAGACACAATTTTATTATCGAGTATGAGATTATCATTACCATTCCATATGGGGCTAATTTCCATCTCCAACGTTGGTTACTTTCAATCATAAGAACAAACAATCTGGGTAACCACCTCGGCCGCGATCCCCATCCTGATCACTGTCGCACGGCCTACGGGGTCCAACAATGGGATACCGACACATCTTGAGCCAATAACGTTTATACGATCGTATACGGAATTAAAATAAACCAATGACAAGTCAATAACGTTTATATGAGTCGTATACAATATTAAAATAAACTAATGACAAGTAATAACATTTATACGATCGTATAAGGAATTTTAAAAACAAAATACAATTAAAAAAAACTAAGATCTATATACGAGTCACATAAGCATCATATGACTCGTAAAGCTTTGATGATTAAAGTTATACATGTCGTATCAGTTTTACATTCAAACGTATTTTACTAATTTTGTGAAAATAATGTTAAAAAGGGGATGCTTAATCATGCATAATGTGGTGGCGTTGATAGCCGAAAGACAAAAGGGTACATGCACTAATCAGCCTTTGTCCCGATTGTTGAGTGTTATGTGCCTTGTGTCCAAGGCTTGATGCAAAACTACTATTGAGCTAGGGGTCTCACTGGAAGCAGCCTCTCTTTTCCTACGGGGTAGAGGTAAGGCTGTCTATATCCTACCCTCCTCAGACCCTATTTTAGCTTTGCTATTGATGCGATTTACCGAGTATGATGATGATGATGACGACGAGTTGTATAAGGGTTAAGATTACACGATTATAACCAAGAGATTATCATTAAACTCTAGATACTAAGCGATTATGATTAAGCAATAAAAATGTACAATTTAACAAATTCAAAAAAAAAAAAAAATTACAACGTCCCTATATCGATATAGTCTTGAGTCTTGTAAACGGTCTACACCTGGTTATATCATTCTATGTGATCACTATATATGGTCTCCCAACTCTCTCTACATCTGGATGTCTTGCTTGCTGCCAATAACCAAGTGGGTGGTTTAGGGATTGGATAATCTTCCTCTAACCTAATCATGATAAAATGGTTTGTTTAAACATGAACAATTGAAATAGTTTGATGAGGACGATGATCTTCGATTTTGAAACTAAGGGGAAAATGTAGCACACCCAGTGTCGCTTATTAAGTAAAGCATGATATTCCATCTGTTAGATATCATGATTCTCGTATAAGGCATTTGTAATCACTTTGACGTTGGTGCCTGCGTAATCCCATTCCAATTTAGAGAATGTCAAACTTCTGCATAACCTTGTTTGTTATTTTTTTTTTGCATAAATCATGGTATCAGTTGCACTCTCCTAAAAGTTCACATCAGATGAAGGCCCACTGACTCTCATAAAGCAATATTCCTTTAGTTATAGCTCAAAAACCACAATTCCTATCCAGCCAGACATCTTGTATATGTGTGATGTACAGGTAAAACATAGGTGGAATGAAGCTCTTGTAGTGGTTAAAAATGTTGAGTGGCGGAACATGCAAGAATGGTGTACCCCCTGTCATTTGTATTGCTAAGGTCGAAGAATCTTTGCCCTTTCTTCTCATTTGTTTATAGCCTTTCACAATCTCATCGATGAATTTAGGTGCCCATATACGAAGATGGTTGGGCTCGATGAACGAGCTCTTCCTCACAGGGGCCTGATAAGAACCTTGTGTTGTCAGGAAGTCAGTTTTGACGACAACCGCATGAACTATATGATTCATCTTATGTTGTATGAACCCTAATTGCCGATACCCATCCTGATATGATTCGTCTTGTGTGCTCACAAACGAATTGTGTCTGCATATTCCATCTTGTTTTTTTTAATTGTTGAGCCTTTAAAGGTGGATGCCCACAAGGGTTTTTCTGCACAAGTTGCTCTTTTACATTTATCTTTTGCGGATTAACAATCTTTTTTATCTTTGCAACAGTGCTTTTCTTCACCGGATTAAGCTTGACTAGTATATGTTGTTTAACTAGTTCTGGTTCATTGTTAACGCCAATATCGTCCTCAGCATCGACTTCCAAAGGCTCCATATATAGCTTTCTCCAAAAGGGTCTATCGACTCTAGTGGGATCCTGTCAATTAAATCCAAACAACAAATAATTCTGAGCATTTAGATCATGGTGTAATGAAATACAGTAAGATAAGACATAATGGGTGCAAGGATATATTACCTGTATTTAGATATTGTAACAAACGACATGCACATGGCAAACCACAGTTGGTGAATGTAACACCCCAAAAACGGGTTTGGTAATCAAACCACATTAGTAGTAATGACGGGTAAAATACAGTTAGCCGTAAAAATTTACTCGGTAAATATTAGGATTTAAATAAATAAACTTGATATTAATTAAAAGGAGGATAAATACTTTGAGGAAAACAAAATATGTAAAGGGCCCGAGTTAAAGGGACTTAAAATAAAACGAGTTATGACTTCCCGAACCCATTAAGTTAACTAGGAATAATTAACCTAGTTAATAAGAGGGAATGTTACTAGAAATAAGTAGATTGTAGCCTACTTAATAACAAACCAAAACATGAGGGGCTAAAGGTGGTTAAATAGGAAAATGTTTTAACTATAACATTTATAAAAAAAACATGAAAACACACACATAGGTGTGTGTGGAGATCGACCAGGAGAGGTGCTCCTATGGAGCTCAAACCCTAAACTCAACAAACCATCAAATTGAAGCTTTGTAAGTCCCGTTTAACCGGATCTTTCAATGATATCAAACAACACCAAGTTTGTGCGGAATCCAAACTTGATGTGATTCAAGAATAAACACGAAAAATACGAAATATGAAGAACACAACGAATCACCTTTAAACACTTGCACACGATTCTATTACTATCAACTAGCAAAACCGTCTAGTATAAGTGCTCACAAACAATCGCCTTCCTCTAGCTCTCTCTAGAATTCTGTAACAATGAGGTTCAAATGACTCAAACCTAAAAACAAGTTAGAAACTTGTTTTTATACTAACTCAAGCCCACTTCCCTACATGGGCTCCCCTTGGGCCTGCTTGGCCCACTTGGCCTAAAGCTTGGCCCAAGTGACCTATAAAGGTCCACAACCTAATATAAACTAACCCGGTAAGGGCCAGTTCGTAACCATAGCCCGTTGTATTAATTTGATGCGTCAGTCTCACACTTTAGGGCCTAACAATCTCCCCCTAAACTGATGCCATCAAATTGTCTTCATAACATGAATTCAGCAACGTCTTCAATGAAGTCTATGGTTGTCGTTATGCTGCAGATGTTTTGGAAGTTCTTGTCTTCTGAACTCTCAGCACCGGGTCTCTTTCTTCAGTTCTTCTGGTTAGCTTCATATCAGGATCTTGATCAGCTTTGCTTGAGACATCTTTGTTAGAAAGAATGTGAGAGGAGGATTCTCAACAGCTCTTTTCTTCTTCAGTCCTTTTTCTTTCAAGCAGGTTCATGGTAGTTCTTCAAATGCACTTTCACTGTCAGACGGTGTCTCGTATCCGGTTCTTCTGACTCAGGTACATCTTGTTATTGTGCTGCTTCAGGCTTCTTCAGCAACGAACAACATCTCAATATTCATCAATCCCTGTTCTTGATTGAAATCAAGTTCTGCACATGCTCACAAACTCATAAGCAAACATTTCTTATGCAATAGGGAGAGTACCATATGAACACTAGGTACATCCAAGTACTTATACTCGGATTTCACAATTTAAATTCTTTCAACTTTTGATGATCAGTCAAATCTTCAAGAACGGTTACATTTTTTAATTTTAAGAAAAAAAATTAAAAACTCTATTTTTTGATTTTTTTTTGGTTTTATAGAAAAACAAGACACTATTTTTTGTATTTTTGAATTTTTCTATTTTTTAATTTTTAAATTTTAAGAGCAAGAAACCAATAAGAACTCAAAATATAAACAACTACCATAATATACAATTACAATTGCAATGGGATCAAAATTCGTTCTCAGGCAGACTAAGGAACACTTTTCAGTACGAGCCTAATCAAACTGGTCTATGCGATGGCTAATATGTTTGTCCACTTAAACTTTAACGCTCAACTTTCAATTTTTTTAACTTCGTGATATGCTTAAGGTAATATTATACTATTATATCCGTGTGTCCCATTCCAAGGCATACCCCCGCGATCAAGGTAAGCACAACGATTCATCATAGCAGGTGAGTATACTGATGTCATCCTTTAAGATATCCTGACTGTGTCTAGGTCTGCGTATAATCTGTTTTATCATGTTTTGATTTCTTAACAATGAACCCAAATAAATACTAATCAAATCCTGGAAATATAAACAACACACTCTATCATGCAAGTATCTTCCCTACCACATATTTCACAAGTCCAATCCAGATTTCTGAAATCTTAACTGGGAATAGGTTGAGAAGAGAACAGAATAGATCTTTTGCAGAGATGGTATAATATACAGATCAAATGAGTTTTCCTCAGTTTGATATAGGTTTCTTGGGGTTTCTTTTGGGCACTAGAGGGCCTCTTTCGGGTGTATTAGATCTATAGCGCGACAACGTACAGCTAGGTCAGCATGTATCTGGATGCAGCAGAGGAGGTACATGACTTTTTCAGAGAAGATTTCAGAATCAGATCAAAATTGTGTGTATCGGGACAACATACAGACATTCAAATAGAAATGAGCTAATTCCAAGTGACTATCTTTCCTGGGGTCATGTACAATTTTAGTTCTGAATAGAAGGACAGCCAAGATATCCCCGGATGATTCAACAATATAAAGACCCGAAACCTCAGATGTTGGCTATCTATCAACGCAAGATTTAAGACCATAAAATCATACGCCGTTGGTATGTTACCCACATGGTACATAGTTCGTTATGTTTATATCACTTAGTATCTTTTATCATGTTGAGCGTCAAGCCTATCGACATATCGCAGTAGATCCTAGTCTTTTCAGCTATGGCACCTTACATGTGTTAGTCAAACCCTTTAACACGAACATTTATTTCACTTCCCATGTCATGCAATCTTTCTTTTTGGCTTTTTCATTTTATAATGTTTTTGTATTTTTCTCATTTTCTCCTCCTAAAACAATACATATTTACAGCAAACTCTTTTTGTATTTTCTGAGTTTTCTCCTCCTAAACTCTATATCTATCTATATGTTCCTCTCCCCCCTAAATTTGTGCATAAATCTTGTATTTTTGCGCAAATTTACCATTTACTAGAGAAAGAACACTTTATATACAAAGTAATGAACTAAGAAAGAAAGAAAATATTTTTGCTTAACTGTTCTGTCATCAGATTGAAGACTAATCAAATTCAATTCAAAGTATTGAATTTAGACGGTACCTTTTGCTTATCTTTTCTTACTTCTCTAATCTCCTCCAAAGGAAACATATCATCTGTAAAAAAAATTTGAACTTTTTGCAACAGTGAAATGTTACCCGTTTTTATCTCTGGAACAACCGCTATCAACATTCCAGAGATTGTCAACAGCTCCTCCTTAGTTGTTCCTGAAAGGTAAGGAGATTAGTAAGACATGGGTACCTAGGCCATCGTGGTCCTGGGATTTCCTAAAGCATCAAAATAAGACACTTCTTTTAAACATAGGTCCCCTTTGGTTTCAAGGATTGGAGACGTTGCTGCTTTAGATTTGGGTTTCCAAATCTGTTTCGGTTTAACAAACATGTTTGTTGCCGTCGGTTGAGCAACTTTAACTGTTTCAGGTTTGTTATTTTTAGAAAAACATTTTTATTCCTGAGCAGCCTTCCGTTTGTTTTTAGCAACATTCCAATCCCCATCAGAAGGTTTAACCTTGGGATTCACATTCTTCATTGCCTTAGGTGAAGATACCTTCATTGGCTTAGAATGATTGTTATCCTTTGATGTAACCCTCTGATTTTGCATATAGTCGGGTACGTAGGGACGCCTTGTGCAGTTTCTAGCAATATGACCCGCAATGCCACAGTTGTAGCAAGTTTGTCTTTTCATCGAAAAAACGTTTTGAGCAGCTTGATTCGCTCTAGCAGGTCCTGAAGGACAAACCGGTCCTTTTTGCGTTGAATGCGCCTGCACTTTACTTTCAGACAAAGACGAATTTGGATGCTTATATTTGCTGTTTGTAGAACTCTTGTTGCTATGAGCATCATTCTTCGTCTTTTCTTCCTGATTGGATATTTCATTCACCTTGTCACGAGCCTTATGAGATCGTGATTGCACTGGATGAGCGGACTTCGTATAGCCCCGACTTTGATCTGCTCGTTTTGGCTCATTTCGCTTGTTGTAAACCGGCTCACAAACATCAGCACAAGAGTGAGTGTTGGCTTTTTGTTGCACTTTTGGACGATGAACACAATTTCTAGCAATGTGTCCAGGAATTCCACAGTTGAAACATGTTTGTCGCTTCAATGTATGGAGATTCGAAGAGCTAGCAGCAGTAACTGATCTGATTGGTTTAGATGAACGAGCTTGCTTTGATTGCTTTGCATGTGTTCCATGTGCCTTTTCTGAGTTCTTATGTACCTGTTGATCATAACTAGCACAAGTATTAGATTCAGACGGATGATGTTTTTCGTCTTTTACAATTTTATCATGATCATTTTGAACAGACGATTTAGTTTCTGTTTTAACTTTAATTTCAGAAACATTATCTGTGACTGTTCATTTATTTCAACTCCTTTTTCTTCTTTTACAAAATCAGGTTCAGTTTTAATTTCAGAGGATGAAGTTTCATCAACACGTGTTTCGTCAACACATGTATCATGTGAATCTACTTGAGGTCTGCTTTCAGTCACGGTTTCCAATGTGGTCCCACTAGATTCAACATTAGGGATGTCCACTGAGGCCGATTCAGAAGAAGAATCAGGACATTCTTGATTTTCTTGGGAAGAAGTTTCAGTGGTTTCACTGAATATATCCCGAGGGACCTCACCTGTAACGCTATCATCAACTGAAGAATTAGAAACATCACAATCACGTGCATTAACTGAAAAACAATCATCAGTTTTGCCCCAAACATCAGGCTCACTTGACGAAACATAAGCAGAAAACGATTCAAACAAAGATCTACTAAAAGCAATATTAGATTCAGTTTGTTCAAAATAATTTTCAGAAATATTAGGATGAACAACTGGTTCACTCCCAAGAACATCTCCACACTTTACTTCAGATACTCTATCTGCACATGAAGACGAAGCGTTAGGATCAATCGAGCCTTTAGAAATAAAATTTATTGGAGCAGACTTCTGTTTCCCAATTGGTCTTTCATTAGATGATGACTTATTGTTTTTGGGACCATAAGTCATTTTACTTTCATTCATCATCTCCTCCTCAGTAACCACGCCCTTTCTTTTCCTTGTATGCGAGCTGTTGATCACACAAGTTTTTGACTAATTTGCTGGAAGAATCAAATTTCTTAATATTAAGCTCATTTATTTTATATCTATCTCTGATATCTTCCAGTTCCTTAGTCACAGCGCACAGTTTCTCCTGAACATAGAAGAGTTGAGTTGATTTTACACTTACATCATCCTTGAGTTTGACGATGTCTTTTCGCTGAGCTTCAATTTTTTCTTTATAAAGCTTTTCATTCTTTGATAAAGTAAAATTTTTATTTTTTATGTCGTTGTAGTCTTGAATCAACTCAGAGTTGTGTAACCGATATGCCTCATTTCTTTCTCTACACTCAGGAGTGCAAAAGACAGAAAGTATCTCTTCACGATCACGAGTAACTTCTTGAGCCAGGGGTTTGTTAAACATAAATACTGAATTTTGTGTGGATGAGCAAATAGCAGCAGATGTGTTGCCTTGAGTAGACTGCTTGTCAGCATTGTCATATGATTTGATGAGTGAGATTAGCTCATCTGACTTCATTTTGTAACAGCCGCAGTCGGTTGTCACTAATATCTGATTAACATTGCGAAACCAACTGCAGTTCGCCTGATCTGGAATCCCTTTTATAGCATCCAGAAGCTTTCTGTTGCTCATACGAGTAGACACCACCATCTCTTCCTTCTCCATTTTAGAGAGCAGTTCAGCAAACCGGCCTGTAAGTGCTTCTATAGATTCACCATATGAGTAACTGAATCCTTGGAGTTCCTGCTCAAGCACCTCTCTCTTAGAAGACATTTTAAGATGTGATCCCCCAAAAATGTGCGTTTTTAACTATTTCCTCAACACAAGCCCAAAGCGAGAACCTAAGTACTTGCTAACTCAAACCCTTTGCAGCCGAATAATCCCGCTTTCTGAACCGCACCTCAAAAATATGTCAAAACTGTTATCACAAACAAACCAACCCCTGTTTTTTTTTAAATTAGATTTTTTTTAAATAGAAAGTAACACTTAATATTATTATTATTAATATTATTATAAAAACCAATTATTATGTAATGATGACTAAATGATTAAAATAATAATTATTATTATGTTTTATTAACAAAATAATAACTGAATGTCTGTCTTCTTCGTTTAAAAACAAACTGCAACCCTAATTTCAAACTTAAGCCGCCACTATAATTTTCAAAATAAGTTCAGCGTTGCAGGTGGTGACTACCGGAGAAGGATGATGACGGTGATGTGTGGATTAGTGACAACGATGAAGAAGTTGCAGGTGGTGGTCGTCGGAAGCCGGAGAAGATGACCGGAGATGACGAGGGTTGTTCAGAGGTGGTGATGATGGCCGTAGATGAAAGACGATGACCGTGACAATGGAGACGATGACCGGATACGGGCTTTACAGATGATGATGAACGATGACTGGAGACGGAGTTGCAGGTTCCGTGGATGATTGTTGCGACTCAGATGATCAAATATTCGAAACCTTTGCTGATTGCGACTCGAGAACAGAAAGAGATGACTCGAGATCTCGGTCGAAACAATTGTTGCGACTCGAGACCTTGAAACCGCGAAGAGTCGAGACCGTTTGGAAAATGTGAAGTCGAAACCGTGATTGCGACTCGAGACGGTGAAGCTTGCAACTCGAGACCGTGGATGAAGTTGATGACTCGAGACTGTGGTTTCGACTGGATTTGGTTGCTACTCGAGACCAATTGTAGAAATGTTGATGATATCCGATTATGATTGAAGCTGTGACTCGAGACCAATTAACTGGAGTCGAGACCAATTAACTGGAGTCGAGACCTTTGAGATGAATGAGTCGAGACCGTGAGGTGATGAGTCGAGACCATCGATGAAGATGAGTCGAGACGGTGTAGAGAGACTCGAGACTGGATACTGAAGATGAGTCGAGACGGTGGCGATTGTTGGACTTCCAAACTTTTGCACGTGTTTTTAAAAGTCAAACAAGATATTCGATATTTTTGTGATTTTGGCAATTTTTGGAAATCAAGAATGTTTCAAAAATTATCAACTAGAATCTCGAAAATTTTGGGATTTTTCTAAAATAAATAATTTTTTAAATCTTTTGAAGATTGGATAAAATCCCTTTAACACAATTTTGAACGGATCACGAAGCAAAACATGATTAATTTTTAATAAAAACTGATGAATGTCACGAAGAACACGAAGAACACTAACTCAAAAACAACGAAAATTTTGAATCTTTGATATCACACCGAGCCTAGAAACAGGTTCTAATGGCTCTGATACCACTTGTAAGTCCCGTTTAACCGGATCTTTCAATGATATCAAACAACACCAAGTTTATGCGGAATCCAAACTTGATGTGATTCAAGAATAAACACGAAAAATACGAAATATGAAGAACATAACGAATCACCTTTAAACACTTGCACACGATTCTATTACTATCAACTAGCAAAACCGTCTAGTACAAGTGCTCACAAACAATCGCCTTCCTCTAGCTCTCTCTAGGAATTCTGTAACAATGAGGTTCAAATGACTCAAACCTAAAAACAAGTTAGAAACTTGTTTTTATACTAACTCAAGCCCACTTCCCTACATGGGCTCCCCTTGGGCCTGCTTGGCCCACTTGGCCTAAAGCTTGGCCCAAGTGACCTATAAAGGTCCACAACCTAATATAAACTAACCCGGTAAGGGCCAGTTCGTAACCATAGCCCGTTGTATTAATTTGATGCGTCAGTCTCACACTTTAGGGCCTAACAAGCTTGAATCAAGACCCAATCCAATGCATGAATACAAATAAACGATCATCAAGTCAAGGGGATCGAAAGGTATGTTGAATTTTGCTATTTGATGATACTTCAAAATTTTGACTAACATTCAAGAATGAAATTCGGGCATGAATAATGAATGTTGTAGTACAATTGACGTGAGTACAAGTCTAGGAACAAGCCCTAGATGTAAACTCGTTAGTTTAGCACCAAAAATTAGTGTTTCGGTTGACTAGTTATGTAGGTGCTAAGTGGGTTTTATGACTATGTGATGAACACTAGAATTATAGTGTTAAAATGGATGAACATTGGTGTAAGTAATGCAAGTTCTAGTTGTAATTTATAAACACTAGACATAGGGGCATGATATTGATGTGGAAATTTGATTAAAAAGTTAATCTAAAACTTGATAAAGAAGTATACGAACTTCGCCCATAAGATGCTCGATAAAATGCCTAAGTGAGGTTGGGTACCTACTAGTTCGTAGATAGAACTTGATTAGAATAGGTATTCGGATGAATGCCTAATAACATGATGAAACGGGTTTCATTTATAGATGAAAACCCGTAGATTTTGTGTAATGAAAGAATAATGTGACGTTAAAAAAAATCGAGAGCTAAGATAACCTAGTATAAAAAATAGCATGAACTCGGACTAAATATTAGTTACGTTGATGGCCTAAGAATAGTGCTATCGAGTAAGGGGCGGACCGCCAACATGAGTTTTGTCAAACTTAGTTGCTCAATTTCATATGCTATAAGGAAGCTGGACTTTTAAAAGTCAAACCGACCTATGATAGAGTTCGGTAAGAAAAGTAGTATAAAGGTTCGTAAGGCGTAAATGTTATGATCTAGAACGACTAACCTAACCAATCTGTGAATTTTATATGATAGTTGATGCTTAACAAGCTAGGTGGAAACTTGTGGATGAAACGGGACAAACGGATCAAATACGAAAAGAAAAGCGTTGCTTGGATGTGAGGTAAGTTAAGCTTACACCCTCTTTTATTACAATTCACATACATGTGAGTATTGACTTCGAGTTATGCTAAGTAATCGATTATGATATTCCAACATGATACATTGCAAGTCGGAATAAGTAAAAGTGGTAAGAAGCCATAAGTTATGGTAAAAAGGGTAAAAACGGAAAACTAGTCGGGTAAAGACTAATAAAAGAGGAATTTTGAACATCGCGTTATGGGGTGAGCTATAACGGGTAAAAGTGGTCAAATGATAATCCGAACATGAGTGGACGGATAGACAAAAGATTTGAAAAGATATCCTTTGGTAAAAGTCATAACGGTTCGAACAAATTAAGAAAGTGTCTTTTAAATAATAAGAACTCACGGTGTAAACTGGAATGGGTTCAAGGGGCGAGATGGTATTAAGATGCCATCATATTTTGGTAAAGAGTCATTTTGACTAAACGGGTCAAATGGTGTTGTTAACACCATTTGTCAATAATATCTGATGATCGCTTGTTGAGCTTTGTGATCACAGGAATTAACACATGGTTCGTGTTGCTATTAACTAGAAATTAATAGCGAAAGGTACTTAAACGGGTCAATCCAATGACCCGAGCCAAGTACGCATGTTAGAATTATAGCTAAAAGCGATATTTTGGTCAAATATTAGAGAAAGTCCTTCGTCGCAAAATGAAGGACTAAAATTAACCAAAAAGCCCTTGAGGGGTAAATAGGGCAAACAAGAGTTGTTTCGAAGTAAGCGTTTTGTTAAATTGAGTCCTTGCGATACGCATAAAAATGTAGATAGGATCTAAACTAAAAAGAAGCGTGATTTAAGCTTGAAAATGTTAAATACCCTAACGGGTCAAAATGAGTAGTTATGCAAAACGGGTTAAGATTTGCATAAGAACCCATAATTAGAACCTTGAATATTAGTAAACTGATATAATGTGATTTGCATGACATTTTAAAGGTAACCAACAAGTTTGTTTGATCAAATCACAAACGGGTTAAAGAGTGTCAAAATTGAATTTCAAGCCGAGAGCTTGAAATCGAAAATTTTGAGAATGCCGATGTTGGGTCTTTACTCCATGAGATGGAGAATTAAATTACGAATGCGTAGGAAAAAGAATCACGTAAAACGGATAACTAGATAACAAGTTATGACACTTTAAAGTTCGTTTTTCGATTAAAACTATAGCTGGGCAACTGCAGCAGCAAACAAGCAACATTCTATCGAAAATGGGGTGTGACGTCGCGCGACGCCCAGTAGCGTAGTTCGACGCCCCTAAATTCCTAAAATTTTTGAATTTTGTTGTTTTGACTCATGAAACTAATTTTAACATGTATTTAACTTATCAAAACTAACTTTTAGGTTGGTTTTGAATTTAGGTGATCGAATTATGCACACGGATAAAGATCAAGCTCGAAGAAGAACCGAACACACGAGATTAAAGCTTCCGCACGTTGTTTCGTCGTCAATTTAAACGACGAATCCGTACATATTAAATTGTTTTATTTTCAAATTGTAAAAGTTTAAATTTACCCGTATTATTCAACAATATGTGCATATAGTTACATGTTTATTTTTCGTATTTTATACGAAAATCGTTATTTAATAGTAAGGGTGTTAAAAGTTGGTATCAGAGCTCACGGTTAAAGAGAAAAATATGTTCGGTTCAAGGCTTGATCGCAAATCCGGTAAGTACAAGTATGTTAATGGTTTAGAATGATTAAAGTGTTGAGAACAACATATAGGGTTATCGTGTGATACACGTTACACCAATCAAATCGATAAATGATAGATATAGTTAACGAAATTACGTGCGTTGACACGTACAGTAAAAACCCTTGTATTACAATACAAGCGTTTATTAATGTCGAAATTACTAACTTTTGTAAATGTTTAGTTGAAGGACACTCACATCTGAAGATGACGGGAGTTGAACGAATTGTGGATATGACGGTGGAACGGTCCGAGGTATGACAAGCAGAGCATACTCATTGAGGACCTAAATCGCATGACGATCGCGGACAAAGGTAATGGCAAGAGAAGCCCATTAGGGCAAGCATTACCAGGTGCACGCTTTTAAATTTAATCGCACAAGTAGTAATATGCAACAAACACGTAGGGGATAACGGTTGCATATATCTGATAAAACCTGAATAGGATATCTATTCAGGATGATGTTTATAAGAGAAGTTTAATAGAAACGTGTGTTATTCACGATGATGAATAACAAAGAACTAATAGTATTAGTTCATATGGAAACTTAGACGCGGGGTAATTATCCAAGTGGAAAACTCTCAATATAATGCTATTGAGAAAAGTAGCGATCACATTAACGAATGTGATTAAATAATAGTTCGATAGAAAAGAAAAACATTTTTATAGTTCAAATGTAAAACTAGTAAAACTAATGATTGTTGTTTTGCAAATTAAATGAAGTTTTACTAAATGAAATCAGAGATATGAAATAAATAGAGGCGTTACTTACATAGGGTGTGATGTGAAAACTATAAAAAGGTCATGTGTATCATGTGCTGATCGCTTACTCTGGCCAAGTAAGTAGTGGCATATGATATCATGAACTTCTTGTAGCAGACACATTTACATCCGACGTAGTAAGGACGGGGTGAGTGGGACAAATTAAAAGTACCCAAATGAATCAAATGAGCAAAATATTTAATAATAATGTAAACGCACAGCCGGACGACGGAAGCGTATTACATTAGGATAACGAGCCCGAGAGATGGGACAAGGATTAATGTAAATGAAGATATAAATGAATGACCTAAGGAAAATTCATGAAAATGAGTCATTTTGGATGAAAGAGCGATGGTTGACAAATGGGCAGGTAAAACCAAAGTATAGATGATCCGCAGGGTCATAAAAACGAAGGTATTGCCCACACGAAAAAGATAATCAATGTTGTTAACTTTGGTCATAGTAAAGAGAGGACGACGATGGTAATCGTCACTTAGAATCTGTAAGGCCGTCAGGGATGGTAACATAAAGAATAAAAGACACGGTTGAATAAAAGCGATGGATTTCGCTAAGACGACCAAATAAATCGAGGTGAAGTCTTAATGCATACCTGAAGGGTTGCAATGATAACAACTACGGTAAAACACCCTGTTGATGGGTAAGGATTAAACACATGCGTAGACCGAGAAACGGGAACGTGGAGGGAAAGTCAAAAGACTCGGGTTTCGAGTCATGACTAAAAGACGATAAGATGCTGCAAATAGAAATTTTGATAAATTACGTTCAACTATTTTAAAGTTGAACGGGTCGAACAAAGAATGAAGTACGACATTCATAAGTGATGAATTTTCACACGAACAAGTCAAACGAATTTATTAAAGGATGACGCTTGCTAAAGTAAGTAAGCGCGAACCAAATAAACAAAAGTGCGAAATATTAATAAACCTATGTAAAGGGTTAGAAGCGTTAAAAACATTAAGATAAAAGAACCCGGGTAATGGGTCGTAAAGAAGTATAGGTAAGAACCGGGTAACGGTAAGTGTAGGACAAACCGACGTGTAAATGACGTTAGAAGTCATAAAGTCGGAAAGATAATTCGAAAGAAAACAAATGTAGCCTTAGACTACGGTCAATGTCAAATGAAATCCAAAAAGCAAAAGTAAATAATTCTAAACATAAAAGGGGTGCCTTGACACCATATATATATATACAATTGAATAAAGACTCGAATAAAAGATGATCTACGGGATCATCATAACCTACGGGATTATAATTAATGTTAAAGTCTAACGAGACCCAAAAGACCTTCGGGTCACAAATAGAAAGAAACGAATTGTAGAGGTCTCACCTTAAAAGGGTAAAAAGGTGAAAATCTAAATAAATAGCCTACGAGGCTAAGTGAAAGAACCTACGGGTCATATGGGTTAAGCGTGGGAATTAGTTATAATTCCCCGCATTAAATAATAGCGGAAAGGAATAGATCCTCGGAAGTAACATTCCTAGAAAGGATAGGAAGATGTAAGACAAAGAGGAAACGTAAACTAAAAATTTAGTTTTTTAGTCAGAAGCAACGTTTTAACAAAACATAAGTGGTAAGAGGTGATTGAGGAAACCGTAAAAACACAAAAGGCCAGAGATAGCAATATGGATATATACCTGAGCAATGGGGTATAAGGTAACCGGTGACTAATAAGTCTAACTAACAAAATAGATAATCAATAAAGATAACGGATACAAGCTGAAAGTAACGGCCCACGAGGCCTTACACATGAAAGACGTACGCGTCAATATAAATGAAAACTTTTGACAAAAAGAAACGGGTGCCTTGAAAACGAAACTTGGTTCATTTGATTAAACCAATGAACTACGTAAAAATGTTTCGGGGACGAAACCTCTTTAAGGGGGGTAGACTTGTAACACCCCAAAAACGGGTTTGGTAATCAAACCACATTAATAGTAATGACGGGTAAAATACCGTTAACGGTAAAAATTTACCCGGTAAATATTAGGATTTAAATAAATAAACTTGATATTAATTAAAAGGAGGATAAATAGTTTGAGAAAAACAAAGTATGTAAAAGGCCCGAGTTAACGGGACTTAAAATAAAACGGGTTATGACTTCCCGAACCCATTAAGTTAACTAGGAATAATTAACCTAGTTAATAAGAGGGAATGTTACTAGAAATAAGTAGGTTGTAGCCTACTTAATAACAAACCAAAACATGAGGGGCTAAAGGTGGTTAAATAGGAAAATGTTTTAACTATAACATTTATAAAAAAAATGAAAACACACACATAGGTGTGTGTGGAGATCAACCAGGAGAGGTGCTCCTATGGAGCTCAAACCCTAAACTCAACAAACCATCAAACTGAAGCTTGAATCAAGACCCAATCCAATGCATGAATACAAATAAATGATCACCAAGTCAAGGGGATCGAAAGGTATGTTGAATTTTGCTATTTGATGATACTTTAAAATTTTGACTAACATTCAAGAATGAAATTCTGGCATGAATAATGAATGTTGTAGTACAATTGATGTGAGTACAAGTATAGGAACAAGCCCTAGATGTAAACCCGTTAGTTTAGCACCAAAAATTAGTGTTTCGGTTGACTAGTTATGTAGGTGCTAAGTGGGTTTTATGACTATGTGATGAACACTAGAATTATAGTGTTAAAATGGATGAACATTGGTGTAAGTAATGCAAGTTCTAGTTGTAATTTATAAACACTAGACATAGGGGCATGATATTGATGTGGAAATTTGATTAAAAAGTTAATCTAAAACTTGATAAAGAAGTATACGAACTTCGCCCATAAGATACTCGATAAAATGTCTAAGTGAGGTTGGGTACCTACTAGTTCGTAGATAGAACTTGATTAGAATAGGTATTCGGATGAATGCCTAATAACATGATGAAACGGGTTTCATTTATAGATGAAAACCCGTAGATTTTGTGTAATGAAAGAATAATGCGACGTTAAAAAAATCGAGAGCTAAGATAACCTAGTATTAAAAATAGCATGAACTCAGACTAAATATTAGTTACATTGATGGCCTAAGAATAGTGCTATCGAGTGACGGGCGGAACACCAACAAACTTAGTTGCTCAATTTCATATGCTATAAGGCGGCTGGACTTTTAAAAGTCAAACCGACCTATGATAGAGTTCGGTAAGAAAAGTAGTATAAAGGTTCATAAGGCGTAAAGTTTATAATCTAGAATGACTAACCTAACCACCTTGTGAATTTTATATGATAGTTGACGCTTAACAAGCTAGGTGGGAGCTTGTGGATGAAGCGGGACAAACGGATCAAATACGAAAAGAAAAGCGTTGCTTAGATGTGAGGTAAGTTAAGCTTACACCCTCTTTTATTACAATTCACATACATGTGAGTATTGACTTCGAGTTATGCTAAGTAATCGATTATGATGTTCCGACATGATACATTGCAAGTCGGAATAAGTAAAAGTGGTAAGAAGCCATAAGTTATGCTAAAAAGGGTAAAAACGGAAAACTAGTCGGGTAAAGACAAATAAAATAGGAATTTTGAGCATCGCGTTATGGGGTGAGCTATAATGGGTAAAAGTGGTCAAATGATAATCCGAACATGAGTGGACGGATAGACAAAAGATTTGAAAAGATATCTTTTGGTAAAAGTCATAACGGGTCGAACAAATTAAGAAAGCGTCTTTTAAATAATAAGAACTCACGGTGTAAACTGGAATGGGTTCAAGGGGCGAGATGTTATTAAGATGCCATCATATTTTGGTAAAGAGTCATTTCGACTAAACGGGTCAAATGGTGTTGTTAACACCATTTGTCAATAATATTTGATGATCGCTTGTTGAGCTTTGTGATCACAGGAATTAACACATGGTTCGCGTTACTATTAACTAGAAATTAATAGCGAAAGGTATTTAAACAGGTCAATCCTATGACCCAAGCCAGGTACGCATATTAGAATTATAGCTAAAAACGATATTTTGGTCAAATATTAGAGAAAGTCCTTCGTCGGAAAATGAAGGACTAAAATTGACCAAAAAGCCCTTGAGGGGTAAATAGGGCAAACAACCTTTAAGAGTTGTTTAGAAGTAAGCGTTTTGTTAAATTGAGTCCTTGCGATACGCATAAAAATGGAGATAGGATGTAAACTAAAAAGAAGCGTGATTTAAGCTTGAAAATGTTAAATACCCTTACGGGTCAAAATGAGTAGTTATGCAAAACGGGTTAAGATTTGCATAAGAACCCGTAATTAGAACCTTGAATATTAGTAAACTGATATAATGTGATTTGCAAGACATTTTAAAGGTAACCAACAAGTTTGTTTGATCAAATCACAAACGGGTCAAAAAGTGTCAAAATTGAATTTCAAGCCGAGAGCTTGAAATCAAAAATTTTGAGAATTCATATGTCGGGTCTTTACTCCATGAGACGGATAATTAAATTACGAACGCGTAGGAAAAAGAATCGCGTAAAACAGATAAGTAGACAAAAAGTTATGACACTTTGAAGTTCGTTTTTCGATTAAAACTATAGCTGGGCAACTGCAGCAGCAAACAAGCAACATTCTGTCGAAAATGAGGCGTGGCGTCGCGCGACGCCCCTAAATTCCGAAAATTGTTTGAATTTTGTTGTTTTGACTCATGAAACTAGTTTTAACATGTATTTAACTTATCAAAACTAACTTTTATGTTGGTTTTGAATTTAGGTGATCGAATTATGCACACGGATAAAGATCAAGCTCGAAGAAGAACCGAACACACGAGATTAAAGCTTCCGCACGTTGTTTCATCGTCAATTTAAACGACGAATCCGTACATATTAAATTGTATTATTTTCAAATTGTAAAAGTTTTAATTTACCCGTATTATTCAACAATTTGTGCATATAGTTACATGTTTATTTTTCGTATTTTATACGAAAATCGTTATTTAATAGTAAGGTTGTTACAAGTTGGTATCAGAGGTCACGGTTAAAGAGTAAAGTGTGTTCGGTTCAAGACTTGATCGCAATTCTGGTAAGTACAAGTATGTTAATGGTTTAGAATGATTAAAGTGTTGAGAACAACACATAGGGTTATCGTGTGATACACGTTACACCAATCAAATTGATAAATGATAGATATAGTTAACGAAATTACGTGCGTTGACACGTACAGTAAAAAGCCTTGTATTACAATACAGGCGTTTATTAATGTCGAAATTACTAACTTTTGTAAATGTTTAGTTGAAGGACACTCGCATCTGAAGATGACGGGAGTTGAACAAATTGTGGATATGACGGTGGAACGGTCCGAGGTATGACAAGCAGAGCATACTCATTGAGGACCTAAATCGCGTGACGATCGCGAACAAAGTTAACGGTAAGAGAAGCCCGTTAGGGCAAGCATTACCAGGTGCACGTTTTAAATTTAATCGCACAAGTAGTAATATGCAACAAACACGTAGGGGATAACGGTTGCATATATCTGATAAAACCTGAATAGGATATCTATTCCAGATGATGTTTCTAAGAGTAGTTTAATAGAAACGTGTGTTATTCACGATGATGAATAACAAAGAAATAATAGTATTAGTTCATATGGAAACTTGGACGGGGGGTAATTATCCAAGTGGAAAACTCTCAATATAATGCTATTGAGAAAAGTAGCGATCACATTAACAAATGTGATTATATAATAGTTTGATAGAAAATAATTTTTTTTATATGTTCAAATGTAAAACTAGTAAAACTAATGATTGCTGTTTTGCAATTAAATAAAGTTTTACTAATGTGAGAATCAGCAGGAAATTTACCGTCACATTTTTTGTTTGGCAGTCTTTGTCGTAGTTGCTCGTACCAATAGTTATATGACTCAGTCGTGGTAGTGTTAAGGATTGTTTGTTTACCTCTTAATGGAACTCTTAATGGTTCAGATCTCTTACTGGTTCAGCACTTAACGGTTCAAACTATTTGTTTCACGAGTAGATGTCTGAATGGTTTAGTCATTTGCCTCTGAATGGTTAAGCATTATACTGAGTCTGAATGGTTAAGACCTCTAATCTGAATTGGTCAGAAATTTGCCTCTGAACGGTTAAGCATTATACCGGCTCTTAATGGTCCAGACCTCTTACTGATTAAGCACTTAATGGTTCAGACCTCTTACCGGTTTAACACCTAACCATTAAGACGTTGCTAAACAACCTCTTAATCAACCTGGACCACCGATATACAAACTTATCCCATTCTTCTTCCTTTTAAATCTTGGGTTGCAATGTTTAGCAATATTCTCCTGTATGTGACACCTGCATAATGAATGACCAGCGTTTGGAAATACGCATGATGTAACAACCCTAATTTTATTTAGTGATTTCCGTAAATAATCACAAATTAATGAGTATTTATATTTAAACATTCATGCTCAAATACGGGTTTATTAAAATTTTACTAAATTTAAAAGCAAAACAACATAATGTAATTTAATTCATCGTTTTAGAATACGATGAAACAACTTGCGGAAGCTTCATTTAACGCGTGTTCGGTTCTTGCTCGACGCTTGATCTTCATCGGGGCTCTCGATATTCATCTGTGTTCAAAACCAACTTAAAGTTAGTTTTGATAATTAAATACATATAGGTTGAATCATAGAATTAAAAAAAAATCAGGAAAATCTCCATGTTAATCCCTTGATCCTAGAAGCAAGGATTCAAATCCGGCTTCCACCGTAACTTACGGTGGTCACCATAAGTTACGGTGGCCCCTGATTTAAAAAGTTTCCACCGTAACTCAGAAGAAAACTGGCGTAATGATATCAGCTCCACCGTAACTTACGGTGGGCATCGTAAGTTACGGTGGCCCCTGTACTAGCCCATTCCAATTTTGCCGTTTTTGACACGAAAACTTTCGTATCTTTCAATCCGTTTGTCCGTTTGACCTACCGTTTCTTCCTACGTGATTGTAATTTGATTCTTCACATTATGGAGTCAAAATCCAACATCTGGTTTAACAAAATTTCAGACTTTTAGTTCTTCGGCTTATTACCCTTTTTACTAAGTTTTGACCCGTTCGATTTATATCAAACAAACATGTTTATTTGACCCTTAAACTCATGAAATTCATAATTTCCATATCTCCTATCATATTAATATCAAATCACGGGATTCTTACATAATAAAAACCCGTTTACGCTCAAGTTCTTATTTTGACCCGTTTAGAGCGAATTATGTACATTTAAGCATCAAACTCTCTCTTCTCTTTCTACACTTCGTATTCTTACTTCTAAATAGCCTCTTATATTCTACCACAACTATTTTTGTGGTGGATTTAACATAATGAACCACATTCCTAATTTTTTTTACCCTTAGGATAGTCATTTTACGTGATTTACCCGTTCATAGGCATTTGCCCCCCAAAGTTGATGCCTACATCTCTTACATGTGTCTATGAGTTACATGATGATAATGATAGTATCTAAACGACCTCTAAGGGTCGTTTACCCGATTTACCTATCAATGGCATTTTCGTCAACTTATTTCCTCCTTTAACGACATTGGTCTCTTTGCTAAGGTATTTGACCAACATTGCATTTGTAACCATAAATCTATATATATGCGTACCTGGCTCGAGTCAACATATAGACCCGTTTTATACCTCGTGTTAATTAACCACCGTTCTATGACGTCGCAATTATCCAAATTGCTAATCACTCCTGATAACATACGACTTGACAATTACGTTAGTCGATATTGTCAAATGGTGTTTCATCACCATTTGACCCGTTTGGACTATAAGACCAAACAATTACATAAATTAGAATAAAAGCATGGTTTTAAATTTCCAAATTCACCCATTTGCCCCGTTTACCATAAACCATGGTTTTTATCATTTATACTTGTTCCGACTTGTATCAATCGTGTAGGAACCCTTATTTTGGATATTACATCATTCGCATTTATAATTTATAAAATAAACACGTGTCCTACAAAAAGGGTGTAAGTTTTACTTACCTCGTATCCAAGCTACACTTTTCTTTTCCTTCTTGATTCGTTTGACCAGCTTTCTCCCCAAGCTTCACCTATCTTGTTAAGCGCCAACTATAATTCATCATTCACTAGGTGGTTAGTTTAATCATGACTTAATACGATTATTCCACCTTACGCATTTCTATCTCTAATTATCATTCCTCACATTGTAGGTCAGTTTGACTTTTTAAAAGTCAAATGCCCATTAGTATACTAAATGCATACTCGAGTTTATCAACTAGTTTAGGCATTTTCCTCTAATCACCCGGTAGGCGTTCTTTTAAGCCACCGTCTAACAAATCTTTTACCCGGTTCACTATATTTCCCATATCTCAACTAGTTCAAGTGATTATTAAATCTAACTTATTTATTTATTTTCATAAGAACTAAGGTTTCTCATTTATAAGTGAAAACCCGTTTTATCATATCACTAGCATCCGTCCGAACACCTAATAAAATCAAGTTCTACATATCAACTAGTAGATATCATGATTTCAAACATCTTTATCACAATATTATCATCAATTCTTTTATATTATACAAAACCCCTTTCGTGAGAAGTATGATCTTGTACCCAAATTCATGATTTAATCAAACACCCTCTATTCGTTATCATGCATGTTGATTCTAAGCATAGTTATATCATCAATTTCATCATAACATTAAAACCCATTTATCTAAGTATGTTAATTCATCAAATCCTTAAAATCATAGCATGTTATGTAAGATTTTCACTTAGGGTTTCATTCCTAAGCAAGTATACATCACTAATCTAGCCATAGCTTCTCTAATCCATGCCTAATTCGCGATTAGGATGATTATCAAATTCTTACAACTTCACCAAACATCAAGATTTTACATACCTTATGATCCCCACGACTTGGTGATCGTTTATACGTGTTCATGCATTTGATTTGAGTTGGATTTGACTTTCAATTTGTTGAAATTGAGATGAGCTAGGGCTTGAGTTCCTGGCTCCTTCCTCTGATCGATTACACGCACACACTTCTAGTGTGTGTGTAGTGTTTATTTTTTTATATAATTTAAGTTACAATCTTTCATTTTCAGCCCCTCTAGTTTGTAACCTTATAAAAAGGGTTATCACCCATGTTTTCTTCATTGTTTTACAACACTTAACTAACTAGGTTGATATTCCTAGTTACTTAGTGGGTCCTGGGAGTTATAACCCGTTTTATTTTAAGTTCCGTTAAATCTCGGGCCTTTTTATATACTTTGCTTTCTCAACGTATTTCTCATCCTTTTAATAAATATTAGATTTATTTATTTAAAATCCTAAAATTTACCGGGTAAGTTTTACCACTAACTGTATTTTACCCGTCCTTTAGTATTAACATGGTTTGATTACCAAACCCATTTTCGGGGTGTTACAAGTCTACCCCCCTTAAAGAGGTTTCATCCTCGAAATCTTGTTTACATAGTTCCTTTAATTTGGATTAAACGTACTTAGTTTCGTTTTTCAAGGCATTCATTCATTCCTTTCGAAATTCTTCTGTGTGTAAGGCCTCGTAGGCCGTTACTTTTCTGCTTGTATCCATTATCTTTATTGTTTATTCATTTTGGCGGTTAGACTTGTTAGTCACCGGTTACTTCATACCCCATTACCCGTGTATGTTATTTGCCATCACCGGCCTTATGTGTGTTTAAATTCTCTAAGTCACCCCGTATCACTTATGTTTTGTTAAAACGTTACCTTTGACTAAAAACTAAATTCTTAGTTTACGTTTCCTCTTTTTCGTACATCTTTTTCCCGCTTCTAGGAATGTTACTTCCAAGAATCTAGTCATTTCCGTTATTATTTAATGCGGGGAATTATAACAATTTCCCAAGCTTAACCCCTATGACCCGTAGGTTCTTTCCCTTAGCCTCGTAGGCTATTTATTCAGATTTCACCTTTTTATCCTTTCTAAGGTGAGACCTTCACAATTCGTTTCTTTCTATTTGTAACCCGAAAGTCTTTTTGGTCCCGTAGACTTTAACACTATTTATGATCCCGTAGGTTAGGATGATCCCGTAGATCATTTTTTATCCATGTCTATATTCTAATGTATATATACATATATAGCTTCAAAGCATCTTTTATTGTGTTTGGAATTGTTTATTTTCGTTTCTGAACTTTAGTTGGCCTTGACCGTAGTCTAAAGCTTCGTTCGTTTACTCCTGGACTAACCTTCCGACTTTATGACTCCTTACGTCATTTACATGTCAGTTTGTTCTACACCCATCGTTTCTCGGTTCATACTTATATTTCTTTACATCCCATTACCCGGGCTCTTTTATCTTAGTGTTTTTAGCGCCTATAACCCCTTGCATAGGTTTATTGATATTTCGCGCTTTCATTTATTTGATTCACGCTTACTTATATCAGCAAGCGTTATTCTTTATTCGACCCGCTCAACTTTAAAACAGTTGAACATAATTATCAAAATTTCTGTTTGCAAATTCTCATTGTCTTTTAGTCATGACTCCTGATCCGAGTCTTTTGACTTTCTATTTTGCGTTCCCGTCTCTCGGTTTACGCATTCCCACACAATTCTACCCGTCCATCGGGTATCTTTACCAAGGTCATTGTCAAGTAACCATTCTTATATGGTTTTAGACATCATCTTAATTTATTTGATCGTCTTAGCAATTTCATTGCTTTTATTTAGTCAAGTCTTTATTTCTATGCCTTAACATTCCTTTTAGTCGGTCTGTATTTTCATTTACTTTGATCTTTGTCCCTTCTCTCGGGCTCGTTATTCTAGCGTAATACACTCCTGTCATCCGACTTGCGTTTACGTTTACTATCAAACATCTTACTTGTTTGATTCATTTGGGTACCATTTAAGTTAGTCCCATTCTCCCCACCCTTACTACATCAGACATAAATGTGTCCATCATAAGAAGTTAATGGTACCACGTGTTCACTACTTACTTGGCCAGAGTAAGCGATCAACACCTGATATACATGACCTTTTTATAATTTTCACATTACACCCCATGTAAGTAATGCCTCTATTTGTTTTTCTTGGAAACAATATCCCGGATAGGTTTTCAATTTGGGTTTTTCTAAGTTTTTAATCTACATATGCAACTTTAAATCTCTACGTATTTATTGCATATTACTATTCACGTAATCATTTAAAATGCGCACCTGATAAATGCTTGCCCTAACGGGATTTCCTTGCCATTACTTATTTGCTATTGTTACACGATTTAGGTCCTGGATGAGTTCGCTATTCTCGTCATACCTCGGACCGTTCCATTATCATATTCGCAATTCATTCATCTCTCGTCATCTTCAGACGTGAGGGTCCTTAAACTAAAACAGTAACAAGAGTTAGTAATGTCAACTTCAATAATTGCCCTTATTATAATACAAGGCTTTTTCTCCTATACTCGTCAACGCATGAAATTTCGTCAACTACTTCGATCATTTAATTGGGGTAACGTGTATTACACGATACCCTATGTGTTGTTTACAATACCTTAACACGCTAATCAATAACATACATGTACTTACCGGATTTACGATCAAGCCTCGAACCGAACACTAATCTTTATCAAGAGCGTAAGGTTTAAGTCCAAGCATGGTTTTCCCCACCATACTTGAATCTCTTAAACCTGGCTCTGATACCAACTTGTAACAACCCTAATTTTATTTAGTGATTTCCGTAAATAATCACAAATTAACGAGTATTTATATTTAAACATTCATGCTCAAATACGGGTTTATTAAAATTTTACTAAATTTAAAAGCAAAACAACATAATGTAATTTAATTCATCGTTTTAGAATACGATGAAACAACTTGCGGAAGCTTCATTTAACGCGTGTTCGGTTCTTGCTCGACGCTTGATCTTCATCTGGGCTCTCGATATTCATCTGTGTTCAAAACCAACTTAAAGTTAGTTTTGATAATTAAATATATGTAGGTTGAATCATAGAATTAAAGAAAAATCAGGAAAATCTCCATGTTAATCCCTTGATCCTAGAAGCAAGGATTCAAATCCGGCCTCCACCGTAACTTACGGTGGTCACCGTAAGTTACGGTGGTCACCGTAAGTTACGGTGGCCCCTGATTTAAAAAGTTTCAACCGTAACTCAGAAGAAAACTGGCGTAATGATATCAGCTCCACCGTAACTTACGGTGGGCACCGTAAGTTACGGTGGCCCTTGTACTAGCCCATTCCAATTTTGCCGTTTTTGACACGAAAACTTTCGTATCTTTCAATCCGTTTGTCCGTTTGACCTACCGTTTCTTCCTACGTGATTGTAAATTGATTCTCCACATTATGGAGTCAAAATCCAATATCTGGTTTAACAAAATTTCAGACTTTTAGTTCTTCGGCTTATTACCCTTTTTACCAAGTTTTGACCCGTTCGATTTATATCAAACAAACATGTTTATTTGACCCTTAAACTCATTAAATTCATAATTTCCATATCTCCTATCATATTAATTTCAAATCACGGGATTCTTACATAATTAAAACCCGTTTACGCTCAAGTTCTTATTTTGACCCGTTTAGAGCGAATTATGTACATTTAAGCATCAAACTCTCTCTTTACTTTCTACACTTCGTATCTTACTTCTAAATAACCTCTTATATTCTACCACAACTACTTTTGTGGTGGATTTAACATAATGAACCACATTCCTAATTTTTTTTACCCTCAGGATAGTCATTTTACGTGATTTACCCGTTCATAGGCATTTGACCCCCAAAGTTGATGCCTACATCTCTTACATGTGTCTATGAGTTACATGATGATAATGATAGTATCTAAACGACCTCTAAGGGTCGTTTGCCTGATTTACCTATCAAGGGCATTTTCGTCAACTTATTTCCTCCTTTAACGACATTGGTCTCTTTGCTAAGGTATTTGACCAACATTGCATTTGTAACCATAAATCTATATATATGCGTACCTGGCTCGAGTCAACATATAGACCCATTTTATACCTCGTGTTAATTAACCACCGTTCTATGACGTCGCAATTATCCAAATTGCTAATCACTCCTGATAACATACGACTTGACAATTACGTTAGTCGATATTGTCAAATGGTTTGTCCGTTTGACCTACCGTTAGTCGATATTGTCAAATGGTTTGTCAAATCTATATATATGCGTACCTGGCTCGAGTCAACATATAGAGCCAATTTTGCCGTTTTTGACACGAAAACTTTCGTATCTTTCAATCCGTTTGTCCGTTTGACCTACCGTTTCTTCCTACGTGATTGTAAATTGATTCTCCACATTATGGAGTCAAAATCCAACATCTAGTTTAACAAAATTTCAGACTTTTTAGTTCTTCGGCTTATTACCCTTTTTACCAAGTTTCGACCCGTTCGATTTATATCAAACAAACATGTTTATTTGACCCTTAAACTCATGAAATTCATAATTTCCATATCTCCTATCATATTAATTTCAAATCACGGGATTCTTACATAATAAAAACCCGTTTACGCTCAAGTTCTTATTTTGACCCGTTTAGAGCGAATTATGTACATTTAAGCATCAAACTCTCTCTTCTCTTTCTACACTTCGTATTCTTACTTCTAAATAGCCTCTTATATTCTACCACAACTATTTTTGTGGTGGATTTAACATAATGAACCACATTCCTAATTTTTTTTACCCTTAGGATAGTCATTTTACGTGATTTACCCGTTCATAGGCATTTGACCCTCAAAGTTGATGCCTACATCTCTTACATGTGTCTATGAGTTACATGATGATAATGATAGTATCTAAACGACCTCTAAGGGTCGTTTGCCCGATTTACCTATCAAGGGCATTTTCGTCAACTTATTTCCTCCTTTAACGACATTGGTCTCTTTGCTAAGGTATTTGACCAACATTGCATTTGTAACCATAAATCTATATATATGCGTACCTGGCTCGAGTCAACATATAGACCCATTTTATACCTCGTGTTAATTAACCACCGTTCTATGACGTCACAATTATCCAAATTGCTAATCACTCCTGATAACATACGACTTGACAATTACGTTAGTCGATATTGTCAAATGGTGTTTCATCACCATTTGACCCGTTTGGACTATAAGACCAAACATTTACATAAATTAGAATAAAAGCATGGTTTTAAATTTCCAAATTCACCCATTTGCCCCGTTTACCATAAACCATGGTTTTTATCATTTATACTTGTTCCGACTTGTATCAATCGTGTCGGAACCCTTATTTTGGATATTACATCATTCGCATTTATAGTTTATAAAATAAACACGTGTCCTACAAAAAGGGTGTAAGTTTTACTTACCTCGTATCCAAGCTACACTTTTCTTTTCCTTCTTGATTCGTTTGACCCGCTTTCTCCCCAAGCTTCACCTAGCTTGTTAAGCGCCAACTATAATTCATCATTCACTAGGTGGTTAGTTTAATCATGACTTAATACGATTATTCCACCTTACGCATTTCTATCTCTAATTATCATTCCTCACATTGTAGGTCAGTTGACTTTTTAAAAGTCAAATGCCCATTAGTATACTAAATGCATACTCGAGTTTATCAACTAGTTTAGGCATTTTCCTCTAATCACCCGGTAGGCGTTCTTTTAAGCCACCGTCTAACAAATCTTTTACCCGGTTCACTATATTTCCCATATCTCAACTAGTTCAAGTGATTATTAAATCTAACTTATTTATTTATTTTCATAAGAACTAAGGTTTCTCATTTATAAGTGAAAACCCGTTTTATCATATCACTAGCATCCGTCCGAACACCTAATAAAATCAAGTTCTACATATCAACTAGTATATATCATGATTTCAAACATCTTTATCACAATCTTATCATCAATTCGTTTATATCATACAAAACCCCTTTCGTGAGAAATATGATCTTGTACCCAAATTCATGATTTAATCAAACACCCTCTATTCGTTATCATGCATGTTGATTCTAAGCATAGTTATATCATCAATTTCATCATAACATTAAAACCCATTTATCTAAGTATGTTAATTCATCAAATCCTTAAAATCATAGCATGTTATGTATGATTTTCACTTAGGGTTTCATTCCTAAGCAAGTATACATCACTAATCTAGCCATAGCTTCTCTAATCCATGCCTAATTCGCTATTAGGATGATTATCAAATTCTTACAACTTCACCAAACATCAAGATTTTACATACCTTATGATCCCCATGACTTGGTGATCGTTTATACGTGTTCATGCATTTGATTTGAGTTCGATTTGACCTTCAATTTGTTGAAATTGAGATGAGCTAGGGTTTGAGTTCCTGGCTCCTTCCTCTGATCGATTACACTCACACACTTCTAGTGTGTGTGTAGTGTTTATTTTTTTTATATAATTTAAGTTACAATCTTTCATTTTCAGCCCCTCTAGTTTGTAACCTTATAAAAAGGGTTATCACCCATGTTTTCTTCATTGTTTTACAACACTTAACTAACTAGGTTGATATTCCTAGTTACTTAGTGGGTCCTGGGAGTTATAACCCATTTTATTTTAAGTTCCGTTAAATCTCGGGCCTTTTTATATACTTTGCTTTCTCAACGTATTTCTCATCCTTTTAATAAATATTAGATTTATTTATTTAAAATCCTAAAATTTACCGGGTAAGTTTTACCACTAACTGTATTTTACCCGTCCTTTAGTATTAACGTGGTTTGATTACCAAACCCATTTTCGGGGTGTTACACATGAACACGCATTCATTATGTTGGGATTGAACCCTATCAAAGGAACAGATAATTAAAGCCAAAACTGGGTCAGAGCAGTGGATCCAGAATAAGCTCTGGCTGAGGGGGAGTTTGTATTCAACATAAGCATTGTAATCGTAATTGAAAGAAATTCAATCATTTGGTTCTTTTTGTAAAATGTTTGATCAAAGCAACACTCTCGTTTGATTGTATGCAAAGTTTGTTTCCATCTTAATTCCGCTGCACAACTCATCCATCTTCATCTTAATTCAAACGAAAATACAATCAAAACCGAACTCAGATCCAACAATTGGTATCAGAGCTTGGACAGTCAAATTTGATTTAACAATCATTTTGACGTAAATAGTTCAGCTCATAAAAGTTGATACTGACAGTTTGTTCGTTTGTGTTGAAAAACAGAGCAAGGTTTAATCACCATTAAAGTTGATTAATCAGTGTCTGTAAAACAACCAGGATGACGTCACAATCACAAGATGATAAGAATAACATTGGCTCACTTTTTAAACCACCCATGCTTAAACGTAATGAATACAACATCTGGGAGAGAAGGATGGGTCACATCCTTGCTCAACAGAACACTGGATGTTGGAGGTCTGTGTTTTTTGGTCCCCATGTTCCTATGGTGCCAAGTGCTGAGGACGCAAAGAAGTTCATTCCTAAACCAACTGAAAACTATACTGAAACTGATTTTCAAAAGTTTGAAATCGATGCCAAAGCATTTAGCATCATAGCATCCGCATTACCAAATGAGATCTATGCTGGACTGTTACACTGTAACAGTGCCAAAGAGCTATGGGATGCGTTGAAGGAACAGTTTGGGGGGACAGAAGAAGTCATTGAGAACAATAGGGAAATTCTGAATCTGCAGTACGAAAGATTTTGTCACATCAAGGGTGAATCACTGACTCAGCAATTTGAGCAATTCAGTTGTCTCATTAGTGAACTAAGGCTACAACTCAAAATAGCAGGTTCCTTAGGTCACTACCAGAAAAATGGGACACCATAGCTTTTGTCACTAGAAACTCAGCTGAGTTCAAAGATCTGACCCTGACCCAACTTCGTGGTAGACTACTGACCTATGAAAGGGAGTTGAACCAGAAAAAGAAGTTGCAAGAGTCTAGAAAAGTTGCTGATGATTATTCATTCGGTAACACAGCTCTTTTTGGTCAGGAAGAATCTGGTAGCAGTGGTAAGGATCAGGGTTATGATCACTTCATTGATATAACTGCTGGTGGAAATTTTAACAACCCTAATCCTCACTCTGCAAGTTATGCTTTTACTGCACATTGTGAAAACCGGATGTCAGATAACCTATGCTTTGAACTCAATGATTTGCAACATTTTGATCCCACTGACTTAGAAGAGATGGACATTTTGCATCAGTTGGCTTTGCTTAGTGTAAGAACAAGCAAATTCTACAAAAGAACAGGGAGAAAATTCCCAGGGTTACATGGGAATTTAAGGGTGGGGTTGGATAAATCTAAAATCAAGTGTTACAAGTGCAATAGGCTAGGTCATTTTGCTAGGGAATGCAGGAGTCAAACTACTGGTCCTATAATCACTCATCCCAGCTCAAACCCTAGACCACAAAATCAAAGCACTGTGCACTATACCCAATATACCCCTGCAGCTCATGTTAAAACTGCTCACTATGCTGTTGCCCCTGTTCCTATGCATTATGTCCAAACCACTATTCCACAAATTCAGTACGTTCAAACCCCTGTCCCTCAGGCACAAGTGCAAACTGTTGCACCTCAAACAGCTGCTCCAGCAGCAGTACAACCAGATCAGCAAAGTTTCTTCACTCAAGGCTTTGTTGACTGGAGCAGTATGCCTGATGAGCTTGGTGATGAAAATTTTGCACTCTATGCCTTTAATGAACCTTATAATGATGATTTTTGTTTGATGGCATTAGAGTCAATACCAGAGGGGATTGAAACTGAAGGTGAACAGCTAAGTGCTGAAACCGTGGAGGAGGTGACTGAAGCAGTGGTTACCGCTGTGGCTGGTGAACTACTACTGGGAGAAAGTTCAGGAACCCTGATTGAACCACTGACAGATCCATGGTCCGAAGACGAAGAGAAGAAAGCAGGTGAGAAAGAAGTAAGAGCTGATGATGAAGAAAATCATCAATGTGATTGTGCAATGATGGCTGCTGCCAAGGTATCTCCTCAAGTTCTTGAAAAACTGTGTTCTGACAATTGCATTATTGCTTTTGCTAACATCAAAGAGGTAAATGAAAACCTTCGGGATAAAATCTTAACTGATGAAGTCAAATTTGAAAGATCTTTAAAAGAACTTAAAAACAAATTGACTGAAAAGGAAAAAGAGATCAGCAGTCTGAAAGAAGAGCAGAGCATAACCAAAACCCAACTCCAAACTATGGTAGAAAAATACCAAGTTTGCAAAAAGGAGTTGGAGTCCACCCGGATCACCTGTGAAAAATGGGTGGAATCATGCAAAGGGTATAAGGTTATGCTTGAAAAACAGATTAAAAGCAATGTGAAATTTGGTGTTAGTTATAGAAAACATGATGATGAAAACACTGCTTTTGAAAAATCTGTTCAAACCACTGATGTAACAACTGAGTTCATCCCCACAAACAAGAATGGCCAAGAAGTGAAAATCACTGACAAACTTGGTAACAAAATCACACCTGACAGACCAATGGAATCCTCTACTTTTGAGGAAATTGAGAAATACCAATTTAAACCCACATGGTCTGATGAGTGTGATATTCTTGAAAATTTCAAGCCCATGGACTTTACAACCACTGATGGTGTTAAAGCTCCAAAAGCTAAAATCATTCCCCTCAAGGACATCCGAACAGAGGTTAAAAACTCTGTTGCAAAGGAGTCGGAAAAGAGAAAGAAGAGAGAGAAAATCAATAACCTGTTTTGTGAATTTTGTGAGAAAAGGAATCATCTAACAAAAGACTGTTTCCATTTAAAAGCATATGATTTGAACAAAACAAGTGTCATTGTTCCGGCTGAAAGCTGCATAGTCTGTGGTAAAACAAACCACAAAACTCAAGCATGTGTGTATCTCAAAAACTTTGATGTGAAAAAGAATGAGTACATTGCTAAAACATCCTTGAGTCCATCAACATCATCTGTCAAATTCACCAAAAACCAACCACTGTTTGTGCCAGTTCAAACAACTGTCACAAAATAGCTGAACCAAACATCTGTTAAAAGAGATGTTCAGGTTACTGATGCACCCCCTGCCAACCAGTTCAGAAGAGGTAAGGGACAACCACAACCATCTTACCAAAGGATTCCACACGTTTATGAGACCTACAAAAGGCCCTCTAAACCTAAAGTGAATAGGCATCCTTTTGGTTATCAACATGTGATTGGTCAAGACCCCCCAACAGTGGTTAGCAAGAAACAGTCCTAAACTTTCCAAACCCCTGACCTAACCACTGTCCATCAATGTGCATCCATCCCAGACACTGTTGAGACCCCATCCAAAGCCTTATTGGCTTTGGAAACCCTAATGAACTAATCCTTTTACTTCTTGTGCAGGGAGCTTCTGCCTGCTTAGATAGCCTTTGGTATGTTGATAGTGGAGGCTCCAGGCACATGACTGGATGTAAAGCCCTACTCAAAGATTTCAAAATTCATGGAGGGGATGATATATCCTTTGGGAATAACAGTAAAGGGAAAGTTCTGGGGTCTGGTACAGTACAGTCTGGCAATGTAAAATTTGAAAATGTCAATCTGATAGACAGTCTGAAATTAAACCTCCTGAGTGTTTCACAAATGAGTGACAAGGGGTATGGGTCATTCTTCAGAAAGGAGTGTTGTAGGATTGTTGGACCAGAAATGGTCAAAAAGATTGAAGCAATAATCAAAACTGGTCAAACAAAACTTGTTGCTAAAAGAAGTGGCAATGTTTATGTTGTTGATATGTCAAAAGAGTGTCCCAGAGCTGATGCTTGTCTGTTCTCAGCTGCCTATAACAAAGAGACAGAACTTTGGCACAGAAGACTGGGGCACACAAATCTTAAGACCATCACTGAAATTTCAAAAACTGGTTTGGTAAGAGGCCTACCACAAAAAATGTTTTCATGTCCAGAGCATTGTGTTTCCTATTTAAAAGGAAAACAACATAAAAGCTCTTTTAAGTCCATTGAAGAGTCCAAAACAACCCAGTGTTTGCAAATGCTGCACATGGATTTGTTTGGCCCAGTTCAAGTCATGAGTCTCAAGAAGAAAAGATATTGTTTGGTTATTGTTGATGACTTCTCTAGGTTTACATGGACTTTCTTTTTACACTCAAAAGATGAGACTGCAGGCATTTTGCAAGACTTTGTGACACAGGTTGAAAAGCAATTTGACCTTCCAGTAAAAGTCTTCAGGAGTGACAATGGCACATAATTCAAAAATAAGGAGTTGGATGCCTTCTGTGTGAAGAAAGGGATTGTAAGGCAGTACAACATCCCTAGAACACCAGAGCAAAATGGGGTAGTTGAAAGAAAGAACAGAATTTTGATTGAGGCTGCCAGAACCATGCTTGCTGATTCAGGTTTGCCATTAACATTTTGGGCAGAGGCAGTAAACACTACTTGCTATGTCCAAAACAGAGTTTAATAAACCCCAGGCACAAAAAGACTGCTTATGAAATTCTGTATAAAATCAAACAACTGATCTCATACTTCAAGGTATTTGGCTGCCCATGTTTTATTTTGAACTTAAAAGATTCCATTTCAAAATTTGCAGCCAAAAGTGATTGTGGTTATCATCTGGGATACTCAACCACTGCCAATGCCTATAAAGTGTTTAATACACGGACCAAGGCAGTGGAGGAGACCTTGAATGTAAAGTTCAATGAACTTTCATCAATGAAAATCCCAGCAAATCCTGCAGATCTGTTTAATCTTGATAAATTCACTTTTGAAAATACTGCTGTCAAGACTAACAGTGCAGGTCCATCAGAGGATTCAACACCAGACTATGGGTATGAAATCATCATCCCTTAAAGGTCTTCCAAAATGGGAAGAGTCGCAGATGTTCAAAACAGCTGTCAAAGCTCAACCACTGCTACCTCAATAGTAGTTGACCAAAGTAGCCCATCAACCACTGCCTCCACATCAACAAACACTGCTGACAAAAGTCCCCAAACAGTGGATAAAAGTCAGCATGTGTCCTCACCATTGCCTCCTATTCCACCACCTTTTGAAGCCACTGCTGGGTCATCAAAGTCACCAGCAGTGGTTAGCTCAGATGATACACATTTGCAGCCTTCACCAACAAATGCCATCATTCCATACCAAGGAGATTTAATCTACTTGAGATCTCATCCACCTGACTAAATCATTGGCAACATCAATGAAGGGGTGCTCACAAGAAGCCAAACCCAAAACATTTGTCTTTTTGCTGGTTTTCTATCACTCCATCAGCCAGTCAAGTACCAAGAGGCACTGGAAGACAACAGCTGGGTAGAAGCCATGCAAGAGGAGCTGCAACAGTTTAAAAGACAACAAGTATGGGAGCTTGTAGCACTGCCAGAAGAGGTTAGCCCCATCGGCACAAAGTGGGTCTTCAAAAACAAAACTGATGAAAGGGGCATTGTTGTCAAGAATAAAGCCAGGCTTGTGGTTCAAGGTTACAGACAGGAAGAGGGGATTGATTATGATGAAACATTTGCCCCTGTAGCAAGATTGGAAGCTATAAGACTGTTCCTGGCCTTTGTTGTCAACCACAACATGAAGGTGTTCCAAATGGATATCAAAAGTGCTTTCCTCTAGGGTACAATTCAAGAAGAGGTGTATGTGTGTCAACCTCCAGGTTTTGAGGATCCATTTTATCCAGATCATGTCTACAGGCTAAACAAAGCCTGTATGACCTGAAACAAGCACCTAGATCCTGGTATAAAACTCTTTCCAACTTCCTACTCTCAAATGGTTTCAAAAGAGGTACCATTGATAAAACACTATTTCTAAAATGGAGAGGGAAGGATTTAATGATTGTTCAAATTTATGTGGATGACATTATTTTTGGAAGCACATGTAACAAAATGTGTGAAGAGTTTAGGGAACTCATGACAGCTGAGTTTGAAATGAGTGCAATGGGTGAGCTGCAATGCTTTCTTGGTCTCCAAGTTCAGCAAATGCAAAATGGAACTTTCATTCATCAAAGCAAATATGCTAAAGAACTTTTGAATAAATTTGATATGAATGATTGTAAACCATGCAGCACACCCATGGCAACAAATAAGCTTGTTATGTCTGATGAAAAGGATGAGCTAATTGACCAAACACTTTATAGAAGCATGATTGGGTCTTTATTGTACCTAACTGCATCTAGACCAGACATCATGTTTGCAACATGTGTCTGTGCAAGAAGTCAATCAGCTCCCAGAAAATCAAATCTCATTGCTGTAAAAAGGATCTTCAGATACATAAAAGGTGCTCCCACACTTGGTATCTGGTATCCAGCTAATGGGAATATCAAGCTTTCAGGTTTCTCAGACAGTGACTTTGCTGGATGTCACACCACAAGGAAGTCCACTTCAGGAGGGTGCCAGTTTCTAGGTGATTGCTTAGTCTCTTGGCAAAGCAAAAAGCAAGCAGCTGTTTCAACATCCACTGCTGAAGCTGAATACATTGCTGCTGCAAGCTGTACAGCCCAACTCCTGTGGCTTCAAAATCAGTTGCTGGATTTTGGTATCACTGCCTTAAAGACACCACTCATGTTGGATAGCCAGGCAGTAGAAAATATCATCAAAAATCCAGTTTCCCATTCAACCACCAAACACATCGACATCAGACATCACTTTGTGAGGGATTGCTATGAAAAAGGTTTGATTTCTCTGCATCATTTTCCAACTAAAGACCAGCTGGCAGATGTGCTCACAAAAGCATTAGATACTGCCACTTTTGAAAGCTTGGTCTCTAGGAATGACATGCTAAACATGGAATAACGAGCAACATCTTGTTTTTCTATGAATAAAAGCATTAAAATGTTTTCAGAAAATCAAATATCCATCCTTAAAAATAGCTAAAAATGAAGTCTTCATTAAAATCCTTAAAAGTCTGCCATAACCACTGTTTGTTCAAAAGTCTGCTCTATTTCAAAGTCTGTCCACTGCTGGAAGCCATCCTCTGTTCTATTATTTCCTTGATAAACTCTGTTGTTCAAAAGCAGTGTCTTATCCACTAATATGCTATCCATTGATAGTGAAAATCATCCACTGCTTCCATTTTACCGTTGTAACCACTGCCTTCATCGGTATCTTTCATAAAAGTATTGTCCTTCATTTCACCAGGGGTTTGGCATGTGGGCAGTACATTGTGGTCAGACCTTTTGTAACCGCTGCCACGTCAGCATTCACTTTTTCTCTTTAAAACCCCCACTTCACACCAAAAACAGGGTTTTACTGTCGAATTGAATTCTCAAAAATTCTCTTCTCAAATCAGTTTTTCTTCAAATTCCTTCACAACTTTCTTCGATCATCATCTCCAAAATGACAAAATCGAAGTCATCTGCAAAACCCAATTCCAAATCAACATCCAACCAAGCCTCTCAAAAGGCAAAACCCACTGAAATTCCACACAAACCATCCCACAATCTTCTGGGTCTTCTCACAAAACCCAGCAACACAAATATCTTCAACTCCATCATTGATACCATCTCCGCATCAAAGTACAAAACTTTGTTAACAGCGGATGCACCAATTTACTTGACAATCAAAAGAGAGTTTTGGAAGAATGCAACCCTTGAAAAACAAGGAGACACAGTAATAGCCATCAACTCTTCTCTAAAGGGTAAAACCATCAAGATTACAACACAATCCATTTCAGAGGTCTTTCAACTTGACGATCAGGAAGGAAAAATTACTTTTCCCAAAGACGAGTTAAAAACTGACTTTCTGGAAAGAGGGTATAATGCAGAAGTCAAAAAGGACACCTTACAAAAAGGTTACTTCCCTTCTGCAACAAGGTTTTTATTTCATACCCTTCTAATGTGTGTTTCAAACAAGACCACTGCTTTTAATGAAATACCATTAAAAATTCAAAATCTGGGATATGCTATTCTTCAAGCAGAAAATTTTAATTATTCCCGGGAAATTTTTAATGATCTGGTTAAAAATGTTGAAACAAAATCATTCTTACTGTTTCCCAGGTTTTTAAGCTATTATTTTGAAAAGAAATTCAGCAAGGATGATATTGCTGCAATAAACCAAGGTGACTCTTTACAAATGCACAGCTTAACTGCTGAAACTTTTACAAGAATGTCAACACCTTGCAAAACACAAGCAGAGGTGCCTGAGCAGAATTTAGCAGCTACCACTGCTCCTCAGGTATCTGCTGCTGAGCCCATTGCTCAAGGTGATCAAAGTAGCACCACCACTGCTTTGAAACCCACACCTAAAATCACCAAAAAGCCACAGAAAACGAAAATTCAAAAACCCCCCAAACCTATCAAAAGGGCAACTCCGGAGGATGAGATACCAGAGCAACTGCCTGTGACAAAACAAAAGTCACAAGAAACCACTGCTGCTACTTCCTCACAGCAGATGGTACAAATATCTCAACCCATAACTGAAACTCCTCCTGCTTCTTCTTAAAAAGAACAGGTTGTACACATAGGGATCCCACATTATGATGCTCTGGAATCACTCGCTTCCATCATCCACAGCCCAATGCCTGGGGCAAATTCTCTTTCAACGCCAAACATCACATCCACAATTCCCCCACCAACTAAACTTCTGTTGGATGCAATTGATTTGAACCAGGCACTAACCAGTCCTTCTCAATCACCCATCAATGAGAACATACCTCAACAACTGACTGGGTCTGATGTATCAATCTTTGCTAACCCACCAACACAACCTGAGGAGGTTACACCCCTTGAGTTACAAGTAACTCTTGGTGGTAATCCAAGTGAAGCAGGCACTACAAATGTTGAACCCACTGGTTTACATTTGGACAATGGTTACATTAATAAGACTTCCTTGGAGGGAATTCCTTCCATAGCACCTCTGACATCTACCAGTGGATTCTTTTTGACCACTGGCAACATCAAAAGATTGTCAAGTGTTGATGGAAGAAGACCCCAGTACCAAGAAAAAGGGGCAACAGTGGTTAATGTTTGGAGTACACTCCCTACTTCAACCACTGATAAAACCACTGCTAGTGGGAAATCAGATGATCCCATTAATTTGGGTGATGGTTTAAAATATTTGGAATTGACGGAACGTGTTGATAAACTGGATACTTCAGTTGCAGATATCAAAGAAATGCTGCAACAGTTGTTGAAGGTACAGAAGATGCAATCCACTGTTGTTCCACCTCAAGCACCTGCTCCACCACAAGCACCTGCTACAAATGAGCTCTGGAATCTATTCCAACCTTTTCTCCAACAACAAAAAGAGATGGCAGATCAGCAACATGAAATACATGTACAAAAGCTGAGAAACATCATGCAGTCTAGGTTCAAGAACACACAAGCAGACATCAAGGCTCTCAAGGCCCATTTATTGCAAACCACTGGCACTTCTCCTCCAACAGTTCTTTTTATTGATCAACTTCCCCCAGATAATGCCAAAAAGGGGGAGAAAATTCAAGAGTGGAAGAAGAAGGGAATAGATGATGGTCTTTACATTGAACCAGAAAAAGATGCCATGACCAGAAATATTCCTTTGCCAGATGGTAGCAAAAAGGTTGATGTTACCCAAGAAGCACTTGATGAAGGAGTAGCAAGTGTAAAAAGGGATAGAGCGGCAAAGGATATTTCAAGATGGAATGAGGAGAAAAGAGCTTACATGGAGCTGTATGAGCAGGGTTGTTCTGGGCTAAAGGATGTTCAAAATCCTGAGCTAAAAAGAAATCTCACTAGAAAAGTGAAGAAACCCAAGTCCACACCATCCAGAATTCCAAAGCATATTCCAAAACCATCATCCAAAAGCCACCAACATCAAACCTCCATCCAAACAGCTGTTGTAACTCCTACTGTATCAACTACTGCTGGTACTTCAGAGGTTTCAACATCTGTTATCACTTCAACACACACCACCTCAACACACACCACAACCACTGTCTTACCACCACCACCACCACCATCACCACCAAAAACAACCTCACCACCATCTTCTCCTGCCAAAAAGCAGAAGACAGTTGATGTTACAACATCTGCTGTAATGACAACAGTGGTTGAAGCACCAGTTTTTTCAACAGTTGTTTGTCAATCACAAACCACTACCACCCAAACTACCACCACTGTTCCACCCAAAACATCATCAGTCCCTCCTCAAACAAAAAGGAGAAGGCTAATCCTGAAAGATGATGACACTTCACCACCACCAACATCTTCAAAGTCTTTGTCACTTGTTACAATACCCAAGCCTGTTCCTCTCTCATCAGTACAAGTTCAACAGCCCTTAGCTCCTGCAGGTGTCCAATTTCCTCTTGAGCTCATAGCAGTCAGAGAAGAAATCAAGTCCTTCTATTATGAGGATGACCCTGCTAAAAGGAGATTGCCATCAGTTGAAGGATATCCCAGGCCTAACAATATTGAAGAATATTTGAAAATCAAGGCTAAGCAAGCAGAGGATATCTCAAAAAGAAGTACAAGGGAGAAAAGCACATGTACAAGGAGTGGACCATTCCTGAGCTTGAGCAAGAAGCAGCCAGGATTCAAGAAATGATAAAGAATAAGGTCAAACACACTCCTCCAGAATGGTCAAAGTACAAGAAGAATGTGCCTGAAAAATCACTTGAGCTAAAGAGAATGAGAGAAGAACTAGTTGCTGCTGATTATGGGTCTAAACATCAAGTACCTACAAAAGGTTGGAGGAACTTAGAAAGAAAGATCCAACAGTTCCACAAAAGCCTGACTACTCCAAAGCAGAGGTCTCAAAAAGACCACCAAAGCTGCAAATCAAAAGAACCAATGCTCCAGCTGGTGCTGCCATCTACAAAAGAAGGAGTCAAAACCAGTTAGGTGCTGAAACAGTTCAAGATCTAAAGGCTAGAAATGACCTTGTAAAAGAGGGCATTAAATTAATGATAAAAGAAGATCTTGAATTGGAACAATCTGCAAGTACTGCTCAGCCAGTCATGAATAGGCCCGCATCACCAAATTCCTCTACAAATAAAAATCTCCCAAGAAACCCACCAGGCTCAAAAGTACTAAAGTGGGAAACTGACAAACAGACCCATGTATTGACTATGTTCAGGTCTGGTGGAGAAATGAAGAAAATAACAAGGGAACAAGCTCTTGGCCTGAGTCTTGAAGATACGCAGGATCTCCTTGATCTTCCACTTGGTAGGGATGAAGATGACACAGATGCCCTAGACTTTGAGCTACAACTTAAAGGTCAGATAAGGGAACTGTTGATGAGGCAATAAAGTTCCACAATAATGAAGGGTTTTGGCTTTATCTGTTCCAGGGGGAGATTGTTGGGATTGAACCCTATCAAAGGAACATATAATTAAAGCCAAAACTGGGTCAGAGCAGTGGATCCAGAATAAGCAGATGTTATATACAAGTCTCTCCCCTTGAAAGTGGCTTCAACATCTGCTGACCTCCTATCTACTGATCATACAAGCTGCTGACCGTCAAACTGCTGTTCAAGTAAAGACCTGATGAAAGACTAAAGCTCTGTTGTTCAAACTACTGCCTTGAGTCAAGCTCTGCTGATCCGAACAAGTACTGCTGGGTTCACAGCAGTGGAAGGATGCAGCAGTAGTTTATTATGTCTTTATGTAATGTAATGTAATGTAATAGCAGTAGTTAACATAGCAGTGTTTGTATTGATCAGAGGTTAGAGTTTGTTAGGAGGTTAGATGTCACTTTCATGGTGACGTCAGCATTAGATGCTCAGTGGTTTGCTAGTGCCTATAAATAGAACAGTACTCTATATCGTTCTATTAGCTCTTTGAAAAATCGCCTTCTCTGCACGAACAAATACTGAGCTCTGGCTGAGGGGGAGTTTGTATTCAACATAAGCATTGTAATCGTAATTGAAATAAATCCAATCATTCGGTTCTTTGTGAAAAATGTTTGATCAAAGCAACACTCTCGTTTGATTGTATGCAAAGTTTGTTTCCATCTTAATTCCGCTGCACAACTCATCCATCTTCATCTTAATTCAAACGGAAATACAATCAAAACCAAACTCAGATCCAACACATTAGGGTGAGGTCTCCATCGGTCTCTATAACACAAGGCTCTAAACGGTTGTCTATTATATCTTTCAACTTCTCTAACACCCACATGAGGTTGTCCTCTCATTCGTTAGTTATGATCGCATGGGCAATGGAAAATGAGAAGTATGTCAGTGTGACGCCAATAATCTACGTGCGTGGCATTTTGTACTGATTCGTCTTGTATGTAGCATCTGTCAACAACACACGCGGGAAGATACCCCAAAGTTGTGTGATGTCAGGTGGATAAAGAAAACATTTTGTAGCATGTCGTCATTTTCATCTAATGGAGGTAGTAAACAAAGCCTTTAATGCTTAACCAGTTGACAAAAACCCACATTGGAGTGTCACCGACTTTCTCGATTCAACCCAGTTTCGCTCGTGCATTATATATGGTATTTCTTGTGGACACATCGTCTTCTCTTCATTCGAGGTTAGCCTCGTTAGGGATAGATGTCCCTCAGGAAACAAAAAAGGTTCATGGTTATGCTTAGTGTGTCGAACCTCTAGCGTCCAAACTCCTATCCTCTTTCTACGCGTTCCAATAAGTTGGAACTTGCACCCCGGTTCCATCGTGTCTAACCGTGATTGTTTGTTTGTGTTTGCCACCACAATGGCATCTAAGCTATATTTTTATTTTCTCGTTGCTATTATTGTCATTCTTCTTCCGCTAGGTGACTATGGTGTAACTGTTGTCACGCCTAACTGCTTTACGCCGGCTCACTAAATCTTCCATGCTATCGAATATCTGAAATAAACTTTATATATAAGTGTTATACCTGGTCGGTTTGAAACATACTAAGTTCGTCATCACTAGGTCCCTCGTCAGGGTGTCCACTAGCGAACGCCATCTCTTTCTTGGGTTTAACAAACCCAAACTCATTAGGATTTTCAACGTCGTAAACACCTTGATAGTCACCATAAGCCACTGATCCTCACTCGCATTAGATGCCCCAAGACTTAAATCGAATGTCACCTGATTTACTCAGACGACCCCGTATTGTTATATTGATTCATATCATACGTCGCCTGATACGACTCGCTAGTCAACTCACCACCAAAATAATAATTGTCGCCCTAAAACGACATTGTTAGTATAAGATAAGTTGAATACAGAGAGAACATAATAGACATAAAAGAGATTGAATGCAAAATGATGAAGATTATACTCATTTTTATAGTAAGTTTTAACAGAATATATATTATGTCTTATCAAATGATTAGCGTGTGAATCAAGAAATTTTACGTTTAGTCAAATAATAGATGCGCATAAAGAGGAATATTACGTCGAATCAATAACTTGCACACGAATCAAGAAATTATACGTCGAATCGCGGAATCTTACATCGAATCAAGGATTAAAAAAGTATGGACTTATGTATGACTTGTGGTCGTATGACCCTTATATGAGTCTTAGAAAATCATGTTTTGGCATCCTGTATAAGAAAAGAATAGCTTATTTGATTACGAGAAAAAAAATACTTTTAATAATCCATATGAAAAGGTTAGAATGACCAAAGTAAAATGGCTAAAAATGTTTTATATACTGCTATAGCATATTGTTATTTTGTATTATTTGCCTCTTTTAGAATTAAAGTTAAAATTCTCTATAAAGCGGAATGAAGCATGCTATATATTTGATCTCTTATAACTACTCCCAAATGAATACAAACTAAAAGGACAAAATATGTTGGTTCATTTTACTATAATAAATTTATAGCCATATGAAAAACTTAGAATAACCAAAATGGCTAAAAAATGTTAAAGCATATTGTTATCTTGTATTAAACTAGTAAAATATCAATTAAAGATAAATGAATACTTAAAATGATAAGTTAATACTCCATTGCTCTCGGTTTGGTTTGGTATGATAGCGACACGGTATTTATTTTCGACGAAACTTATATCATAATGTTGAAATAAAACTTAGTCGTGGAGTTAGATTTCTTTGAAAAATTAACGTACACAAGTTATTAGAAAAAAATCAAATCAAATATAAAATAAATTATTATAAAAGAAAGTAAAACAAATACATAAAAAGCTAAAATCACTATTAATGGGCTATATCAACTCAAATAAAATTAGATATTTAAGATATTATTATAAAAGAAATTAAAACAAATAGATAAAAAACTAATATCACTATTCATGAGCACTATCAATTCATATGTATAATATGTAAGATTAAATATATTATGACATAAAATTTAATCTAGTAGCCATTATAATCGTTTACATTATATAGATCAAAATATATAACAACCTATTAAATAATTAATTGGTAATTGTTGATGGACCATATTACCCTTATTAACTAATTAGGTTTCCTCTTGGGTGCATATATAAGGAGACTTATGTAGAGGTTCTAAGGTTAGACACATAACCTAATTCACATAACATCATAATCGAACTCCTCTCCATAGCCGAACTCCCTTATTTGGTTTCATAATCACCATCATCAGTTTGCACCCTAAGGAGGAACCAGATCACATTGACAAGCATGTCGAACTCGATGGCTTCTTCTCTCACTGGATTCTCCTCTGCACTGTCTGCTGTAATAGGTATGTTTTCATGTTTTCCATTATGTTTAAACAGAACTGATTCAACATGTGGTATCAGAGCATATGTTGGTTAATCGGTTCTGTTTTCGTATCCTTAATTCTGGGATAGAAATCTGGAAAACAGAAGTTTAGAAAACTCAATAAAATTCACGGCTGATTTCGAGTCATATGTGCCGAGATCACTGTTTTTGAAAAAAAGGATACTTAAATGTTCACTCAAAATCAAGTGGGTTATGTTTCATGACCGAAATCTGTTTAGAAAGCTTTAAAAATTCAGGTTTCGGGTTCCAGAATTTTGTTCTTATGTTTAGGGTTCATCATGTGTTCTTAGAAAATTCGAAAATTCCTTTATGTTTTGGAATGTAATTAGGATTATTGAGTGTTTTTTCCTGTTTTGATCCAATTTTATCTTCTAAGTTTTTCGAAAACTGTTAATTGATAATCAGATAAAATTTTTCGAAATATTTTGATAAAATTAGATCATCACTAAAACAGGAAACCATATCTTAAAATCCCTAAGAATTCGAATTTTCAGTTACGTTTTCACATTAACAGCTGTTAACAGGAGTTTTGAGATCCCATTTAACGACCCGAGACCAAGATCTCGTCTCAAGACCACAAGGTCTCGACTCGAAATCATAAGTGTTCTCAAATCTTTACAACTCGAGACAATGATTTCGACTCGAGAACATAAGGTTTCGACTCGAGACCACTGAAGTTTCGACTAAGGGCTTCAATCTTCACAACTCGAGACCGTGGTTGCGACTCGAGACCTCATCAAGGAGTCGAGATCTCATAAAATAGTAGTCGAGACCATGATTACGACTCGAGACACTGAGGTTGCGACTCGAGACCTTAATGAGTCGAGACCTCATAATGTTACAAGAGGAGTCGAGTCTTGACTCAAGATCTCACTCGAGACCTCATAACTGAGTCGAGATCTCACTCGAAACCTCATTATTTTAGGCTTTTTAATGTCACAAACACTTTGCACACATGCTTAAATGATTACACTTCTGGCCAAAGCTGATTTGTCTTCGTTTAAGTAGAATTTTAACTAAGTCTATTATTTTGATGTTAGTAATAGACAATATCACAACTTCATAATTAAAATGGTCATTATTTATGCCTGTCTTAGTATAATATGCCCCTAGATCACATTAGGACTTCTTCCTTAGTATCATAACTTGCTCATCTTATTTCCACTATCAGCGCCCAATTGCGAGATTCCACCTTTGACTGGTGATAACTTTGCTGCATGGAAGGATGCTCTCATGCTTACGTTTGGGCTGTTGGATTTTGATTATGCTCTAAGAGAGAATAAGCCTGCGGACCTTACTCCTCAAAGTACTGTTGCTGAGCAGTTGACTCATGAAAAGTGGACTAGGTGTAACCGCATGTCTCTCATGTTCATGAAGCAGTCCATAAGCAATGCAATCAGGGGAGCCATTCCTGATTCTGAAGATGCTAAAACCTACTTGGCTTCTGTGGAGACGCAGTTCAAGGGGACGTCTAAAGCACACGCTAGTACCCTTATCCTCAAGCTGGTGACAACTAAGTATGATGGGAGGAGCGGCATTCGCGAGTACGTCATGATGATGAATGACATGGCCAATAAGCTGAAGGGGCTGGAAATGGAAATCAGTGATGGTTTCCTCGTTCATTTCATCATTACTTCGCTTCCTTCATCCTTTAAAGCATCCAATATCAATTACAATACTCAGAAGGACAAATGGACGATGAGTGAGCTGGTCGTTATGTGTGTACAAGAGGAAGAGCGTATGAGGATGGATCACACTACTAATGTTGCTAACTTCACTACCTCCAACTCTAAGAAAAGGAAGAACAATCATCAGAGGAAGGATGCTTCAAAAGTCCAAAGGACAAATCCTAATACAAGTGCACCTTCCAGCTCTAATAACTCCTTAGGTAGAATCCACTGCAAGTTCTGTAAAAAGGCAGGACATATGCAGAAGGAATGCCCTGACTTTAAGGAGTAGCTGGCTAAGAAAGGTATCGATTATTTTATGATACTTGAGTCCTATAATTTAAATGTTCCTGCTAATTATTGGTGGTTTGATTCCGGTTCTATGATTCATGTTACCAATTCAACTCAGGGATTCCTTACAATCCGGAAGCTGGAAAGAAACCAATGAACGCTTAAGGTTGGGGATGATCGAGAATTAGAAGTGAAGGCCATTGGAACATTACATTTATTGATGAAAACTGGTTTATGTATTAAACTTTATGATACCTTATATGTTCCTGAGGTTACTCGGAACCTAGTATCAGGACCAAAGTTAGACATGGACGGCTTTATTGTTTCCCATGGTCATCGCAAACTCTCTATCCTCTATGATTCTGTTCTTTATGGTACTGGTATTCTGGATGGTGGTCTCTATAGATTAGAACTAGATGATGATTTTTTCCAAATCTTTGCTGTCATATAACATTAATGAATCACTCACAAAGCTGAAAGAGAAACGAGACTTAGAAACTTCATCCATGTTGTGGCATCAACGTTTAGGCCACATCTCAAGAGAACGATTAAATCGTCTCATAAAGGATGAAGTCTTACCTCCTCTCGATTTCTCTGATTTTGGAACATGTGTCAAATGTCTTAAAGGTAAAATCACAATAGCGAATAAGAAAGGTGCCACTAGGAGCTCTAATTTATTAGAACTCATTCACACTGACATTAGTGGTCCCTACCAAATCGCTGGCATAACAGGACATATTTGTCACACCCCAACCGATGGCGGAAACATCAGGTTGAGGCACTGAGCGAAACAGATTGTCCAAGAGAAATCCATAACAACTAAATTACTGGATAATTAACATTATGTCGCATACCATAACTTATCAAATAAAGCAGTTATTACAGACATAGATATCCCAAAGACAAATCATAGTTTCGACAACTCAAAAATATTATTTGTTTTGTTTCTAGACTCTTCCTAACTTGATTCCACAAAAGCTAGCGAAGCACAACATCCTAAACACCTGTCACATACGTTAAAATAAAGTCAATACACATAGTGTAAAGGTGAGCATACAAGTTTAGTAGTATATTGTAGCGAAGGCGATTTACGCATAACCAGCATGTAACACGTAGTAAAGCGAAGCAAGTAGGTTATCGACAATGAAATATGCACAGACGTGACTGTGAGTTGTAGAGTGAGCAACACATATCACCACTGTGACATGTGAAGAAATACCCAAAGCAATCCCCGTCCACGACAGGTGTTGAATCCAAACTATAGTACTATCGTTGCTAAGGTGTCAGGCAACAATCACTGTGTAAACATAACATACAAGCATTCATCGAATAACACGTATAACATGCAGAGCGGTTAACGTATAAAAGTAGCTGCGTTGTGTGTCGATGTGATTGGATATAAGTAACGTATGTAACATCCAAATGTGTGTAAAGCAAAAAGGGATCGAGTATACTCACAGATCGAGTTAAATGAGTAACACAGTCTTGGATTGGATTGAAAGGAGCATTGAAAGGTTAGCCTGATTACAGAACGATAGCATAAGCGATGAGCGTCACGTTAAGCGGTGCGGGTGAACAGAATGACGAAAGGTCATTCAATCGGATGACAATCCGGATAGATGGTCATTCGGTCGGATGCCCATTCGGTCGGATGGTCATTCAGTCGGATTGTCATTCCTTTGGGATGGATGTGTTTATGTATGATGTGACTTTGAAGTTTTCGTTGCAGTATTTTAAAAAGCATGAAGTACCTCTACCTTTCAGGTCGTCCGGTCGGACGGTCATCCTGACGGATGGCCGTCCGCTCGGATGGCAATCCAGGTGAAGGCTAACATATTTGTTTAAGTTTTTAGAGCATGGGTCATTCGTTCGGATTGTCGTTCGATCGGATGGCAATCTGATCGGACGGCAGTCCGTTTGGAAACCTGTTCGTTTGCAAAACTTGTAAAATTTGCCAAGTTGTAAAGTTCTAACGTTTAGACAGAGACGGTATGGCAACGTGTTAAAAATGAAAATTCCACCAAGTCCAAGTTACCCGATCGGATGGGAATCACCCCGTCCGACCAGATAACTGTTCCTGACAGTTGTTCATGTCCAACCCATTAATCGGTTGTCTCTCCGATAGAATCTATTCTCAGTTCGATACTTCACTATGGAAAGAGTAGAAGGCCTGGACGAGCTCTGATTCTATCGGTTTTGAGTGAAAGAGTGTGGAAGTAAAGTTACGAAAACATCTTTCAACTCTCTTAATCTTGTGAAGTTTGAAAATGTCTAGATTTAGGTGAAATATGTGTTTAAACATGTTGAAATCTCTTAGATTCGAGTTGTTCTTGGTGGAACGAGGTCACACTTTGAAGTTCATGAGAACCCATGATGACATCACCCCAGAACACCTCAAATCCGCTGATTTCAAGGTGGAAAGTTAGGATTTCTTGGTGAAAATGATGAAGAAGTGTGTGTAGATGATAGAAGTACAAGATTTGAGGTAGAAACTTACAAGAATCGCGAGAAATCGAGAGAAAAGAGGGCTGGAACGTGCTGCTCGGAGGAGAGAGCTGTCACATCACTGTTCATGATGTGACAGGTGAGCATTTATAGGGAAAGGAGAAGTGAGGTGGTGCAAGGTGACGGATCGGAGGGACTTCCGATCAGATGGCCATCCGATCGGATTGTCATCGGGTCGAATGGTCCTTCGATCGGATGGCGTTTGCGGTTTGGTTTTTGACTTTTCGTTTCGTGCGTTGAGCATTGCGATGCGTTGCGATTTAGCGATGTGATAGTATTAAACACTAGTTACACAAATAACCTAACTAACATACAACAACATAAGTAACCTTGCGCTTCCAGTTCGCGATGAGATTGCGTTGCGATAGAGTTGTGATTGCGTTTACGAATAACCACCTCAAACAAATATAAACATGCACAAGTAACACATAATGGCACACACACATATAATCAATAACAACTAACTGCACTTTCGAGTTGCGATAGCGATGTGATCAGCGTTAAGTAGGTTATTGTTTAGTTATCTTTATCGCATTGTTACTTCTGTTAGTAATAAATCATCCTCAAACATCATTAAATTCCATATCGATCGACGCGTTTCGAGAGGTACAAGTAATAATTAAGCAAGGAATGACAGATCGAATTAGCAATCTTTTCTTCCTTTGACTTTGACTTGTACTTTGACTTTAAAAAGTCGGGTTGTTACAGCCTCCCCTACTTTAGGGAATTTCGTCCCGAAATTAAGGTTCTGGCGTATCGAATAGATGTGGATACTTAGCTTGCATGTCACTTTCGAGTTCCCAAGTGAACTCGGTGCCGCGTTTGTCTTCCCAGCGAACCTTCACTATAGGAATGCGTGAGCGTCGGAGCTTCTTGGTCTCTCGATCCATGATCTCGACAGGCTTTTCCATGAAGTGTAATGTTTCGTCCACTTGCAGATCCTCAAGTGGCACTTGTAAATCCTGTTCGGCCAGGCATTTTCTGAGGTTCGAGACATGGAAAGTCGGGTGAACGTTGCTGAGTTCCTCCGGTAGTTCGAGTCTGTAGGCCACTTTGGCAATTCTTTCCAGAATCTTAAAGGGTCCAACATATCGAGGCGCGAGCTTGCCTTTCTTGCCGAATCTGATCACCCCCTTCCAAGATGAAACCTTTAGGAGTACGTGATCGCTAACGTCAAATTCAAGGGGCTTGTGGCGTCTATCGGCGTAACTCTTCTGACGACTCCGAGCTTTCAGTAGATTGTCTCGGATTTGAAAGATTTTGTCAGTCATTTCTTGAAATAGCTCAGGACCGGTGATTTGCGCATCTCCAATCTCGTGCCATACAATTGGCGATTGACATTTTCTTCCGTATAATGCCTCAAATGGTGCCATTTGAATGCTAGAATGATAACTGTTATTTTACGAGAACTCGACTAAAGGTAAGTGCGCGTCCCAATTACCACAGAAATCTATGACACACGAGCGAAGCATGTCTTCAAGGGTACGAATCGCTCGTTCAGTCTGACCGTCGGTTTTTGAAAGGAAAGCGATACTTAGATTAAGAGTAGTACCGAGAGCAGATCAAAATGTTTCCCAAAGGTGCGAGGTAAACCGACCATCGCGATCTGAGATGATGTCACGATGCGTCCCGTGTCGACAAATGATTTCGTCGGTGTAGATCCGTGCTAATCGTTCTACCTTAAAGTCTTCTCGTATCGGCAGAAAATGAGCAGATTTAGTAAGACGATCAATGATAACCCAGATGCTATCGTGACCTGATGGCGTGTGTGGAAGTTTTGTTATGAAGTCCATAGCTATACTCTCCCATTTGCACATAGGGATCTCGGGTTGCACGAGTAAGCCAGAGGGTCTTTGGTGCTCGGCCTTGACTTTTGAACAAGTCAGGCATTTCGAAACATAGTTAGCGATATCCTTCTTCATTCCAGGCCACCAATACCAAAGACGAAGGTCATGGTATATCTTGTCGGCACCAGGATGAATGGAATACCAGGACTTGTGGGCTTCATTTAACAGAATCTCTCGTAAATTAGTGCGTCTGGGAATCAAAATTCGGTCTAGATAATGAAATATACCATTCGATTTATTCACGAGTTGTTCGCCGTTATTGATAATCCTTTCCTTCTTCAAGGTGCGTTTGGTAAAACAAGCGTGTTGAGCGTCGCATATAAGGGCTTCGAGGTTGTGCTGGGCATGAGTATTACGAACGTTATGCAAATAGCTTCATTAACTTAGAGCATCGGCAACGACATTTGCTTTGCCAGGATGGTAACGAATCTCACAGTCGTAATCGTTAAGAAGTTCAACCCATCGGCGTTGGCGCATATTCAGTTCTTTCTGGCTCAAGATGTGTTGTAGGCTCTTATGATATATGAAGATCATACACTTGGTACCATACAGGTAGTGTCGCCAAATCTTTAACGCAAAAACAACTGCACCAAGCTCGAGATTGTGGGTTGTATAGCTCTTCTTGTGGATCTTGAGCTGACGAGATGCGTATGCGATAACCTTGTCCCGTTGCATGAGAACACAACCAAGACTGAGGTTAGAGGCATTGTAATAGACCATGAAGTCATCATTCCCATCGAGTAGAGCGAGCACAGGAGCATTACAGAGCATATGCTTGAGGGTTTGAAAGGCTTCCTCTTGTTCAGTCCCCCAAACAAAAGGTTTATCTTTATGCGTGAGAGAAGTAAGCGGAACACGGATTTTAGAGAATCCTTCGATGAATCGGCGATAATAGCCCGCTAATCCAAGGAAAGAACAAACTTCAAACGGGTTCTTGGGTGTAATCCAGCTCTTAACAGCTTTGATCTTCGTGGGATCGACGTGTATACCTTGAGTATTGACGATGTGACCGAGGAATTGAACCTCCTCAAGCCAAAATTCACACTTGGAGAACTTGGCATAGAGTCGATTCCCTTGGAGTAATTCAAGAACCAAACGTAGATGCTGCGCGTGTTCGGCTTTTGATTTTGAATAGATAAGGATATCGTCGATGAATACAATGACGAAGCGGTCAAGATAGGGTTTACACACGCGATTCATCAAATCCATGAAAACCGCGAGTGCGTTGGTTAAACCAAAGGGTATTACTATGAATTCAATGGTTGCAGCGAGTGCGAAAAGAGGTTTTGGGGATATCTTCCTCTTGAATTCGTAACTGATGGTAGCCTGAGCGTAAATCGATCTTTGAGAAACACGTAGCACCTTGTAATTGATCAAACAAATCATCGATTCGAGGCAAGGGATAGCGATTCTTGATGGTAAGCTTATTCAGTTCCCTGTAGTCGATGCACATCCGGAACGATCCATCCTTCTTTTTGACAAAAAGGACAGGTGCGCCCCAAGGAGAGGTGCTAGGGTGAATGAAACCTTTATAAAGCAATTCTTTGAGTTGATTCGAAAGTTCACGCATCACGGACGGAGCGAGTCGATAAGGAGCTTTAGCAACAGGATTTGCTCCAGGAATGAGGTCGATACGAAAGTCGATATCATGAGATGGCGGTAAACCAGGTAAATCATCAGGAAAGACCTTAGGAAAATCACGAACCACATGCACCTTATCCATTTACTTATATTCCTTTTCCTCCGCTAATACGATGTGCACCAAGAAAGCTTTGTATTCCTTGCAGAGATACTTGCTCGCTTGGATACACGACATGAGTTTGAGATCCTTTGAAAGCGTTTCACCATAGACACATAATTGATCACCATTAGCGAGAGAGAAAAGAATCATTTTATCGAAGCAAACAACTTCAACACGATTTTCGCGAAGAAAATCCATGCCTACTATGATATCAAAACTACCAAGCTGCATTGGAATAAGATCAATAGGGAAGACGTGATTGTTGAGCTCAAGGGTACAATCATGTAGAACAGAATTAACGGTGACGGTTCTTCCAGTGGCAACTTCAACATCGAACGTCGTGGGGATATGAGCGCGTTTACGTTTTAGGAGCTTTTCGAATCCAAACGATACAAAACAGTTATCTTCTCTAGTATCAAACAAACACGAAGCATATATACCATTGACAAGGAACGCACCATTAACCACGTTGTTATCTGCTTGAGTCTGACGGACGTTGATGTTGAAAGCACGTCCGAAGGCTCCTGGCTGCTGCTGCTGAGGCTGCTGCTGTTGATGCTGTTGCAGCTGCTGCTGTGGCTTTTGCTTCACCACCCTATTCGGGAAAACATTTGCAAAGTGGTTAGAATCACCACATGCAAAGCAGGCTCTTGCGTGAGCAGCGGGAGCAGCAGCTGCTTGTTGTCCCAGTGGAGCGGGAAGAGGAGTTGGCAGTGCAGGAGCTTGAACTTGAGCTTGAGCTTGGTGCGGACCAGTACGACAGTTAGCAGTAAAATGGCTATACAGGTTGCAGTGAACACAAAACCGGCATGCAATACCAACAGGATGATGATAGGTGCAGGTAGGGCAGAGTGGGTGTGGACCAATATATGCACGCTTGGCCGGCGGTGCATTGGTCACTGGGGCAGCTACTTGGCGGTTCTAGGGTTGCGGTTGAGCGGGAACAGCTTGGAGTGGAGCGGCGGTAACAGCACAATTCTTGTTGTTCTTTCTCTTGCGGTGGGAAGACTTGGAAGCTTGCGGTGCGGTGGTTTCAGCGGTGGGAGCAGCGGTAACTTGGTGAAGACTTTTGGTGGCTTTATCGAAGTACCCAACCCTAACTCGCTTGTCGTTAATCTCGGCAGCGAGCAGGAAGGTCTCCTCAATGGTTGTCGTCTTCGCGGCTTGCACGAAATCAGCCACACAATTTGGCAGAGCACGGATGTATTTCTTGATGGTGATATCAGGGGTAGTAACTTGGCTCGGACAAATGATACTCAGCTGCTTAAAGCGGGCAGTTAAACCAGTGTTGTCACCACCCTTTTGCTTGATGTGCCAGAACTCATCCTCCAGCTTCTGAAGCTCGTGGGGATGGCAGAACTCCTTCATAACGATGTCCTTCAACTCATCCCACGTAAGCCCATAGGCTGCATCATTCCCTCGCTTGTTTCTTTCGGCAGTCCACCAGTCCAGAGCCCTGGACTGGAAAACGCCAGTGGCGTTAACAGTGCGAAGGTTTTCCGGGCAGCCGCTTTGGCGCAGGGTGACTTCAATTGAATCGAACCATTGAAACATGGCAGTAGGCCCGTCTTATCCGGTGAATTCTTTAGGGCCGCAGGCTTTAAACTGCTTAAAGCTAAAAGTAGCTCGAGGTGAGTCGGTCCTAGATTCTTCAGAGGACTTGCTAGCATTTTCATTGAGCTCGCTAACAATCTACGGAATGACCTTAGCCATCTGCTTTGCGACTATAGAAGCGATGCGCTTCTCCTCGTGATTGCGTCGGGCAGTGCGAGAAGTGTGAGAACCGAATGACGACATTGTCTGCAACAGACATCGCCATAGGACTCAGACACAAGTCAGTTATTCTAGTATAGTCTATCGTAACTCCATGCATTACTTATATATATATATATATATATATATATATATAAAGCTCAGGAACACATCAATCACTTAAGAACATAATCACATAGGCACATAAACACATAAGCACATAGTCCACGTAAGCACAGAAGCACATATTCCACATAAGCACATCTTCAACTATATTTGCACGTATTCGCCTATCTTTCAAAACTGCGTAAAGCAATCGAGAGTTGCAAGTGCGATTAGCGAGTAATGTTTGCGAGTCAAATAGCGAGTATCGTAGCATGCGATTTGTTAACGTGGTGTGAGTGGTGTGCGTTCTGCGGAGCGAGAAACGTGGAATCGAAACCATAGTGCACAATGCTGTTTATCTCAGAACGCTATCAAATAATCATATAAAACCACATAAATTACACATAAAGTGAAAATCCAACGGTCACGAGTTCTCATAATCGAAACACATAATCACATAAAATCAACGACCGTGGCTTGAAAATAGATTGTCTTGGGTGCGTGTAGACATTGACTACCCAAAGTGATTCGACTATTCACAAGGACTCCAAGTACACACTTTGGCCTTTTGGACTGTGCTCTCACCTCGATTTGGCGAACGACACGCATCCTTCCAGTTACTGTGCGACTCGGGTCGTTGGAGTCCGCCGGGACTTTGGTGGGAGTTTTGTAAAACTAAAATAGTGAGTGGAACGAGTCATCAAGATACGGGTTTCACCCCCAACTTAACCACTGCATTCCTGTTTGTGTGATAGAATAACGAGATAAGGAGGGGAAAATCTGCATCGAAGTATAGATTTCACTCCTGATTAAACGCAAATTCTCATGTTTATAGTAAAAATTTGCGTCGAGCGAGCGATTTCATCGAGAGTTTGCGGTTTTTACACCTAATCTCGACCAAATCACTCGTTTACGCGAGCATCTTAGAAAATTGTGTGTATTGCCACTCTTAGGAAAGACTGACCTTGCGTGAGGCGGTAGTATGCGATGTCCGTGCAAGAGTGTAGTGTTCAGCGAGTTCGAGCGAGGATAACAAGTAAGCTCGTACAAACCCCTACTGGATTTGCACAAGTCGGTATGTTGGTACTTAGACTATAGACTAGGTCGTTTATAAGACATCGACCCGGACTAGGTCGAGTCTTGCCTAATTCCCTATAGTTATGGCTCTGATACCAATCTGTCACACCCCAACCGATGGCGGAAACATCGGGGCGAGGCACTGAGCGAAACAGATTGTCCAAGAGAAATCCATAACAACCAAATTACCGGATAATTAACTTTATGTCCCATACCATAACTTATCAAATAAAGCAGTTATTACAGACATAGATATCCCAAAGACAAATCACAGTTTCGACAACTCAAAATATTATTTGTTTTGTTTCTAGACTCTTCCTAAGTTGATTCCACAAAAGCTAGCGAAGCACAACATCCTAAACACCTGTCACATACGTTAAAATAAAGTCAATACACATAGTGTAAAGGTGAGCATACAAGTTTAGTAGTATATTGTCACACCCCAACCGATGGCGGAAACATCGGGATGAGACGAAGTGTGTAGATTGCAAGAGACTTCATAACGCTATTTTGTGTCAAGTATTTAATAATTACATTTTACATGGTTCGAACTAGAATACCACAAGATTAAAATAAATAATGCAAAATAAGTATTCAAATTGATAATTAATTATTACAAGTATTGGAAACAGAATACAACAGGATTGAAAGTAAATTACAATACAACGAGCAATAAAGTTTAAATGCGTTTTAAGCAATCCTACTGGATTCATCTGTCACCATCCTGCAACATGTATTAAAAGCATGGATCAGTACAAAAGCACTGGCGAGCATACAAGTTTGAATATAATTATAAGTATAACAGTTTCTCTCAAGTTCACATAGCATTTATTATTCACGTCAAAACGAGCATACATAAACAACTCAAACATAGCAAATAGTATGAAATTATGATTTTTAAACTAGCATGCATAAATAGCCTAAGCATAACAATATCATGGGAATACAAGTTGAAACTATCAGGTATTAACAACCTAAGCATAACGAACGTGATCGATGAATTGGGTGTTTGATTATAATCGATGGTGTAAAGTGGATTTTGTATACATGTTGCACCCAAAAAATGTGTTAAAACATAAAAAGTGTCAAGTATGCTCACATTGGTTGCGTTTGTGGTTTCTTGTAAGTAACGCACAAGTAAGATTGGGAAGCTTCAACGAATGAAACTAGCCTTAGTTGTGAAGGCGAAATCGTCAATAACCCTACGAGTGGAAGAAGTGTAGCAAATCTTTCAATTATGTCCGCAATATTCAATTCTTGTGAATCATGTTCGCGCCATTGATACATTTGGTGTAAAAATATTTTTTACACACTTGCGTTAATGCTACTAATTGGTTTACATAAAAATAATTTATTGAGAAAAAAATATGTCTAGTCTTAAAGGAACGATCGTTAGAAAATGTCATATTTTAGTAATAAAGAAAAGGGTTATTGGATTTTAATAATCCTAAGTTTTATTAGTTGGCCGATAATAATCCCAACTTTAAATATTCTCTCCAATAATCCCAACTTGTAAAAGTTTGGCCGCTATTGATCCTTCTCAAACATATAAGAATTTAGTCTCCTCAATAGATTCAATTACACATAGAGACTCCTTAATTGATTTAAGTGCACATATGCTAGAAAATGATCAATGGCGGCCAAACTTTTACAAGTTGGGATTATTGGAGGGAATATTTAAAGTTGGGATTATTATCGGCCAACTGGTGAAACTTAGGATTATTAAAATCCAATAACCCTAAAGAAAATGACATTATTTTTTATTACTATAAAAAAACATATTATATAATTAGTTATGGTGCATGGGAAAATAAAATGGCAATGACTTTTTCATTAATAGTACAGAAGTCATCTCCTTCCTTTTATACAATCGAGCTGCTTCTTTTATCTCTTTTCTTTCTTATATACACAAAACTATAACTATTGAAAAATTTTAGATTTTTATTTCCTTTTTGAAAGATAGTGGTCATTCTCTTTAGAGTAAACTGTCATTTTGGTCCATGTGGTTTGGCCAGTTTTGCCACTTTAGTCCAAATCTCAAACTTATTACATCTAGGTCCCTGTGATTTGCATTTTGTTGCCATTTTGGTCCAAAATTTAAAAACCCTATTTTTTTACTGTTGCAACCTCCTATTTTGTCTTTTAGTTCAGGGACATTTTGGTCATTTTGCTTTTCATTTAACATTTTCTTAATTCAAAAATTAATATATATATATATATATATATATATATATATATATAGGCTAATTATAAGGAGAAAACTCACTCCAGTTGACTAAACCCTGAAAACTCACACATGTGGCTAGGATTGATCCACGTATGTATTTAGATTGAGAGTAGGAAATGGCATAACGGTTTTTTTCTTTCTTTACCTTTTGAGTTTTGTTGACCCTTTTTCATGTGTAAGTCTGCACACGCAGACCTTTCAACATTGCTTGTTCTTGTCAAGCTTTTCATTAATTACATTGTACTTGTGTATCTCTCTCTCACATGTTCTTTTTACATATTCATGGATATAATCTCAAGCCATAATCTCAACTCTCATTTCCAAGTTCCAGATCTCTACTCCATCTCTCTACCAACAACATCGCCTCCTCCTTCCACCACCACCATCACCGCCGTAACCTACTTCCACCACCACCACCACCGCCGTAAATAATATGTTATGCTGTTTGAGTATAAACTCAAATTCGTTACTGGGCCGGAAAACTCTTTTTTAGCCCAAATCTCGCCGAGTTACAAGTACGAGTTACAATCAGGAACATAAACCCATCAAACAAACACAAACTACATACGACTCCTATTGAGTTCGACTTGTTTCTACTTTGGTCTTCCTTCCCTTCAATCCCACCTAAATTCCAAACTCAAATCACAGGTAAATCACCGATCTACCATCCCTTCGACTTGTGGTAATTATTCTTTTTCTTTTCATATGATTTCAGTTTGAAACCTATTTGTTAATTCTGATGATTATGATTACCATGATGTTTTTTTGTTAGATCTAGTTATTGAGGTTTTTATCTTGAAAAAAGTCAAAATTGGGTTACTAGAATTAGGGATTCAAGGGGGGATTTTTTTTTTTTTATTTTTTTTAAGGGGAATAATCACAGCCAAAGCCAATTTCAGGTGCTCGATTTGATTTTGAAGCCTTTTTTTTAAGCTTATTTGATTCAGGTGCTCGATTTGATTCATTTTTTAGGCTGCATTTTTAGTCTGCATTTTTGTTGTTTTTATGGATCTGCAATTTTTTTTGTTCAAGAAGATAAAGGTTTTTAAGTTCTTTGTTTTATGGATCTGCAAATCCGATGTTAAAGATGATGTTTTTTTTTTTCGAACCAGGCAAAGATCCAGTAAAATTACACATCCTTTTTTACGTTTTTTGAGGATGCTGAAGGGTTTTGTTCGAATTTTTTGTTCAAGAAGGTGAATATGTATGTTTTTAAGCTTTTTTTGCAAATTTGCAATTTTTTTACTCTGCATTTTTGTTGTTTTATCTATAACTTTTTTTATTTTTTGTTCAAGAAGATGAAGGGTTTAGTAATGTAACAATTCTAGTATGTTTTGTTAGTTACATATTTAAAAATTCTAAAAAACATAAATAGTTACATTTTATCGTGTTACATAAATAATGCACGTTACTGAAAATAAAGTGTGTTGTGTTTCTGGCATAAATTGATAATTAAAAAATGCATGTTATATTTTTCTCGTGTTACATAAATAATGCACGTTACTGAAAATAAAGTGTGTTGTACACTTTTTTAGACTGTTGTTTTTATTATTGATTACATCATTTTTTGTGTAAAATTTGTTTTAGATCTTGTTCAAGAAGGTGAATAAGTATGTTTTTTTCAACTTTGTTTGGAAATCTACACTTTGAAGATGATGTTTCAGATGTTGAAGATGATGTTTCAGATGTTGAAGATGATTCAAAAGATGTTTGATGTTGAACATAGTTACGAAATGTAACAATCAAAGAAAAAATGCCTGTTACATTTTTTTTTGTGTTAGAAATGTAACAATCAATCAAAGCAAAAATGCCTGAGATTTATGTAGACTTTTGCTATGTTGAATCTGAGAATTTTATATGTTATGGATTTTTTGGTTTTGTTTTTACCATGTTACATTTTATTTTTGCCTCTGATTTTTGTACATTTTTGCTGTATCCGTGTTACATTTTTTTTTTCACTGAGATTTTTGTACATTTTTGCTCTATGTGTGTTTGATCAGTGCTTTTGTTGATGGTTGCTTGAATATCTTTGTTAATGGGTGATAGAACTTTAATCATCAGAAAGAGAAAACATAAAATAATGAAAGAAAAGTGCTTTAATCAAGAGAGAGAGAGAGAGAGAAAACATAAATTAATGGGTGACAGTACTTTACTGTCACTTTCTTTGTTCCAATATTACCCTTCATTACATTAAATACATTAAAAAGTTGAGACAAAGTACACAAAAGCAATTGATGGGGCAAAAGTTAATCCTAGCCATCCATCAACTTTGATCAATGGTGATTAATGGGTTTTCAGGGTTTAGTCAACTGGAGTGGGTTTTCGATTTATCCTTGCCCTATATATATATATATATATATATATATATATATATATATATATATATATATATATATATATATTAATATACACACATCACAGATCTGAGTTCATCTTCATCATCGACCGGCTCTCTCTCTCTCTCTTCTCTGAGAACCGGCGACATTATTCCGGTCACACATACCACGACCACTCATCTCCTCCCTCAACCACCCTTTTATCTCTCCACAAACACACCTGAAACAGAGAGAGAGGGAGAGAATCGGAGAAAGGAGGATGGCCGACACCCAGTTTACAGCAACAATGGCAGCGACGCCTCCGCTCACGGCGGCGGTAGTGGTAGATGGGGGTGGTGGTGGTAGATGGGGGCAGTTAACGGTGAAAAATTTGGAAAAAAAGGAAAATCTGTTAGGGTTTTGAGATGGCGGCGCAGGTTAGTCAAGCTCTGGCAGTTAACGGTGGTGGTGGTGCTCAGCAGGTTGTGACGATGGTCAGGTGGCGGCAGGTGAACTTTTCATTTTTTTTTCTTTTGTTTTGAAATCGGTATTGATAGTTGATCTGATTTCGATTTGATTTAGTGGGCATTTTGTAATTTGGATACGGTTATTGGGTTTTGATCAAGATTTGATTTTGTTTGTGGGTGGTGTTGGAATCTGGGTTTTAATGATGTTCTTGATCTGGGTTTTATTGCAAATATGATATTTGATGATGTTTTGATGATGTTCTTGATCTGGGTTTTGATGATGTTCTGATGATGGTTTTGATGATGTCTGGGTTTTGATGATGTTCTTGTCTGGGTTTTGATGATGTTCTTGATATGGGTTTTGATGATGATGTTTGGAGTGGCGGTGGTGGTGGTGCTATAGAGAGAGAGAAGAGAGAGAGAGAGAGAGAGAGAGAGAGGGAGGAGGTGGTGGTGGTGGTGGTGCTGCTATAGAGAGAGAGAGAGAAGAGAGAGAGAGAAGAGAAAGATGATTATTTTGATTTGGGTTTTATTGAAAAAAAAATGAAATTTAAAAAATGACTAAAATGCCCCTGCACTAAAGGACAAAATAGACAGCTTTTAACAGTCAAAAAGAGGGATTTTTGGATTTTGGACTAAAATGGCAACAAAAACCAAACCACAGGGACCCAGATGTAATAAGTTTGAGATTTGGACTAAAGTGGCAAAACTGGCCAAACCACAGGGATCAAAATGGCAGTTTACTCTTCTCTTTAAAAAAAACAACGGACAGAATATGTTGTCATCTTCTCCTTGCTTTTATGAACAAAAGAACCAATGTTCTTGAATTTGTTTGTCTAAATATCAACGAACAGAACAAGGAACTTAATTCACCCATGTTCCTTTATGTCTAAATAAAATGACAGAAGCAAAATGTACGGCAAAAATAAAGAGTCTACCGAAATGAAAAGGTTTACGAGTCGAGTTCCGGTTCATGCTCCGACGTGTGCTCCGATCTGTGGTTCTGGCGGCGGCTTCATGAAACACAACCCAAAACGAGACCCGAACTGGAATTGGGTTGAACCCAACTCGAACGAACTCATCATTGCCGTCGATTGGTACGGCCACCGTCGCCGCCGCCCGTTTCTCACTTTCTCATCTCGCTCTCCCTCTCGCTCTCCGACGTGTCTCCCTCCCCGTCTACCGTCGCCGTTGTGCGCCGCCACCATGGTGGTGGCCGCCCGTCAATCGAGCAGAGATTGAGCTTGTGGGGCTTGAGCGATGAGTCTAAATATGAAGAGGAGGTGAGAGGGTGTTGTGGTGCCTGTCGTAGGAACAAGGAGGTGGCCGGAGAATGGAATCGGCTCCGGAGGTGTTTCATCGGAGAAGGAGGGTGTCTCGCCTGACTAGAGTGAACCGCCGGTTTAGCGGCTCCTTTTTGTAGTCCCTGATCTGAACTCGAGGGGGATGGGAAGGTTTTAAGTGTTGTTAGTCTAGACTTGCGGTAACTTGGTCCAGTTCAGCAAATATCATTCCATACATAATCGTACAAAATCTTCATACAAAGTCTAATAAACAGTCCTTTTTAACATTGCCCTAATTGACGTGAAATAAAATAATTTGACAAATACTAAAACTATTAACTTCAATCGATCATCAATGCCTACAACTATTAACTTCAATCGTTCATCAATATGAAAATCAGAAGTATAAGTCATAGAATAAACACCCAAGAGCCGAATATATACTACCGTGGTATAATAAATTACCAGAAGAGAACATTTTACAACAACAAACTCTTCGATTGATGCATATAGATGATTACCTGTGGATTCGTTTGCCAAAGATCTTGAAGAAAGGTCTCTGTTCGTTCTCGCAAGTTAGTTCCGAAAGACGTAAATGTTCGATTCAAAATGTCTTTAGGGCTATATTTCAAACACAGGGCCTTCAACCCACAAGCCCATTGACAACTTCTAATTGGATACAAATTCTTTGGCCCATTTTGAAATTTGATTATTTACAACCTAAAATGAATAGGCCTTTTATTGAATTATACAATAACAATGGACTTTTACTGAATTTTACACTAACAATGTGTCAAAATAAATTAATGTCATATATAAGAAGTTATTACACAACATAAAATTAGGTCATGCTTATCAAACATGTAGACTAAAACAAACTATCTTTAACATTGTTTTATAAAGATATGTAACTAAACACAAAAATTTAAATAATATGTTATAATATTTTTTTAGCATTTGATTCCGATTGTTATTAGAACAAACCCGTGTGTTCACACGGGTGTACACCTAGTGTTGTAAATAAGTCATAATGAAGTGACTTATTTACTTATTTCTTTCACATAATAAGCTAACCTAAACACCTTTTAACTTTTCAAAAAGTCAATAAGTAAATAAGTCACTAAAATAAGCTTAGCCAAACAGCCCATTTATGTAACTATGATTAAAATTGGAGAGATAGAGAAGAAATGCGGTTGTCTTGAAGATAAGGCTGCAGACACAAAGAAATTGAGAGGAAATTCCAAGGTAGCGGCTGAATGAAAATGAGAATAGTAGGGTTTACTACACTTAAATACTAGGTTTAGTTAGTAGGCTTTGGGCTTGGGCCCAAGGCCCACAAGCCCAATCTCGTGCGTTTAAGTGGCCCGTAATTCCTACGTGACCCGTTATAAAAAAAATCCGAACTCTCCATAACGTCGTAAATTATAATTTTTGATTTAAAAATATATAAAATAGAGTCGGTAGTCGTTGATGTCGCGTAAAAATGCGTCGTTTTACGTTTTTATTCCATTTTTCGATATGATTTTCTAAAAATACTTAAAATAGAAAACGAATTTTAAAAAAAAATATAAAACTACAAAAATACGAGGAGTTACATATATAGTAGCGAGGGCGATTTACGCATAACCAGCATGTAACACGTATTAAAGCGAAGCAAGTAGGTTATCGACAATGAAATATGCACAGATGTGACTGCGAGTTGTAGAGTGCGCAACACATATCACCACTGTGACACGTGAAGAAATACCCTTAGAAGCCCCCGTCCACGATAGGTGCTGAGTCAAAACTATAGTACTATCGTTGCTAAGGTATTATGCAACAATCACTGTGTAAACATAACATACAAGCATTCATCGAATAACACGTATAACATGCAGAGCGGTTAGCGTATAAAAGTAGTTGCGTAGTGTGTCGATGTGATTTGATATAAGTAACGTATGTAACATCCAAAAGTGTGTAAAGCAAAAAGGCATCGAGTATACTCACAGATCGTGTTAAATGAGTAACACAGTCTTGGATTGGATTGAAAGGAGCGCTGAAAGGTTAGCCTGATTACAGAACAATAGCATAAGCGATGAACGACACGTTAAGCGGTGCGGGTGAATAGAATGACGAAAGGTCATTCGATCGGATGACAATCCGGACGGATGGTCATTTGGTCGGATGGCCATTCGGTCGGATTGTCATTCGTTTGGGATGGATATTTTTGTGTACGATATGACTTTGAAGTTTTCGTTGCAGCATTTTAAAAAGCATGAATTACCTCTACCTTTCAGATCGTCCGGTCGGACGGTCATCCGGACGGATGGCCGTCCGCTCGGATGGCAATCCGGGTGGAGGCTAACATATTTGTTTAAGTGTTTAGAGCATGGGTCATCCGTTCAGATTGTCGTTCGAACGGATGGCAATCCGATCGGACGGCAGTCCGTTTGGAAACCTGTTCGTTTGTAAAACTTGTAAAATTTGCCAAGTTGTAAAGTTTTAATGTTTGGGCAGAGACGGTATGGCAACGTGTTAAACAACGGAAATTCCACCAAGTCCAAGTTACCCGATCGGATGGGAATCACCCTGTCCGATCAGTTAACTGTTCCTGACGGTTGTTCATGTCCAACCTGTGAATCGGTTGTCTCTCCGATAGAATCTATTCTCAGTTCGATACTTCACTATGGAACGAGTAGAAGGCCTGAACGAGCTCTGATTCTATCGGTTTTGAGTGAAAGAGTGTAAAAGAGTGTGGAAGTAAAGTTATGAAAACATCTTTCAACTCTCTTAATCTTGTGAAGTTTGAAAATGTCTAGATTTAGGTGAAATCTGTTTTAAACATGTTGAAATCTCTTAGATTCGAGTTGTTCTTGGTGGAATAAGGTCACGCTTTGAAGTTCATGAGAACCCATGATGACATTACCCTAGAACACCTCAAATCTGCAGATTTCACGGTGGAAAGTTAGGATTTCTTGGTGAAAATGATGAAGAAGTGTGTGTAGATGATAGAAGTACAAGATTTGAGGTAAAAACTTACAAGAATCACGAGAAATTGAGAGAAAAGAGGGCTGGAACGTGTTGGTCGGACGAGAGAGTTGTCACATCACTGTTCATGATGTGACAGGTGAGTATTTATAGGGAAAGGAGAAGTGAGGCGGTGCAAGGTGACGGATCGGATGGCCATCCGATCGGATGGTCATCCGGTCGAATGGTCCTTCGATCGGATGGCGTTTGCGGTTTGGTTTACGAATTTTCATTTCGTGCGTTGAGCATTGTGATGTGTTGCGATTTAGCGATGCGATAGTATTAAACACTAGTTACACAAATAACCTAACTAACTTACAACAACATAAGTAACCTTGCGCTTCTAGTTCGCGATGAGATTGCGTTGCGATAGAGTTGTGATTCCGTTTACGAATAACTACCTCAAACAAATATAAACATGCACAAGTAACACATAATGGCACACACACACACACATATAATCAATAACAACTAACTGCGATTTCAAGTTGCGATGCGATAGCGATGTGATCAGCATTAAGTAGGTTATTGTTTAGTTATCTTTATCGCATTGTTACTTCTGCTAGTAATAAATCATCGTCAAACATCATTAAATTCCATATCGATCGACGCGTTTCGAGAGGTACAAGTAATAATTAAGCAAGGAATGACAGATCGAATTAGCAATCTTTTCTTCCTTTGACTTTGACTTTGACTTGTACTTTGACTTTAAAAAGTTGGGTTGTTACAATACTTCATTTATCACTTTCATTGATGATTATTCTCGTTACATGTACTTGTATCTTATTAAGGAAAAGTCTGAATCTCTTACAACTTTTAAAGATTATAAGGCTGAAGTTGAAAAGCAATTAGATCGTTAGATTAAAGTTGTGAGATCAGATAGAGGTGGTGAATATTATGGAAGACATACTCATGTGGGTCAAGCTCATGGTCCATTTTATGAGTTTTGAAAGGGCCAGGGGATTGTGAACCAATACACCATACCCGGTACACTTCAGCAGAACGGTGTCGCTGAACAAAGAAACCGCACCCTTATGAACATGGTGCGTAGTATGTTAGCCAACACTAATTTACAATTATTCCTCTGGACTGAAACGTTAAAAGCAGCTGTTCATATACTCAATAGAGTTTCTTCTAAGTCTGTCCCTAAAACTCCTTATGAACTTTGGACAGGAAGGAAACCGAGTCTTAAATATATGAAAGTATGGGGCTGCATTGCTGAAGCAAAACTTTATAATCCTTTCCTAAGGAAACTTGACCCTAAAATAGTTACCTGTTTCTTTATCAGGTATCCTGATAACTCAAAGGGTTATCGTTTCTATTGTCCTTCCCATGTCACCCGTATTGTTGAAACCAAACGTGGTGCGTTCCTGGAGGATTTCAAGGTCAGTGGGAGCAGTACCAACCCTTACGAAGAATTGCAAGAAGTACAAGACGCGGGGGGGGGGGACTCGTCGCTTACCATTACTCTGATTACTCCTATTGTACCCAATGCAACTACTGCACCTGAAGCTACTGCACCAACTCCAATTTACCTCTACAGTCAGAACCCATATACCTCATGACGAAGGCACATCAAACGCTCAAAACCAAGACAACAATGCTGAACCCGATAATCCACTCAGGAGGTCATCTAGGCCCAGAAGGCCTACTAATTGGGATGATTATGTTACCTACCTGACTGAAATGGATCCCGGAAAGCTCAATGATCCTATCTCTTACAATGAAGCCATTAGCAGTGATCAGTCTTCTGAATGGAATAAAGCAATGATTAATGAGCTTGAATCCATGAAGAAAAACGACGTTTGGGATTTGGTAGAATTACCCAACGGTGTCAAACCCGTAGGATGTAAATGGGTGTTCAAAACAAAACTGGATCCGAATGGAAACGTTGAACGCTACAAAGCGAGATTGGTTGCAAAGGGCTACACTCAGAAATAGGGAATTGATTATCAAGAGACGTTTTCACCTGTCTCTCGTAAAGATTCATTAAGGATCGTCATGGCCCTAGTAGCTCATTTTGATTTAGAGTTGCATCAGATGGACGTTAAAACCGCTTTCCTTAACGGAGACTTAGACGAAGATGTTTACATGAAACAATCTGAAGGCTTTAAACATGAAGGTCGGGAGCATCTAGTCTGTAAGTTGAAGAAATCCATTTACGGGTTAAAACAAGCATCACGTCAATGGTACCTCAAGTTTGATGAAGTCATGAAAAAACAAGGTTTTATGAAGAGTCAAGTGGATCAATGCACCTACCTCAAGATGAGTGGGAGCAAATTTACTATATTTGTTCTTTATGTAGATGATATTCTATTGGCAAGTAATAGTTTAGACATGTTGCATGAGTCGAAGCGGTTACTCTCGCATAACTTTGACATGAAGGATCTCGGGGATGCTTCTTACGTCATTGGCATCGAAATTCACCGAGATAGACACAAAGGGATCTTAGGATTGTCTCAAAAGGCTTACATAGATCGTGTCCTTACACGTTACAACATGCAACAATACAAACCCTCCGTCGCTCCAGTAGTTAAAGGAGATGTTTTCGGTTCATTTCAGTGTCCGAAAACAGAGGTTGAGAAGGAGCAAATGAGCCAGATACCTTATGCGTCAGTAGTCAGGAGCCTGATGTATGCTCAAGTCTGTACTCGCCCAGATATCGCTTATATTGCTGGAATGCTAGGCCGTTATCAGACTAATCTTGGCCTAGATCACTGGAAAGCAGCTAAGAAGGTACTTCGATATCTGCAAGGGACGAAAGACTATAAACTGACTTATAGAAGAAGTGATCATTTAGAAGTGGTAGGCTATTCTGATTCTGACTTTGCCAAATGTAAAGATGACAAGAAATCCACTTCGGGCTATATCTTTATGTTAGCAGGCGGACCTATCTCATGGAAGAGTCATAAACAACAGTTGACCACAACTTCCACAATGATGGCAGAGTACATTGTTGTTTATAACGCAACCTGTCATGGAATGTTGCTTAGAAATCTAATCACTGGACTCAAAATTGTTAATTCCATTTCTAGACCATTGAAGCTTTGTTGTGATAATTCAGCTGCCGTTAGTTTCTCGAACAGTAACAGTTTGACTGGAGCTGGTTTATATCTTGATACAAAATATCTGTTCGTATGTGACGGAGTTGAGGAAAATAATCTTTGTATCGAGTATATTAGTACAAAAGATATGCTTGCGGATCCGATGACTAAAGGTCTCCCTCCTAAAGTTTATGAAGAACATGTTCGGAATATGGGATTTAGTAAAGACCTTGTTTAGCATATTGTACTAGCTTATGTTTTATAATTAATGAAATTTCCTCAGTTTGATTTTGTATGTCTCTTAGAATATGTTCAACCGGTATAATGGCATATAGACAAATAAAGTTACAAATCAAACAAAGGGCTTATGCGTATTTTGATCATGATGATTAGGTTTTAAATTAAGGCTATAGTATGACTAATGGGGGTCCTGAGTAGCATAATAATTCAACGGCTGTATTTCTCAGCTATAGTTCTTGTTTAAGGCTAAAATGAGTGTTAACTCCTGATCAGGCTAATCTAATACTCATAGTAAATGATTACTTGACTAAGTGGGAGAATGTAAGATTAAATATATTATGACTTAATATTTAATCTTGTAGCCATTATAATCATTTACATTATATAGATCAAAATATATAACAACCTATTAAATAATTAGTTGGTAATTGTTGATGGACCATATTACTCTTATTAACTAATTAGTTTCCTCTTGGGTGCATATATAAGGAGATTTATGTAGAGGTTCTAAGGTTAGACACATAACCTAATTCACATAACATCATAATCGACCCCCTCTCCATAGCCGAACTCCCTTATTCGGTTTCATCATCACCATCATCAGTTTGCACCCTAAGGAGGAACCAGATCACATTGACAAGCATGTCGAACTCGATGGCATCTTCTCTCACTGGATTCTCCTCTGCACTGTCTGCTGTAACAGGTATGTTTTCATGTTTTCCATTATGTTTAAACAGAACTGATTCAACATAATATATAATAATGCCTCTTTTTAGAGTTAAAGTTAAAATTCTCTGTAAAGCCGAATGACATATGTTATATATTTGATCTCTTATAACTACTCCTAAACATGGGCGGACCTAGCCTTTGGCCAGGGTGGGCGGCCGCACCCCTTGAAAAAGAAAAGTTTAGTGTATATTTTAGGTAAAAAACCCGACCGGACCCCTTGAAAATATAGTTGAACACCTCATCCGCTCCCCCAATAAAAATTTTCTGGGTACGCCACTGCTCCTAAATGAATACAAACTAAAAGGACAAAATACGTTGGTTCATTTTACTATTATATTGGTTCATTTTACTATTATAAATTTACAGATCGTAATGGTTTTAAATTACATACATACATGCATCATGCATGCATTTAAACATACATACATTCATACGCGATTAATGCCTTTGTTGAAATCTTACAGTATTCATTTTTTCATTCATGATATGTCATGTTGAGAGTTCTTCTATTGAGTGTATACCTTTGTTGAAATCTTACACTATTCGTTTTTTCATTCATGATATGTCATGTTGAGAGTTAAGTGTATGGTAACATTACAAAGTTATACGCAACAAATGATTCTTATTTATTTATTTATGCATACGGAGTTGCTATTTTACTTTTTCATAAGAAAAGATATCTTTTATAAATCGTTAAGACATGATCTATTACATGTGTAATGTGTTCATGTTTGTACCAACCGTATTAACTATACTCTTATAACGTACAGCATGGTGTATTATAACCTTACAATACATATACAAGGTCGACTCATTCATTTTAAAGACCTAAAACACAATAAAAATCGAGGTTTTTCAGAATTTTATTGTTATAAACCTTCTCCTTTATCTAAGCTTGAAGCCCACAATAATAATTTGAAAAGTTTATAGTTGATTTGAGGGAGTTCAAAGAATAGTGACTCAAATCATTATTTTTTTTACCGAACTTTAAATAATTTAATGCTGAAGTAGTTTTTTCCTCTTCAAAGTGACAGCGTAAGAAGTTGAAACGGGGGTAAAATGTTTATGACTTGAGATTGTTGGACGAAATTTTTTAAGTTGGGATTATTATCGTTGTCTTTTAGTTTCTAATGCAAGTGCCACTTAAAACATCGTTTTATAACAAAATCTTTGTTAATAATTATTTAATATTTTGTTTATTCAAGCTGTGTAATGCCCGGGTTTCTAACCTAGGGGTGAGGTTCTAGAGTAAACATTAGTGTATTTGTGAACTAAGTGAACAAATCCTGATCATTGATTTACATCATCAAATCGTAAAATACACTAGTGTATTTTTATCATTAAATTCTGACCATTGATTTACACTTATGTATTGATAATCAATGGCTAGGATTAGTTTACTAGTATTCTTAATTAAATGGGTTATTCAACAATTAACATAACCCTCTAATCTAGTTTAGTATTTTATAAATTTGACTTTTAAAAATTATAAGATTAGTCTGAGTTGTCTTATCATAATTGGACTGCTGAGAATGAATTAGGATCAAGGCTCGAATTAAGAAAATGATTGGTTACTAGTTTTTTATTTATAATTGTACTAGGTTTGAACCCCGTGTATTACACGGTCTGCATAAATGTAATGTCATATGTTAACACATACAATCATCAAGATTTATCTATTAGAAATGAACTTTGACGTACTATTTACTTATTATTACATTTTAGTTTGTTTTTTTATTTATTATTAGGTAAAAAACACATATATTACATGGGGTTGAATCCCGTTTTTATGTTACATTCGAATTATGAGATACAATGATTTTAGTTAGTTTTACGCACCTTAATGCTTATTTGTTTATTTCATTCATAAAACACTCGTCTCAAATTTGTATTCAACAGAGTTTACGGTACAAAAAGGTGAAGATCGATCCTCACGTTTTTATATATTTCATCATTTTTATGAATTATAACGTAAAATCGATAATTAAATTCTCTTTGAATGTAGTAAAGAATTGTTATTTTTAAAATGGTGTTCTTTCTAAATGTTAATGCGATGTGCGATAAATGAAGAGTTTAAACCAATTATAACAGTACGCCTAATATTACAATGTGTATATATCTACTCATAATAATACTATTGGGGATATAACTTTATGATTATATAAATAAACAAATGTTTATCCTTATCTAATTTTTTGTTTAAAATTATTTATAAAAAAAATAAGGTGAGAAAGCACCAGAAAATGACACGTGTCAAAAAAAGATTTTCATTTATTAGTATAGGAAGATACTTTAGTAGATTGAAAAGCGGGTTAAATACCAAAACTTGATACATGTAACTTTTTATGTTCTTATTAGTTATCTCTATCTAATGTGATAGCTTTTCTAATATAATATCTTCTTAAAAGTTACTTACTACCAAATAAATAAACCTTTTCAACTACAATATATACACATAATTGAGGAGAGAAACACTGCAATTCAAACCATTTCGATCAGGTTCAAACCTGTTTGAAGAATTAAAATTGTTTTATTTTTATTTTTTTTGTATCAGGCCCAAATCGATTAAGGTTGGAACCGGGTCTCAACGCAATAGTCCTGAACCTATACCAAACCGCCAAGTTGGGTCGGGCCCAAACTAGTTTGGCCTACACCGGTTTTTTTGGGACTGGGCTGGGTTGAAAACCAATTCATTAGAACCAAACTGTTTTTTTTTACACCTCTAGTCTCTAGATGATTTTGAGTATGAGCTAATAGGATTAGCATCCATGATTGGGCCTCTATCTTGGTTTAAGTGATCCAAAGTTTAAAAAAAAAAAAAACAATTAAAGAATTAAAAAATAAACAAAAAAACAAAAACAAAAACAAAAAGTGGAGCAATCAACTAAACCAAGGTATGTTCAAGTAGTTCTTGAGGTATAACGTTAACGGGTTTTCAAAATGGTTAAAAAACGGCATGAGAGATGTGTCAGATTTGAAAATGGAATTTATTGAATGATTCATCATCATACACATATGTTTTGCAGGACCCTACCTCATGATCTTTAAACGACAGTTCCATAATTCCAATTGAATGGGCCTTGCATCCTTTTTCATTCATGCCATAGCCCATGTCCAATGGATATGTCATACAATTTAGCTCCATGATTTCTTCTTTTTATCACTTGAACTTGTTATTCGAGGCGAATGACGGAGGAACGTCGTTCGACTTCGGTCGCAACCGAACATCACTAGTGACATACACAAAAGTGCATCAACACTTATACTAAAGTTTTGATGTGAAACTTGATGACAACCAAGATTAATGAATTAGTCATCATAAATGGTTATTTGACCAGGTGGAGAGAATGTTAGAAAAAAAAAAACCCAGTTTGATGCGGTCCCAATCATTTATTTAATATAATGACCTAATCGGCTCATAAAACATATGTGTTATTTAATAGACATACCTATGTATCATTTAGGGTTTTGATGTCACTATGAATATACTTACTTGACGGAACAAAAAAAAAATACACTAATAAATTTCTCTCTAAGATTTCCTTAAAATCGTGACATCCTAAGGGGTAAGTTCTATAATTTGACATCTACATTATTGTTTATAATTGAAACTACATTATAAAGTTTATGCTTTACTATGTTTTTCAAGCTTATATCTAAGTTGGAGTGGTTGGCAAGAGATCAAATACATAACAACATGAGTCATTCAGCTTTTATAGAAAAGTTTTAACTTTAATTTGGTTTATAAAAAGAAGTCAATATTATAAAATAATAATATACTTTTTAATAGCATTTGTAACATTTTTTACTCAATTCTGATCGTTCCAAGTTTTTTGAACATTTTTTACTCAATTCTGATCGTTCTAAGTTTTTTGAAGGGCAAAATTTGAGGTTTTTTTTCCGTCTCGTTCTAGTAATTAAATGTTTTTTTGCCTGAAATAGTTTTATTTGTAGTTTTTATGGTTTACTTACCGAACTTACCTTTCAACAATCGAACACAAGTATCATCATGCCGTTAACAATGTCAAGTGCTCATATTTAAAGGTCTTCCTAACCCGTTAAGGTTAATCCCACATGAACAAAAGTTTAGTGTTGATAACAAAAGTATTGTGTTGTTAACGTCTGGAATTTAATAATCTTAACTTTCATCTATTGGTTAGGATTAATCCTAGCTAAGGAAATGTTTAAAGACAGTCCTAACTTTAAATATATTTTTCTCCAACGATCCTATACCAGCATGTTAACCCAATCATTTTTTTGATGACCTGACATGCTTATATGGCAAAAAGCTTAACTTTTTGATGACATGACATTCTTACGTGGCAAAAACTTCAATTTTTATGATGTGGCGTGTTTGTTGTGTGGCAATAACTTTTCTGAGGACGTGACATGCTTATGTGGCATGTCGCGTCATAAAAAAACTAAGGCCATGTGTAGTCATAACGCCCCTTTGTGGGCGTTATGCGACACGTGGCGCGCCACGTGTGCGGGTGGGCGTTATGGGGCGTTATGCGTTTAAGCCCGTAGTCATAAAGCCCCTACCCATCAATACCTAATTATTAATTTTCGGTTTTATTAAATAATTATAAAAACAATAACAATTTTTTGATTGGTCCAAGGTAAAGCCCCTCCCTCCACAACGGCGCTATCAACATAGCGCGGATCAAAATTTTCAGAAAAATGGCGCCCTCAGTTTTGGTGTTCCCGGCGCCATGGCGGCGCTATGGGGGGTTATACCGCCCCACTACGTATGCTCTAAATGGGTTAATATTCAATTATTAGGGTATAAGTAGTGGTTAATCACTTGAGAGTGGTAAACTTAAAAATCAACCAATGAGAGTGTGTCACGTCATTCAGTGAAAAGTATTTAAACTTCGCTGAAAAGTGTTGGCAATGGTTAGACACTTGCTGAATTGGTAAACTTTATTTTTTATTTTTTTTATATAAGATAAAATGAATAAAACATCAAACTTTTATAAATAAATAAAAAACATTACATTAAAATCTAAGTTTAAAAAAACTAAAAATTACAAGGGGATCCATATTTTTTTGTGATCTCACGTTTTCTAGCAAGTGTGATTTCCAATGTCGAAGGGTGAACATTGTCGTGAGGCCGATTAAACGTCTCCAAGTCCTTGTCGTACATTGTTTGTCGCAACGCCTCTTGTTGCTCATCCGCCAAGGTCAAGTATTTTTCTTCTCGTATGCGTTTAATATCCATCAACTCTTTTTCCATGGCCTTGTATTCTTCGAATCTACCGGTTATATCTCTTGGATCTTCGTTTCTTGAAGACGGCCCTTTGTCCTTTTTCTCCTTTCTCTTTTTTCGTCTTGGCGAGAGATCCTCGTTTATGTCGGGAATACCGCTCGAGACTTCGGCATTCGGTGTATCCGCTCTATAATTTTCCGAATCCGAAGACTTTCTATTTTGACTCGAGCCGGAGCTTTCTTCACCCAACAAGTGTACCGGCGACCACTTTTGATTTGTTCTAACAACCTCCCAAGCCGCAACATGAGCAAAGTCGTATCCTTCTTTGCTTTTGTAATCCTTCAGCACTTGCTTCATTACAAAAGCATTGTCACTCGCTAGGACGTAAACGATCCTAAAATAATAAATTATCAACAACTTAATCCAAATACTTCATTAAAAAATAAACTGTATATAAATAATAAAGTATACCGCTCAATGATATAAACCGTTGAATGTGTTTAGTTTTGTTTGCATCGCGAGCCATTTTGATCGAACTTGGTGGTGGGTTCGGTTACTTCCTCCAACCGTTTGATTGAAGTGGTTTAGAACTTGCTTCCAAAAACCATCCGCCTTTTATTGATTGTCTTTCTTTTTATTCAAAGTGCAATGAACGTAAGTCTTTGCCAACGCCTCTTCTTGTTTATGCGTCCAATTTTCCCGGTTTCGCTTTTCCTCTTCTTTCCGGTGCGGCTTCATTTAGGTTCACGGGATTTTCTTGAACCGCAACATCTTCATCCTCATCATAATGTTGCTCTTGGGTATCTGACACGAACTCTTCATCGGAGTCATCTTGTATATCTCTCGGTGATTGTGAGCTTGGGTTTGAAAAGCAAATGGGTCAAAAGCATTTTGGGCGTCTAGGGGGTAATCATAAAAACCGGGTCGAACCATCGTCGCACCGTGTTGCATCCAATTTTGGAGGGGTTGGCTATCATAACCGAAATTTGGATGCATGGGTTGGTTAAAAAAATGGAGGTTGGGTTTGATTCGCAAAGCCAAGTTGGGGATGAAACGGCACACTAGAACCACCCGAACCACCGCGTTTATCTTGAGCCCTCGCCTTCGAACCGGACCCTACATTTTTTTTCTTGCCTTCAACTTTGTTTAAGCCTTCCATTTCTTTGAAAAGATTTGAAAAATTGAGTGAGAATTGTAGTGAATATGGAGGTTGAGTTTGTTTGGTGAAAATGAAAATGGATTTGTTTTAATTTATAAAGTTAAAAATTGATTTTTTTTATTAATGTAACGGCTATATAGCCGTTTGAAACAACTTTCCCGAGCGGCATTCTGTCCCCGATGGAGCTTTACACCGCGCGGCAAAGGGGGATAGGCGGCGGTGTTCCCGAGCAGCAAACACCCTTTGTCGATTCCCTTTGCCGCCCACTTCGTATCCCCTTATAGGTTTGTTGCTGGAAAATACGTTCAAAGTTAAGATTGTTTTTAAACATTTTCTTAATTAGAATTTCTTTTGGACGATGTACGGTTATGATATCGCTAACCAGGTTAGTAGTTAGTATGTTAGTATCATCAAGTTAGTATTAAAACCCTCTTGCCTGGACTTGAACCCATGACCTCCAAGAGAATCAAAACTTTACACCTCAATCTTAACCACTAAAACAAGAGATCATTGGTTCTTAATTAGAATTAATCCCAAAAAATAAGTGAAAATTAGAATTATCAAAATTCAATAGTACGTTATAAAAGAACTATTTGTTTACAACACTAGTTTTGTCATTGGTATTATATGGTTGCTAGCATGTCAAAGCGACCAAAAGATTTTCATTAGGGTGTAAGGAGTTGTTAGACATTTGAGAGTGTCCCATGTCAAAGTGGTAAACTATGCTCAAAAGTGTTGGCAATGGTTAGACACTTGGTGAAGTGGTAAACTATTTAAAAAAAAAGGAAAAAAGTGTGATTGGTTGAGATTGGAATGGACACCACCCCACACTACCCTCTCTCTCTCACACTACCCAGGGGCGGACCTTAGGTTGTCCGAGCCGTAGCACAGGCTACGGCTCAACTTTTTATCGGTAGTGTAATTTTTTTTTCCGGTTTTTATACCAAGGATACCCCTGAACAACTAGGAGGACACCCCTAAAAATAGTCTGTAAGCCCAAATCAATTGAAAATAATAAACCCAAATCCCAATTGCCCAATATGTTAGCCCAAATCAATTGAAGATTGTAAATAATAAGCCCAATTGCCCAATATGTTAGCCCAAAATAAGAAAAGACTGTAAATAATTGCCCAATTGTCTTGAAGTTTTAATGCACGGCACGACACAACTACGAGGATACCAATCAATTGAAAATAATAAGCTCAAATCCCAACCGTTGAAAGATTGTTTTTCGAAATTGAAGCTTGTCAAGACGGATTTACGCAATCGAATGGGCCCGGAATTTTTGAACAATGCTATGGTTTGTGCGGTCGAAAATGATTTTTTACGTGAAGTAAAAGACAACGATGTGATGGAACGATTTCAAGCTATGAAAAAAAGAAAAGGCCAAATCTATTAGATATTTGTTTTACTTTATTTATTTATTGCCGTTTTTTTAATATTGTACGATTGCACGGTGAAATTTTTTTTTAGGATACCCCTGAGTTAATGTTCTAGTTCCGCCACTGACACTACCCCCTCTCTTTCATGATTCCCGAGCGGCATCCCTTCACCGCGTGATCATCGAAACCGCAACGGCAAAGGGTTGACGGCGGTGTTGCCGGGCGGCAAAAGCCTTTGCCGACACCCTTTGCCGCACCACTCCGGACACCCTTATATATTTATGGCATCTATCATGTTTAAACTTTTACTTAACCAGATCTAATCCCACTTATCCGTAAATTATTTTGTTTTTATAGGTGTCGTTAATTGCAAATCATATGCTCCCACTCCAAAATAGTAAAATACTTAACCCTTGAATTCTTCTCCTTCTTCACTATATTATAAAAAATAATACATTATATTATATCTATAATAATTTTAATAGTACTAACTTGATACTACTAGATCACATGCCTCATTGCTATTAGACTATTTATGTTATTTTAATGCTACACAACTCTTTCTTTCCATTCCCGTTCAATTATAAAGATTGTGACTCTTAATATATAGGAAAAATTACACTTTTCGTCCTTTATGTTTGTATGTAATTGCAATGGATGACCTTTACCTTTAATATTTACAGCCACATTCCTTTTTTTTGAAAACCTGTTACATCTTTCGTTCTTTACCCCAAACCCAGTTAAAAAAGTAGGTTAAGTTACATCACGTGCACAGCACGTGAGGGCATTTGTTTCCATTCATAACCCCAACTACTCACCATTTAAAAGCCCCAATATCTCCCCCAAATCCCTCATTTATCAGTTCAATCCTTATCTTCTCCCCTAGGTCTTCGAATTGGCATAACATCCCCAAATCCATCTGCTTTGCTCGATCATCTTCTTCAGCAAGAAATCTTGCTTGTACGGTCATGACGACGAATCAAGAACCAGTATCACCAACGTGGTTTATACGAGAGACCATGGATGGAGATGAAGTTCTTCAGTTGTATGGTAAGTTTAGCTCCAACCTAAATTCTGATCTTTTTGAATGATTCAAGACAACCTACTGTAATGTGTATGTTTCTAACTAGTAAAAATTTAAAATTTGCAGTTGGTATGCCTCATCTATTCAGTATTAGGTTACATCATGGTGGTAGGTTAACCAAGAGTCCTGGTCGTGTATACGAAGGTGGTAAGGTTAATTTTGTTGACATGATCGACGTTGATTTGTTTTCAGTTCACGAGATTTCAGATATGATGGATGAGCTGGGTTATTATGTTACTGATCATATATACTATTATTTCCAAAACCGTGAAAAGGATTTAGATAATGGTATTGAAGATTTAAGTAGTGACCAAGATATTTTGAACTTGTCTAGGTATGTAGAATTTCATAAGATTATCAATGTGTTTACGTTACATGGTTTAGACATTATTAAGGACTTCTTTCAGTCACCTATGAAGCCACAAAAGGGCATTACAATTGAAGAAATTGATGAGCCTGGCCCTTATGCAATAGTGCCTTCAAAACTAACTGTAACAAGAAGGTTGCAGTTAGATGTTGATAACATTGGGCATGAAAGTGGGAGTGTGAATGAGCAGGAAGGTTTGATTGTGAATGAGCAGGGAGGTGTGAGTGTGAATGAGCAGGAAAGTGTGAGTGTGCAGGAAGTGAATGAGCAGGAAGGTTTGATTGTGAATGAGCAGGGAGGTGTGAGTGTGAATGAGCAAGAAAGTGTGAGTGTGCAGGAAGTGAATGAGCAGGAAGGTGTGAGTGTGCAGGAAGGTGTGAGTGTGCAGGAAGGTGTGGCTGTGCAGGAAGAACATGTGGACATGTTCTTGTATGATAATGCACCTGTTGACATTGTGGGGAATGTTTTAAATGAAGAGGGTCCTGAAAATGAAACAAGCACTGAAGAGGATGATAGTGACAGTGACTTTGTAGTTGATGAAAACAATTGCATGCCAGATCATGATGTAGATATGAGGGACTACACAATGAATGTTGACATGGAAGTAAATGACACTGTTATTCATCAAGATGAAGATTTAGAAGATGAAATCTTAGACAATGAAGCATTCCCAAGTGGGTCAGAGTCTGATGACAATGAAACAAGCACTAGGAAGAGACACATACATCAACAAAGAAGGAGAAATGAGAATAGAGTGAACTTTTATTTGGGACAACTGTTTGGAACTAAGGAAGAGGCAAAGAAGCTCATAAAGGTTCATTCAGTTGAGACAAGAAGGCACATTGTTATTGTTAAGGATGATAGCACAAGGGTGAGGGCAGTGTGTCATGGTAGGTTGCCTGAATTTGATGTAGATGATAATGGAGTTCATATTGAAAGTCAAGCAAAGGGTAAAGGGCCTGCTGTGGACAAAGGTAAAGGTCCTGCTGTGAACAAATCTAAGTCTAAAGGGTCTGATGTGAACAAGGGTAATAGTCAAGGGGAAAAAATGCCAAAGTTTAAAAGAACTGGACCTCATGTGAATAAAGGTAAAGGTAAAGGGGCTGCTGGTGAAGGATCCAATGTACATGTTGGTGGAAGAGGCAACAAAAAAGATTCTGCACAATACTCATGTCCATGGGCCCTGCTTATCTCAAAAATTAAAGGTGAAGAAAGTTGGATGGCCAAGAATCTTCTTGAAGAACATAAATGTGTTTGTACCAGAAAAATACATGCTTGTACTTCAACCTTTCTCTCTCAACAGATGGTTGAACAAATTGAAGAAAATCCAGTTATTCTTGTCAAAGCTGTTCAAGAACAATTTCAAAGAAAGTATACTGTTGGTGTATCCAGGATGAAGGCTTACAGGGCTAAAACAAAAGCAAAGAAGATGGTGGAAGATGATTACTCATCACAGTATGGTCTGTTGAGGGACTATGTCCTTGAGTTGCAAAGTAAAAATCCAGGTACCATTGTTAAGATAGATCTAGAACCTGGTCAAAGAAGGGATCTGAGTAGACAGTTTAGAAGGATATATGTTTGTTTAGGGGCTTTAAAGCAGGGATTTAAAGTATTAGGTAGGGATTTACTTGGTTTGGATGGTGCATTCATGAAGGGGCCTTATCCTGGACAGATCTTAAGTGCAGTGGGTGTTGACCCTAATAATGGAATCTATCCAGTATGTTATGCAATTGTTGAGGCTGAAAATCTATGGCCGAAGAGTGAAGTTCCTATTACAATAACACCACCCAAACATCACAAACAAGTGGGTAGGCCAAAGAAGGTTAGGAAAAGGTCAGCTGTGGAGATGGAGGATGAAGGCTCAAGCAAGAAGAAGGCCAGGTTATCAAAGAAGAACATCAAGGGTGCATGTGGAAAATATGGGAACACCGGGCACAATCAAAGGACTTGCAAGGGGCAAGGTGAAAAAAGGAAGGACTAGATCTGTTGGCAGGGGTTTAACTTTTGACTTTTGGTTTGTTATGCTCTAACTTAGTACTTTATGGGATATGTATAACTCTAGATGTTTGGAACATGTTTAAAACATGTTTTTTATAACTTAGTTATCTATGTCAATGTGGCAGTTTTTGTTTGCTTGCAATTTGCATTGTGTTTGTGTAACACCCGTCTAATTTCTATTCAAATTTAATAAAACTTCATACGATTTATATAAAAGAGTGTCTAAATTAAATCATGGTTACCAAAACAAGGTTCCAAGTAATCAAAACTAGTCAACAAACGACTAGTTAAAACATTCATGACCTAATTAGCAAATTGTTTACATTCAAAAGAAATAGGAATATTGTTTAACAAAGTTATGAAATAGCGGAAGCTTCAAAAGTTGTGTTCGGTTCTTCAAAAAACTTGCTTGATCGCCATCCGTATTCTTGCCATACCTGAAAACTGGAGATTTTTAATCAAAAATAAATGTTAGAGTTCTTAGAATTATTGCTTAATCGAAACTACGCTTAAAGATGGATTCAATTAGCTAGAATATGCAAAACTTAACAAAATATTTAGGTTCTACCGTAACTTACGGTATCTACCGTAAGTTACGGTAGTTGCTGGAAAATTCTGGTCTGCCGTAAGGCAGTAAGAAACTGCCGTAAGCCTTTTTATTTCTACTGTAAGTTACGGTATATACCGTAACTTACGGTAGACCCTGTACATTCATGTTTTTGATTGATTTGATTATTTAGCCACACCAAACTCTCGGATTTCTCATATCTACAAACCAACATGTTAATTTCTCGTATTAATATGTCGTTTATCAACAATAACCAAAAGACCAATTTATTATATTTCGAAGCATTTGCCACACATTAATCGATTATTCGACCCGTTTGGCTCATCTACGGAATCCTCCATTATGATGACTACCAACAAGTTCTAACCAATCCTGGTTTTATTAATCAATACAGCGAACATTATCGCTTTAAATTAAGTCAACCTTTATTCTACGATTCACTACACATATGCAAATTATCAAATTTTACCCAATGCAACGAATCAAGTTACATACTTGCATAATTTATCAACATTGGTTTCTGACCATAATTACCCATTCCCGGGCTTGTCAACCTTAGCGTATCACGATCGTTCCATGGTTTACGCTTTTATAACTCAATCTTTAAAGAGTGACGTTTTAGTCACTTCAATGCTACAAATTCAACCATTGTTCGACCCGCTTGGTTGTTTAATGGAAACCACCATTTTACAACACACCAAACTTACTCTAACCAATATTTGACCCGTTTATTTTTCTAGTGATCTTCGTCACTTTGACTAAATACCAATTCATATATTATGCTAATTTTAAGGTCTACTAACGAAATTACAAAATCGAACATAACTTAACGAAACCGTAGTTACGTACCTTTAAAGTGCTCCTTTCAAACGTGTGTCTTCACCGGCTTGTCCGTTTGTCGATCCGGATTCCTTGCCTATAGAGTTCAACCAAATATTGTTTAGAACTCCTTTCTCAACATGTCACGCATAATTTGCCGTATATTTCACATATGCGTTTTTATCTAAATTTCTCTATGTTAGCTTTCTCTTAAGCGTTTTAACAAACACGTTAAGGGCATTGTTTTTAAATAACCATTATCAAGTTCATGACCCTACTATTTTGCCAAGTTCTTCATAATTTTGCAAGTTCATCACCTCTAACCTACTTGTTAACATCAGATTTGCTTCATGCAAACCATTAACATCAGTTTTCTGATTACATTATTAGGGTTCCTTATTATCCACAAAACCCATTTAACACCTAGATGGGTAAACATGAATATTCATAATTTGAGCATCAATTTCACAAATTATTAGTTAGGGTTTTCATATAAACATGTTTTCAACACTAATTTCATCTAAACATCAACATATCAAGTTTAGATTTTGATTTCACAAATCATCAAGAATCTGAGATGAAACCAAATGATGAAATTTTGCATACCTTATGATCACTTTACTGAGAGGATCACTAATCTATGTTTGGAATTCGATTTGGAACACTTTAGAGCCTTCAATTTGATCAAAAAGTTGAAACTAGGGTTTGAGGGTGAGTTCTTGGTCGCCCCCTGCTCCTGATCGATCCATACACTTCTAGTGTGTGTTTGGTAATAATTTTCTTTTTTGTTTTATAAATCAAGTTTCCACCTTAACACTTTTGGCCCTCCAACTAATGCCAAGTTTAAACTTTAGATGTTTTAAATCAAGTTCCTTTGTTAAAACTAGACTCTTGACTAACTAGGTTATTTATTCCTAGTTAGTTTATTTTGTTTATTTTATACTTTATAATTTCGATATAAAGTTTTATATTTTCGGGGTGTTACAAGTCCACCCCCCTTAAAAGGGTTTCATCCTCGAAACGTTCTTTAAGTAGTCCTTTGGTTTAGAGCTAACTATCTTTGTCTCGTTTTCCAAGGCATTCTTTCTTTTCTCGCATAAGGCCTTTTAGGCACATGTCCTATTGGACCGTAACCTTTTATCACATATTTCCTATCTTTGTCGCCCTTTTGACCGGGTTGTCTTTTGACCACTCAATAGTATGAGTTCATCAACATGTTCGCCCCGTACTAATCTTATACTGACAAGTGTTTTGTATAGGTCACGTCGCTATTTTGACTCTGTCACTCTGGATTGTCTTGTCGGCTAGATTGATTAATCACCGTCATTTCATGCCCCGTTATTCGGGTCTTCCACATTGCCGTATTCGGCCTTACATGAGTTCATGATCTCCTATCCCGTAACTCACGTTATGACATGATTATATTCTGTATTTCTATATCGCTCCTGTGACTATGATCACATCGCATCACATCATGTTTGAGGTTTTTATAAGCTTTTCATTATCAAGAATCTTCTTTCGAACGTAGCGTCTCACACCCATCGGTGTTGAGGCCTATATTCTTTAATATTAACTATTTTCTAATTTCTCTATAATATTCATATTTATTAAACACCACTTCTTACTAATACTGAAGTCTAGTTTAATGTCTATCTCTTTAACTTATGTCAATTACTCATATCCAGAATTTGACGACAAGAATTTATTCTTTTCCGCTATTATATTGCGCGAGGAATCGTAACCAGTCCCCATGCTTAACCCCAAGTGACCTGTAGATTCCTTCACTTTGCCCCGTAGGCTATTTTATTAGATCTTCCCCTTTTTAAGGTGGGACCCTATAGTTTGTTTCTTCATATTTGTGACCCGAGGGTCATTTTGGTCCCGTAGACCTTTATATTGTTTATGACCCGATGGTTATAGTGATCCCGTAGATCACTTTCTACTTGTGTTTTTATTTAATTGTATATATATATACATATGGCGTCAAGCCACCCCCTTTTACGTTTAGAATAATTTATTTTCGCTTTTGTAATTCATTTGACCTTAACCATAGTCTAAGGCTACACTCATTTTCTTTCGGATTATCTTTCCGACTCTATGACTTCTTACATCGTATTCACGACTGTTTATCCCACTCGTTCTGTTATTTGGTTTATGCCCCTACTTTCCTTTCAACCCGTTACCGGGTTCTTTATCTTACTTAATGTTTTTAACACTTTGGTTTCATTGGTTTGCATTTTCCTTTCCATACTCTTTTACAACCTATCACATAGATTCAGTAATATTTCGCACTTTCACTATTCGGTTTGCGCTTACTTGAAATATTAAGTATTATACTTTATTCAGCCCGTTCAACATTTGAAATAGTTGAACATAATTATCTAAATTTCTGTTTTGCAAAATTTCATTGTCTTTTAGTCATAACTCTTAATATGAGTCTTTTGACTTTTAATCTGTGTCACCGTCTCTTTTACCAATGTCCCGTAGGTTCATGATTAGGCCTTGTTTGGTAAAACCACTGCTATTGTTATACGGCTCTTGGGGTTTACCCGTTTTCGTTCTAACACTTCTAATATCTTTATTTACTAATCTTTTATTCAATCACACCTATCAATGCGATCATCGTTCTTCCTCAGAAGGGATTTATTAACAACATGCTACTTTTGTATCTACCCATACCCGAGTTTTTAAATCCATAATTATTGATATTTCATCATCTATAGCTGCGAATAATACGTATTATCCATTTAGCTTGTTTCTCGAGGATATTCCCATTCGAATCTTAATTTCTCAATTTTTTAACTTTAATCCGTTGTTATAATAACAAAATCAATTCATTTCGTTTTATTATTCCATATCATTGTATGGAGTTTATCCACATCGTTTATTGATATAAACGAAGTTTCTACATGTCTTATTTGACTTGGCCAGGTGTATAACCTTGTCCTTGCCATCTATTACTATTGCAAATTTCCGGTTTCGGGCGTTATTACACTTCTCCCTATTATGACGCTTATCTTTCATTACGTTCTCGGATTCGAGTGTGCGCGCACCCCTTCCCATGGCAATATTTATCATGATTACTTTTGCCTCGATTTTTACATGATCACTTCTGTTTATGCTTATATGCATATATCTATATGTATATTTCTTTTACAAAGTTTACTCATCTGACTACTCATATACGCCCATATACAACTATTATTCGCACTCGTATCGAAATAATCTTTGTGCTATACTTTAATTTACAAGAAACATACCGGAAATGATGTCAGGTTCAGCTTTAGCCTCTGTGGCTGTCATGTGGGAAGACCTTGCCTTCTCTTTTGGGGTATCAAGCTTTGATTTCTTTACGGGTCTTGGGTCAACATCCGACTCACTCCCGTCATCTTTTTCTTGTGAGAGACTATCTTTTAATTCAGTTATTATATCCTTTACTGCTAGCAAAATTGTGGTTTATAGTCTCTCGGCGAACTGCGGTAGACTGGCTTCTATTGCCTTTCCGACTTCCTCAGAAATTTTAGCTTCCATCTCTTCAGTTAATTGCGATGCTAATTCGCCCCTGTTACACCGGAAATTTCTTTCATCTATTCGGAGACTTTCGGCACCGTGTCATCATTGCCTTTTTTATAAAATATGCATCATTTGCTTTGGTTTAGCCAAGTTCACCACTTGCTTAAACCATTCATGTTTAGTGCACCTCCCGGGTTTGAGTGTGTTAACACGCTCTTCCCGTACACATCAAATCAAATTCCTTTTTCTAATATTCTAATAAAATTTACTAAATAACTAATTCTTACCGGATGATTGATCAAGCTTGAACCGAACATGCTTTGTTGACAACCTTGAGCTCTGATTACCAACTTGTAACACCCGTCTAATTTCTATTCAAATTTAATAAAACTTCATACGATTTATATAAAAGAGTGTCTAAATTAAATCATGGTTACCAAAACAAGGTTCCAAGTAATCAAAACTAGTCAACAAACGACTAGTTAAAACATTCATGACCTAATTAGCAAATTGTTTACATTCAAAAGAAATAGGAATATTGTTTAACAAAGTTATGAAATCGCGGAAGCTTCAAAAGTTGTGTTCGGTTCTTCAAAAAACTTTCTTGATCGCCATCCGTATTCTTGCCATACCTGAAAACTGGAGATTTTTAATCAAAAATAAATGTTAGAGTTCTTAGAATTATTGCTTAATCGAAACTACGCTTAAAGACGGATTCGATTAGCTAGAATATGCAAAACTTAACAAAATATTTAGGTTCAACCGTAACTTACGGTATCTACCGTAAGTTACGGTAGTTGCTGGAAAGTTCTGGTCTGCCGTAAGGCAGTAAGAAACTACCGTAAGCCTTTTTATTTCTACCGTAAGTTATGGTATATACCGTAACTTACGGTAGACCATGTACATTCATGTTTTTGATTGATTTGATTATTTAGCCCAAACCAAACTCTCGGATTTCTCATATCTACAAACCAACATGTTAATTTCTCGTATTAATATGTCGTTTATCAACAATAACCAAAAGACCAATTTATTATATTTCGAAGCATTTGCCACACATTAATCGATTATTCGACCTGTTTGGCTCATCTACGGAATCCTCCATTATGATGACTACCAACAAGTTCTAACCAATCCTGGTTTTATTAATCAATACAGCGAACATTATCGCTTTAAATTAAGTCAAACTTTATTCTACGATTCACTACACATATGCAAATTATCAAATTTTACCCAATGCAACGAATCAAGTTACATACTTGCATAATTTATCAACATTGGTTTCTGACCATAATTACCCATTCCCGGGCTTGTTAACCTTAGCGTATCACGATCGTTCCATGGTTTACGCTTTTATAACTCAATCTTTAAAGAGTGACGTTTTAGTCACTTCAATGCTACAAATTCAACCATTGTTCGACCCGCTTGGTTGTTTAATGGAAACCACCATTTTACAACACACCAAACTTACTCTAACCAATATTTGACCCGTTTATTTTTCTAGTGATCTTCGTCACTTTGACTAAATACCAATTCATATATTATGCTAATTTTAAGGTCTACTAACGAAATTACAAAATCAAACATTACTTAACGAAACCGTAGTTACGTACCTTTAAAGCGTTCCTTTCAAACGCGTGTCTTCACCGGCTTGTCCGTTTGTCGATCCGGATTCCTTGCCTATAGAGTTCAACCAAATATTGTTTAGAACTCCTTTCCCAACATGTCACGCATAATTTGCCGTATATTTCACATATGCGTTTTTATCTAAATTTCTCTATGTTAGCTTTCTCTTAAGCGTTTTAACAAACACCTTAAGGGCATTGTTTTTAAATAACCATTATCAAGTTCATGACCCTACTATTTTGCCAAGTTCTTCATACTTTTGCAAGTTCATCACCTCTAACCTACTTGTTAACATCAGATTTGCTTCATGCAAACCATTAACATCAGTTTTCTGATTACATTATTAGGGTTCCTTATTATCCACAAAACCCATTTAACACCTAGATGGGTAAACATGAATATTCATAATTTGAGCATCAATTTCACAAATTATTAGTTAGGGTTTTCATATAAACATGTTTTCAACACTAATTTCATCTAAACATCAACATATCAAGTTTAGATTTTGATTTCATAAATCATCAAGAATCTGAGATGAAACCAAATGATGAAATTTTGCATACCTTATGATCACTTTACTGAGAGGATCACTAATCTATGCTTGGAATTCGATTTGGAACACTTTAGAGCCTTCAATTTGATCAAAAAGTTGAAACTAGGGTTTGAGGGTGAGTTCTTGGTCGCCCCTGCTCCTGATCGATCCAGACACTTCTAGTGTATGTTTGGTAATAATTTTTTTTTGTTTTATAAATCAAGTTTCCACCTTAACACTTTTGGCCCTCCAACTAATGCCAAGTTTAAACTTTAGATGTTTTAAATCAAGTTCCTTTGTTAAAACTAGACTCTTGACTAACTAGGTTATTTATTCCTAGTTAGTTTATTTTGTTTATTTTATACTTTATAATTTCGATATAAAGTTTTATATTTTCGGGATGTTACAGTTTGCCATTTACATTGTGTTTGATGTCTACAGCACTTGAATGGGTCAAAACAGGTCGTTGTGTTTGCCATTTACATTGTGTTTATTGTCTACAGCACTTGAATGGGTCAAAACAGGTCATTTCCATTGTGTTTGATGTCTACAGCAGTTGAATGGGTCATTTGTCTTGTTTGTTTGCAATTTGCAGCCATTGAATGGGTCAAACAGGTTATGTGATGTTTGCCAAACATGTTATGTCCAAACAGGTTATGGGTCAAAATAGAGACTGTCGAAACAGGTCAATTATGTGCTGTTTGCCAAGCAGGTTATGTCCAAACAGGTTATGGGTCAATATAATGACCGTCAAAATAGGTTATGGGTCAAAATTCCGTGCAACAACAGGAAAGACAATATCATTTGTCGATCAGGTTTTTAGCTCAGTGGCTTACCCGCAATCAAACGGTCAGGTTGAAAGAACAAATAGAAGCATAGTAGAAGGCATCAAGACAAGATTGGGAAGATACGAAAGCAACTGGCTTGAAGAATTGCCTAGTGTCCTATGGGCAATTAGAACAACCGAAAAAACAAGCCATAAGAAAACACCTTATAGCCTGGTATTCGGATCCGAAGCTGTGATCCCCGCTGAGATAGGAGTTGTAACCCAAAGAATTGTCAACATGGATCCCGAAGCAAACCAAAAAGAGACCATGTTGAATTTACAACTCCTAGAGGAAGCAAGAGATCAAGCCGCAATTCAAGAGGCAAAATACAAGCAACAAATGGAGGCTTACTACAACAAAAAAGTCAAGAACGAACGTTTCAAGCCAGGGGACCTGGTCCTCAGAAACAACGAAGCCAGCAAGAAAGAAAATCAAGGAAAGCTTGGCCCAGAATGGGAGGGTCCATACACCATCCTTGAAGCACACAAGGGTGGATCCTACAAGTTGGCAGATTCAGAAGGCAAAAGGCTTCCAAGGCATTGGAACGGCAAAACCCTAAAAAGGTTCCATGTTTAAAAAAGTTTGGTTTGTATCAAAATGTATTTTGAACAACACTATGAATACCTTTTGTAAAAAGCAAGTATTGCTTGAATGAATGAAGTTGTCTTATCAAACTTGTCTTTCTATCCTAAGATCAGGTTGAGAACCTAGCAAAAAACTCCATGGCAAGGGCCATGTAAGGGGATGAGCTCCCAGGCCACATCGCTCAATAGGTTCAAGGGTTAAATGAACCTATATAAGGGGTGAGTTCCTAAGTCAATACAACTCCATGAGACTTGTTAAGAAAAATAAAATTGTCTCATAGACGGGTGTGAACAGCCTACACCAAATGTTCCCTAAGATTTAAAATATTATACACAAACAGGCTTGTAAAGTCAAGAGAAAAACAATGATATGATAAAAAGGATAGGTGCTATACCTTCTTGTTGAAAATACCAAGGCTAAGTGTCTGCAGCACTGAACCCTTTAAGGTATAAAAAACATAAGGGCAGCACAAACTCGACAAAGACAAAGTTACAAAAAGACAAAGAAAATCACTTGGACAAAAATCACAAAGATACAAACCAAGTCAGGTCACGAAACTAAGAAGCCTTCAAGGCTTCAAGCCACCCGGGTAATATCTCGAAACCTTAAAGGCTTCAACCTACTAACAGACAGCCAAAAAAGCTTGGAAGGTTAAAAGCCAAACAGAGTGCCTTAACGAAATAGGCACAAATGTAAAAATATAACACACAGAAAATAGTTAAGCACCATACCATATCAAAGAAAGCCCTAAAATACTTTCAAATACAAGTTAAGGCAAGTCCTAGCAACTTGCAAATTCAACTATCGTTCAAATGGCCACACAGGCCTTCAACACAACCAAAAGGAACCTTAAGGGTCCCTGAAAACCTAATATTGTTTAAAGGTTACAAACCATGAATTGTTTTAACAAAGTGCTAAGAAAGCTACGAATTTTAGGCATCAACAGAAGGCATAGTAGCCCCAGAAATGCTACCCTTGGCCTTCTTAGTCTTCTTAACCTTCTTAGCCTTCGGACCTTGATCATCAACAGCTGAAACTTCCAAACTGACATCCTTCGGAACATCGGCCTCCCCAGAAAAAGTATCTTCACTATCTCCCGAAAAGGAACGTTTCCTCGAAGGGGAGCCAAGCAGTTCAGCGCATAACTTTTCATTCAAACCATCCGGCTTCAGTTCCTGTAAAGCAGAGAGAGGCTTACCATAACAAGAGGCAACTTGACTTACATACGGGTATGATAACCTCTCCATTTGCTCCACGAAACTCTTAAAGACGTCAGAGGCCTCGGGACGGTACAGAGGAGATTTCTCCAAAGGATTGCCAGACTCGTGAAGCTTGTAACCCGCAATAAGGCCTTGGTGTTTTCCCAGATTGAGCAGTTTAGTGTAGACATCACCAAGAGCGGAGTTAAATTCCTTAGAGTGCAAGAGATAGGTAACCACCTGATGAAAACCATGCTCAATGAGCCATTGGTTATCCCTGGTAGCTTGGGCAACCAAAGCTTTCAAACCATCCTTCTCCTTATCAAAAGCTTTCTTTTGCACAGCCAAGGTCTCTCGGTCAGCCTTCAGTTTCAATAAGTTAGCTTCAAAGCTCTTCCTAAGATCACCCATCTCAATATCGTGCCTCTTAGTTAACTCCTCAATCTTCTTGTTCCAAGCCAACTCTTTCTCAGAAAAAATCTCGATTTCCTTCTTCATAGCAGCAATTGAAGCCTTCATTTTCTCCTTCTTCTTGGAGGCCTCCTCATATTCCCGCATCCCCTTAGCAAAACGAGTGACACCTTCAGCCAAAAAGGCAGAAAGGTTGCAGGAACTGAGCATCATCCTAGAAATAAGATGATCACCCTCCATCTCAGATATGGCATCTCGAACACCGGGAGGAGCAAAATGAGCCAAGGCTTCAGCACACACAGCAGGATCCTTAAAATTGTCACCAACCTTAACCTTCCAATTGGGCACATAAATGTCCTCTGAACCCTCAAAGCTTTCAACACTTTTGGCCGACGAACCTTCAATAGCAGAAATAGTACCCCTCTTAACCAGTTTTTTCTTCTTGCTCGAAACAATCAACTCCTTTTCTTTGCCTTTACCAACATCCACAGCTTGATCCTCTGATGCCTCGATATCATCACTAACGTCAACAGGCTCTGAGCCAGAGGGCTGATCAACACCCTTCAGATGACGTTGAGAACGACGAGTGGAACCTTTGGACGCAGTAACCTTGGTGAAGCCTTTGACATTTGGAACATTGACATAACCAGAACCCTCAAACCTATAATCGGCACCCTTAACAACCGCATTCTCACCAGGGATAGCAACAGCATCATCAAAAACAACGTCAGAGGTATCATCGCTCTTAATAAAATCCAAGGCAGACATAACTGCAATACAAAATATAAAAACACATAAACGGACAAAGAAAAAGGAATGAAAAAACAAGAAAGGAATAAAGGCATACCCTTCCCATCTCTAATAAGCACCGGATCTCGGTTATCATTTTCCCACAACTTACTTAAACCCAACAACACCAACAAATGCTCAGGGAAAGGGCGAAGCCTAGAAGGACACTCCCTAAGAGTTTCTAAGAAGCGAGTGTTTATCTCGGAATCAGAGGGCTTCGGCTCGTTCAGAACAGCATCTGGGTGTCTCCAAACAGGTTTAAAAGGGAGAATTTCCTCCGACACCCAGAAAAACCGATCTTTCCACACCTGAAGTGTAGAAACCATGGACGAGATTAAGCAAGTGTCAACTTGACTGGTTTCAAAGGTGAACCAATCACCATTCTTAGCAAGCCGGAAAAAGCGACGGAAGGACAACAAAGATGGATCATACCCACAAGCCCGACACAGAATCTCAAAATGCAAAACCCTAGCCATGCCTAAAGGATGAACTTGACCAAAAGATACCCGATAATATTCCAATACATTCAAAACAAAGTTTGAAAACGGATAACGAAGGTTTGAAAACTCAAAATGACGGCAATACAAGGCAATCATACCAGAAGGACAGGCATTGATGGATTTATCGCAAGCCGGTGCAACCGGTTTATACTTTGTCCCTATTCCCCATTCTACACAAAATAAATCGACTTCCTCTTGGGTCAGTCGAGAGAAGGATTTTGCCATATCCTTCCGAGCACCCATGACTATGAACAATTAAAGAGAAAATGAGAGAAATGGAACTGACCTGATTTTGAATGAAAAGGGGAAACTTGAGAGAAATAAAAGAACAAGTTATGTTCTTCTAAAAGAAAATGAGAAAATAAAGGAGATTAGGGATAATTATGAAGAGACAAAGAATTTAAAAATCGTCGCCTGACAAACTGCCACAAGTCTTGTCAAATTCCGAAATTCAAAAACCGTTCCAACCTTCCGACCCTTGAACCATCGAAGCCTTTAGGCAATAAAAAACACGTATAAAAGTCAGAAGTCTTTGAGCTCCTTCCTCAAAAACCCCTGACTTGGGGGTTGATGACGGGGGTAGCCCAAGACTAAATAAAATGACTAAATATATGAACGTCCAAAAGGTTAAAAGGTTCAATGGTTGAAAAGCTGAGGAGATGGAGTAAAGCAATACGAGAACAATAAACAAGTCACATCTCCGAACAACTCCACCAACCCACCAGCCGCAAAAGTAGCGCAGGTCCGCAGAGCACATGCTATTATCCAGGGGTCAAAAGGCTTTAACCCCCAAACGGGTAAGCTCCTCACTGCAAACGGGATCACTAGTCAAATGAATTCTACTTCGGGAGATGTCTTCTCCTATAAGTTGACACTTCATTTACTTCAGAAAACATCTCCTGGCCAGCTCTGATTCTCTAATCTCTGGTCATTCATGTTGAGTACTTGCTTACATGCAAGTCACTCCTTTTCACATCCACCACACACATTCTATTTGCTCCCACATCCGAATCTGGAACACACTTCAGAGAAGGATCTCCAGCAAATAACAAAAACTAACTAGTGAACCTCCTTCCGTGTTTTGCAAACGTGGGGGGACCCCACGACCTGCGTTAGGCAAAGTTCTGCGTTAGGCAAAGTTGAACCCTTCAACCCTTTTGCCTAACCAGCCCAGCTACTACCGTTGGTCTTGTATTTGTTGCATCAACAAGTTGGCGCCCACCGTGGGGCTACGCCGCTATTTCTTCTCAAAAAGACCTAGTAGTGTAGCTCTCTTCACTTAAAATCACCATGTCTGAAAGTGGATCCCCGGAAGAAGTAAATCAGATTCCAAACACTTCTACTCCGGGTAGTAGCCAAGCTCACGTGGCTATACCAACTTCTTTTTCAACTCCGGGGAGCACACCCGAGTTCCTCACCTTCAACACACCAACTCCGTCCAGATCCGGAGTTCCTTCACCCAATGTCGGTGTCTCTGACACCCCGGCACGTGTTGAACTTACCCCTGAAGGGGTTGCCAACAATTTCCTTGAGTTGAGGTCCCCTCTCAACCAACATGTGAGTAAAGAAAGAGAAAAAGGAGTGAGGATTCGTTTAGATTATGATGAGCCTGAACCAACGTTGTCTCCTGGGCCACCTCCCCTTCCTTTCACAACTAGAAATGAGGCTGGTCCCAGTAATCCTTCAAACCCTCACCCTTATCTGTCCACTATGGCAAATCCTACGGTGCATCCTATCTTCTCTTCCCAACCAATTACTAGTGGTGCTCCTTTGGGACATGAGCTAACTCTTGACCAGCTCTTACAATCCCCAGTAACAAGCTTTCCAACATCCACGACAACCACGTGGGAGCAAGCTCTGTCAGTGCTCCCCTTGGCACGAAGTGCTGTTATGAGCACTCCCCTTGGAATGAACTGCTCAGTTGCCCCAGGAAGCCTTCAAGGCTTCAACCTCATGCCCAACATGATGACCCAGATGATGGCCAACTTCCCGTGGCAACACTTTATTAATCAGGTGCTAGCCACTCAGGGAAATAATGGCAATGGCAATAATGTGGATGCAAGGGCTGAAGAAGACTTGGTTAAACCATATAAGCCTAGTAACCTTTCATGCTTTTCAAAGAAAATAGCCGATTATGATTTTCAAGCAAAGATCAAGATGCCATCCCACATCAGGACGTATCATGGGACTGAAGATCCTGAAGACCATCTTCAAATCTTCACCGGTGCAGCAAGGATAGAGAAATGGTCAAACGCTGAATGTTGCCTAATGTTCATGCAAACCCTTGTTGGATCGGCCAGAATCTGGTTCAACGACTTACTTGCTCAAAGCGTTCGAAGCTTTGACGACCTTAGCAAGGGTTTTCTGGCCAATTTCTCCCAACAAAGGCGATATGTCAAAGACGCAACAGTGATCTTCCAGATAAAACAACGTGATGATGAAAGTCTTCGTGCATTCATTGAACGATACAAGAAGGAAGGTCTGACTTATGTAGGGGCAGACGAGAAAATGAGAGTGGCCGGTTTCATGAATGCCATCACCTCTAAATATCTCACAAGAGATTTTAACAAATCCCTGCCCAAGACCCCGGAAGAGGCTCTCGAAAGGGCTGAAGCTCACATCCGGGGAGAGGAGGCAGTAGACATTAAAGAACAAAGAAAAAGAGGATCCGGCTGGCGAAGCAATAGCCCAGCTAGAAAAAGGGGGAACTTCAACTCCTATGACAGGGGGTCAAAGGGTTCAGACCCTCGAAGGTCTGAAGGCCGGAACCCTTCAAGCAGGGAAAAAGGCACAAGTTTCACACCCCTCACAAAGACCCCTCAAGAAATCCTTGCAACAGAAGAAGTTAAACAAAACTTTCGGCCTCCTAGGCCTCTCCCCAAAAGCAGGAAAAATGAGAACTCCACACAATACTGTGAGTTTCATGAAGAAAAAGGTCACCACACCAACGATTGTTTCCAACTCAAGAAAAGAATTGAAGAAGCTGTTAAATCCGGAGAACTCGCTCATTTGGTAAAAGGAGTCCGGAACAAAATGGCTGAAGGAAAGGGCAAGGAAGTCAATATGGTGGATTTCGATGGAAGGGTTCCTCATAAAAGACAGCGGTTGGAAGCTTGGGAGCCTCAGTGTGTTTGCTTCCCCCCAGCGGAGAAAGACCCTCTCTCTAGCCCTCTTGTGGTAGAAGCTACCGTGGGAACGTTGCAAACATATAGGGCATACATAGACACGGGGGCAGCCACTGAAATCATGTTCGAAAAATTCTTCAACCGTTTGAGCAACGAAGAATGTTCAAGGCTTCAACCCTCTGGAACCTCTATAAAAGGTATCGTCGACATACCCCTCAAGCCTTTAGGGCAACTAACACTTAATGTTCGTTTCAGTGAAGGTTTAAAAGAAAGAACTCAACCACTCACCTTTGTGGTTATCAACATCCCCTCAAGCTATGACGTGATCATTGGAAGACCAGGACAGTGTGCATTTTACATGGCCGTGTCTGTTGGCCATGGCACAGTCAAATTTCCTACCGAGAGGGGCATAGCAACCCTTCAAACCTCTCAGGAAGCCTACATGGTTGAAGGTGAAAGCTCAAACAGTGAAGAAGACAGGCAAAGGTTGGTCATAAACCCTAAGTACCCTGAACAAAGAATAAGGGTCAATCCAAACCTTTCTCAAGAGACCCTTTCATACCTTGAAAAGTTGCTAACACATTACAGCGATGTATTCGCTTGGTGTCCAGAAGATATGACCGGGATCCCTCGGAACATTGCCGAGCATGAGTTAAGAATACCACCGGATGTCAAGCCTGTGGTCCAAAAGAAAAGAAGCCTGGCACCCGAGAGAAGTCTGGCAGCCTGCCAAGAGGTTGAAAAGCTTGTGTCGGCCGGTATTCTCCGAGAAGTCAAGTACCAATCATGGGTTGCAAACCCGGTTATGGTCAAGAAACCTGACAACTCTTGGAGGATGTGCATAGATTTCAAGGATCTTAACAAGGCTTGTCCTAAGGATTGCTATCCACTACCGGAAATTGATCTCAAGGTTGACTCCCTCACAGGCTACTCGTTCAAATGCTTTCTTGATGCATACAAAGGTTATCACCAAATCCTCATGAAGAAAGAGGATGAGGAAAAAACAGCCTTTCACACGAACAAAGGGATCTTTTGTTATCAAAAGATGTCTTTCGGCCTCTAAAATGCCGGAGCAACCTATCAACGGCTCGTTGACAAAGCCTTCGAAAGCCAAATTGGCAAAAACATGGAGGCATATGTCGACGACTTGGTGATTAAAAGAAAGACGGAATATCAAATGCTCGACGATATTCAAGAAACTTTCAAAAACCTAAGAAAGGTTAACATGAAGCTTAATCCGGAAAAATGCTCATTTGGGTTCGAGGAGGGAAAATTCTTGGGTCACATTGTTGGAAAACAAAGCATCAAAGCCAACCCTAACAAAGTGAAAGCCGTCCTTGAAACCAAGCCACCAAAGACCAAGAAGGAGGTTGAAAGCTTGAACGGGAAGCTTGCAGCCTTGAAGCGTTTTACCTCAAAGTTGGCCGAAAGATCTCTGCCCTTCTACAAAACGCTCAAGAACTGCTCAGATAAGAAGGATTTCAAATGGACCGAAGAAGCTGAAGAAGCTTTCAACCAAATGAAGCAACATCTAGCTTCCCTACCAGATATTGCGGCACCAAAAACTGGGGAGTTAATATCGGTGTACCTCTCAATTACGGACAAGGCCATCAGTGCAGTCCTCACCATTGAGCGAGACAAGGCCCAGGTACCCGTTTATTGTTTCAGCAAAACTTTAAAATTAGTTGAAACGAAATATCCCCCCCCCCCCTTGAAAAACTTGCCCTAGCCCTAGTTCAAACAGCTAGGAGGCTTCGAAGGTACTTCCAAGCACACCCCATAGAAGTGGTTACCGACCAACCTATTAAGAGTGTGCTTGAAAAACCTAAAAAATCGGGGCGATTAGCCAAATGGGCCATAGAACTGGGTGAACATAACATCACCTATGTCCCAAGAAAAGCTATCAAGGCCCAAGTCTTGGCTGATTTCATTGTGGAAGTCCCAAACCAAACAGCCACTGAAGTAAACACTACCACCACTGAACCTTCCAACCCTGAAGCCTGGAAGCTTTTTACCGACGGGGCTTCAAGCGTTGAAGGGTCAGGGCCTGGGTTAATTTTGATCAACCCAGAAGGTTTGGAATTCACATATGCTCTCCGTTTTGATTTTCAGACCACCAATAACGAGGCTGAATACGAAGCACTAATAGCCGGCCTAAGGCTGGCCAAAGAAATGAAGGTTGAAAAGCTTGAAGTGTTCACAGATTCGTTGCTGGTCTCAAGCCAAGTGAATGATAGCTACATAGCTAAAGAGCCCAACATGAAAAAATACAGAGAAAAATCCAAGGAACTGATGAGTACCTTCCAAGCGTGTAACATCAAACAGATCCCCAGATCTCAAAACAAAAAGGCTGATGCCCTAAGTAAGCTTGCATCTCTCACTTTCGCCCACCTTACCAAGAAGGTACTGGTAGAAGTGTTGAAGGCCCCATCCATTAATGAATTGGAGGTTCAAGACGTGGTTACCGAAGAAGATCCAAACTGGATGACTCCCATAAAAAAGTTCCTCAAAAATGGTGAATTACCCAATAATCAAGTGGAAGCTAAAAGGGTTGAAATTAAGGCAAGGCAATACATACTACAAGGAGAAACCCTTTACAAAAAGGGTTACCTTGCTCCCTTGCTAAGATGTGTCGGTCCCGAGCAAAGTAAGTATTTGATCAAGGAAATTCATGAAGGTGTATGCGGAGCTCACTTTGGAGCTAGGTCGGTAGTTGCAAAGCTCATGAACCTCGGATATTTCTGGCCTTCAACGCATCGCGATACAACCGAAGAATTGAAGAAATGTGATGCTTGTCAAATCCACGCACCAATTCCAAAAAGTCCCAAGCATGACTTAGTCCCGATAACCTCGGCATGGCCGTTCCATAAATGGGGGATGGACATTGTTGGTCCATTTCCACCAAGCAAAGGGGGAATGAAATTCTTACTGGTGGCAGCAGATTATTTCACCAAGTGGCCTGAGGTCAAGCCACTTGCTAAGATCACGGGAAAACAAGTCATTGACTTTGTTTGGGAAAACATCATTTGCCGTTATGGATTGCCGGGAGTACTTGTCACCGATAACGGAAGGCAATTTGCTGAGAAGCCTTTCAGCGTTTGGTGCAAAGAATACAAAATCGATCAGGTTTTTAGCTCAGTGGCTTACCCGCAATCAAACAGTCAGGTTGAAAGAACAAATAGAAGCATAGTAGAAGGCATCAAGACAAGATTGGGAAGATACGAAAGCAACTGGCTTGAAGAATTGCCTAGTGTCCTATGGGCAATTAGAACAACCGAAAAAACAAGCCATAAGAAAACACCTTATAGCCTGGTATTCGGATCCGAAGCTGTGATCCCCGCTGAGATAGGAGTTGTAACCCAAAGAATTGTCAACATGGATCCCGAAGCAAACCAAAAAGAGACCATGTTGAATTTACAACTCCTAGAGGAAGCAAGAGATCAAGCCGCAATTCAAGAGGCAAAATACAAGCAACAAATGGAGGCTTACTACAACAAAAAAGTCAAGAACGAACGTTTCAAGCCAGGGGACCTGGTCCTCAGAAACAACGAAGCCAGCAAGAAAGAAAATCAAGGAAAGCTTGGCCCAGAATGGGAGGGTCCATACACCATCCTTGAAGCACACAAGGGTGGATCCTACAAGTTGGCAGATTCAGAAGGCAAAAGGCTTCCAAGGCATTGGAACGGCAAAACCCTAAAAAGGTTCCATGTTTAAAAAAGTTTGGTTTGTATCAAAATGTATTTTGAACAACACTATGAATACCTTTTGTAAAAAGCAAGTATTGCTTGAATGAATGAAGTTGTCTTATCAAACTTGTCTTTCTATCCTAAGATCAGGTTGAGAACCTAGCAAAAAACTCCATGGCAAGGGCCATGTAAGGGGATGAGCTCCCAGGCCACATCGCTCAATAGGTTCAAGGGTTAAATGAACCTATATAAGGGGTGAGTTCCTAAGTCAATACAACTCCATGAGACTTGTTAAGAAAAATAAAATTGTCTCATAGACGGGTGTGAACAGCCTACACCAAATGTTCCCTAAGATTTAAAATATTATACACAAACAGGCTTGTAAAGTCAAGAGAAAAACAATGATATGATAAAAAGGATAGGTGCTATACCTTCTTGTTGAAAATACCAAGGCTAAGTGTCTGCAGCACTGAACCCTTTAAGGTATAAAAAACATAAGGGCAGCACAAACTCGACAAAGACAAAGTTACAAAAAGACAAAGAAAATCACTTGGACAAAAATCACAAAGATACAAACCAAGTCAGGTCACGAAACTAAGAAGCCTTCAAGGCTTCAAGCCACCCGGGTAATATCTCGAAACCTTAAAGGCTTCAACCTACTAACAGACAGCCAAAAAAGCTTGGAAGGTTAAAAGCCAAACAGAGTGCCTTAACGAAATAGGCACAAATGTAAAAATATAACACACAGAAAATAGTTAAGCACCATACCATATCAAAGAAAGCCCTAAAATACTTTCAAATACAAGTTAAGGCAAGTCCTAGCAACTTGCAAATTCAACTATCGTTCAAATGGCCACACAGGCCTTCAACACAACCAAAAGGAACCTTAAGGGTCCCTGAAAACCTAATATTGTTTAAAGGTTACAAACCATGAATTGTTTTAACAAAGTGCTAAGAAAGCTACGAATTTTAGGCATCAACAGAAGGCATAGTAGCCCCAGAAATGCTACCCTTGGCCTTCTTAGTCTTCTTAACCTTCTTAGCCTTCGGACCTTGATCATCAACAGCTGAAACTTCCAAACTGACATCCTTCGGAACATCGGCCTCCCCATAAAAAGTATCTTCACTATCTCCCGAAAAGGAACGTTTCCTCGAAGGGGAGCCAAGCAGTTCAGCGCATAACTTTTCATTCAAACCATCCGGCTTCAGTTCCTGTAAAGCAGAGAGAGGCTTACCATAACAAGAGGCAACTTGACTTACATACGGGTATGATAACCTCTCCATTTGCTCCACGAAACTCTTAAAGACGTCAGAGGCCTCGGGACGGTACAGAGGAGATTTCTCCAAAGGATTGCCAGACTCGTGAAGCTTGTAACCCGCAATAAGGCCTTGGTGTTTTCCCAGATTGAGCAGTTTAGTGTAGACATCACCAAGAGCGGAGTTAAATTCCTTAGAGTGCAAGAGATAGGTAACCACCTGATGAAAACCATGCTCAATGAGCCATTGGTTATCCCTGGTAGCTTGGGCAACCAAAGCTTTCAAACCATCCTTCTCCTTATCAAAAGCTTTCTTTTGCACAGCCAAGGTCTCTCGGTCAGCCTTCAGTTTCAATAAGTTAGCTTCAAAGCTCTTCCTAAGATCACCCATCTCAATATCGTGCCTCTTAGTTAACTCCTCAATCTTCTTGTTCCAAGCCAACTCTTTCTCAGAAAAAATCTCGATTTCCTTCTTCATAGCAGCAATTGAAGCCTTCATTTTCTCCTTCTTCTTGGAGGCCTCCTCATATTCCCGCATCCCCTTAGCAAAACGAGTGACACCTTCAGCCAAAAAGGCAGAAAGGTTGCAGGAACTGAGCATCATCCTAGAAATAAAATGATCACCCTCCATCTCAGATATGGCATCTCGAACACCGGGAGGAGCAAAATGAGCCAAGGCTTCAGCACACACAGCAGGATCCTTAAAATTGTCACCAACCTTAACCTTCCAATTGGGCACATAAATGTCCTCTGAACCCTCAAAGCTTTCAACACTTTTGGCCGACGAACCTTCAATAGCAGAAATAGTACCCCTCTTAACCAGTTTTTTCTTCTTGCTCGAAACAATCAACTCCTTTTCTTTGCCTTTACCAACATCCACAGCTTGATCCTCTGATGCCTCGATATCATCACTAACGTCAACAGGCTCTGAGCCAGAGGGCTGATCAACACCCTTCAGATGACGTTGAGAACGACGAGTGGAACCTTTGGACGCAGTAACCTTGGTGAAGCCTTTGACATTTGGAACATTGACATAACCAGAACCCTCAAACCTATAATCGGCACCCTTAACAACCGCATTCTCACCAGGGATAGCAACAGCATCATCAAAAACAACGTCAGAGGTATCATCGCTCTTAATAAAATCCAAGGCAGACATAACTGCAATACAAAATATAAAAACACATAAACGGACAAAGAAAAAGGAATAAAAAAACAAGAAAGGAATAAAGGCATACCCTTCCCATCTCTAATAAGCACCGGATCCCGGTTAGCATTTTCCCACAACTTACTTAAACCCAACAACACCAACAAATGCTCAGGGAAAGGGCGAAGCCTAGAAGGACACTCCCTAAGAGTTTCTAAGAAGCGAGTGTTTATCTCGGAATCAGAGGGCTCCGGCTCGTTCAGAACAGCATCTGGGTGTCTCCAAACAGGTTTAAAAGGGAGAATTTCCTTCGACACCCAAAAAAACCGATCTTTCCACACCTGAAGTGTAGAAACCATGGACGAGATTAAGCAAGTGTCAACTTGACTGGTTTCAAAGGTGAACCAATCACCATTCTTAGCAAGCCGGAAAAAGCGACGGAAGGACAACAAAGATGGATCATACCCACAAGCCCGACACAGAATCTCAAAATGCAAAACCCTAGCCATGCCTAAAGGATGAACTTGACCAAAAGATACCCGATAATATTCCAATACATTCAAAACAAAGTTTGAAAACGGATAACGAAGGTTTGAAAACTCAAAATGACGGTAATACAAGGCAATCATACCAGAAGGATAGGCATTGATGGATTTATCGCAAGCCGGTGCAACCGGTTTATACTTTGTCCCTATTCCCCATTCTACACAAAATAAATCGACTTCCTCTTGGGTCAGTCGAGAGAAGGATTTTGCCATATCCTTCCGAGCACCCATGACTATGAACAATTAAAGAGAAAATGAGAGAAATGGAACTGACCTGATTTTGAATGAAAAGGGGAAACTTGAGAGAAATAAAAGAACAAGTTATGTTCTTCTAAAAGAAAATGAGAAAATAAAGGAGATTAGGGATAATTATGAAGAGACAAAGAATTTAAAAACCGTCGCCTGACAAACTGCCACAAGTCTTGTCAAATTCCGAAATTCAAAAACCGTTCCAACCTTCCGACCCTTGAACCATCGAAGCCTTTAGGCAATAAAAAACACGTATAAAAATCAGAAGTCTTTGAGCTCCTTCCTAAAAAACCCCTGACTTGGGGGGCTGATGACGGGGGTAGCCCAAGACTAAATAAAATGACTAAATATATGAACGTCCAAAAGGTTAAAAGGTTCAATGGTTGAAAAGCTGAGGAGATGGAGTAAAGCAATACGAGAACAGTAAACAAGTCACATCTCCGAACAGCTCCACCAACCCACCAGCCGCAAAAGTAGCGCAGGTCCGCAGAGCACATGCTATTATCCAGGGGTCAAAAGGCTTTATGTAACACCCGTTCTTATAAATCAAGGTTTAACGTAAATTTTACGTAAAACAAACATGTAATTAAGATTACATAAACATTTGGAAATACGGGTTTATTAAAACTTTTACAATTTATAATTTATTCTACATAACGAGATCGAAATTCGTTGTTTAAAATTTACAACGTGGCAAAGTGCGGAAGCGTGTATATTTATCGTGTTCGGTTCTTCGTTGAGCTTGATCGTCTTTCGGCATCCAAAATATACCTACATTTCATAAACATGAAATACATTAGTCTTACGGGGGTTTAAAACGTGTCCAAACGAGTCCAAGAAACAATTGATCACCAAAACAAGATTATCAATCTGGCCTCCACCGTAAATTACGGTGGGACCGTAATTTACGGTGGCTTCTGGGTTAATACTCTTCTGCCGTAAATCAGAAGAAACCCACCGTAGCTTTATTGGCTCCACCGTAAATTACGGTGGTACCGTAAATTACGGTGGACCCTGCACTCAGCTTCTCCATTTTGCCGTAATTTGACACGAAATCTTTCGTATCTTTCAAACCGCTTATCCGTTTGACCTACCGTTTCTTCCCACATGTTTGTAATTTGATTCTCCATCATATGGAGTTAAAATCCGACGTCCGGCTTAACAAGATTTAAGACTTTTAAGTCTTCGGCTTATTTCCCCTTTTTACCAAATTTTGACCCATTCGCGGTTTTATCAAACAAACGTATTTGTTTGATTCCTATATCACATGAATCTTATAATTTCAATGTTATCTATCATATTAGGTTCAATTCACGGGTTTATGTATACTCTTAAACCCGTTTGTACTAAAATGCTTATTTTGACCCGTTAAGGGTATTTAAACCCTTTTCCGCATAATTCATAATTATTTGTTTCTAGCATCCTATCTTCGCAATATTTGTCAAATGAACTTCCACCACAACTATATTTATGGTGATTTTACTAAGGTAATCTATGCAAACCAAGTTTTACCCCTTAACTCTTTGTTTTACGGCAAGGACCCAAATAGAGCCGTTTGACTAACGTAATACATCTTTCAACTTCTATACATGTCCTAAGTATTTATTAAATCGTAAAAATCATTTCCAAACAACTCTTAAAGGTTGTTTGCTCAGTTTAGCCTCCAAGGGCGTTTTGGTCCATTTAGTCTCTTATTAACAATGAATGACTTTTTAAAGCATATTTGACCCAAAATCCCTCTTTTAACCTATGATTCTGTTTGAAAAGTCATTAAGCTTTCCAAACGTAATGTCCATTACTTAAAGCATTTGGTTTACTTATCAAGTAACCAAACGTCCATTTTGACCTCTTTTAACACCCTTGAACCACATGTTCTAAATGAGTGTTACCCTAATTCACATACCTGGCGCAGATCAATATATTGACCCGTTTTTAATACCTTGCTTTTATAACCGCTAGTTCATAGTATTGCTAATACTCATTTGACATTTATACCTGAAATAATATAGCTCGACAATAATCATTAGTCGTTATTGTCAAAGGGTGATATTTTCACCTTTTGACCCATTTGGTCTAAGTGAACGATTATGTTGGCGGGATGATATTTATTACCATCTCATCTATATGACTCGCTTTGGTTTACACCGTGTGGTCATTTCACTTATTAATCGTTTTCTTAACGCTTTTTAGCCTATCATGGCTTACGCCTTACAGTGTCTTTCAAAACAAATAGTTATGGTCAACGCATGACCAACTTACCGTTTAATTCCTTTTAAACCTTCAACATGGTTTTCTTGTCACGCTCGACTACCTTGTTCCGTATGTTTACACGTCGGAACATCAAACCTCAATTCTGTATTTATCTTATTCGTAACTAATACGATAAGAGAATATTCTAACATATAAGACTAGTGTAAGCTATACTTACCTTGCATCCGAATTATGCTTTTCCACCATTCTTGCTTCGTTTGACCCGCTTCCTTTCCAAGCCTCCACCTAGCTTGTCAAGCGTCAAACTATCATCATAATTCGTAAGACGGTTATATTAGTCATCATTAATTATGACTATTCCATCTTACCTATTTTCTATCATAATTACCATTCGATCTTATTAATGGTCGGTTTGACTACTAAAAGTCAAACGCCCCTTAGCATATAAATGCACATTCAAGTTCTATCTATCAATTAGTAGCTAACATGATCTTATACACTTAGTTACATGAACATGGCTACCAATTTCATCATAACATTCAAACCCATTTCAATCATGTATGAACAAGTTCCCAAATCACTTAATTTGTTTGAGTGCCTTGTTTCTATTATCAAATATGATGATTTTAAACATGAACTTATCATCATCTTTACTATTACATAAAAACCCACTTCCTAGTTTACTTGTTAATCACATACAAGTGATATTACTTCAAGTTCTTCTTGATTTCATCATATCTAACAAAACCCACTTCTAGTTACTTATGAACTCTTAACAAAATCTCTAATTTGTTCAAGTAGTTCATTCATATGAATTAGTGTGATGTTTATAAACACCATTAGAACATCAATTTCATCAATTCAACCAAAACCCACTTAGCTCATAATAGGGTAATTATCAAATCCCTAGTTTGACAACAATTCATCAAGATTTCTACTAGGGTTTGTTCCTAAACCAAGATATAATCACAATGTCACTCATAGATTCAACATTCATTCCAAAATTTCGATTATGATTGTTCATCATAATCTCAAAGTATCACCAAAACTGAAAATTCGACATACCTTGTGATCCCCACGACTAGGTGATCATTTATATGCATTCATGCATCGATTTGGGTCTTGATTTGAGCTTCAATTTGTTGATTTGTTGGAGTTAGGGTTTTGGCTCTCCTTGGAGCTTTCTCCTGGTCATTCACGAACACACTAAATGTGTGTGTGTTTTATTTTTGATTTTAGTAAATAATCTTTTAGATTATTACACCTTTGGCCCCTCAAGTTTTGTTAACGAATAAGTAGGCTACAACCTATTTATTTTCAACAATACTTTGTTTTGTTAACTAGGTTAAACTTTGCTAGTTTAACTTAGTGAGTTCGGGGTAGTCATAACCCGTTTTATTTTAAGTCCCGTTATCTTGGGCCTTCTATATACCTTGTTTTCCTTAAAAGCTTTTATTCACTTTTTATTCAATATTAGGATTAATTATTTAAATCCTAATATTTACCGGGTAAATTTTACCACTAACGGTGCTTTACCCGTCTTTTATTATTAACGGGTTTGATTACCAAACCCATTTTCGGGGTGTTACACTTTAACCCCCAAACGGGTAAGCTCCTCACTGCAAACGGGATCACTAGTCAAATGAATTCTACTTCGGGAGATGTCTTCTCCTATAAGTTGACACTTCATTTACTTCAGAAAACATCTCCTGGCCAGCTCTGATTCTCTAATCTCTGGTCATTCATGTTGAGTACTTGCTTACATGCAAGTCACTCCTTTTCACATCCACCACACACATTCTATTTGCTCCCACATCCGAATCTGGAACACACTTCAGAGAAGGATCTCCAGCAAATAACAAAAACTAACTAGTGAACCTCCTTCCGCGTTTTGCAAACGTGGGGGGACCCCACGACCTGCGTTAGGCAAAGTTGAACCCTTCAACCCTTTTGCCTAACCAGCCCAGCTACTACCGTTGGTCTTGTATTTGTTGCATCAACAGGGCTGATCTACCCATCCTATGAATCGACATGTTGATCCTAGATCAGGACACCCATAAAAACGGCGACCTGGGTTCCTATCTGTCCAAGAGGTGAGGATAACAACTTCTTCTCCACAATCGCATAACACCATCTTCGTTTATGAGCAGATGATTTAAGTTCGAAACCCTAATTTTGGGTCAGTCGCCGCAGAGGAGTTGCAGGTATGGAGGCTTTCAAATGGGGAAGAAACCCTAATTAGGTATTTGGGGGAGAAACGGGGGCTTTTAAATGGTGGATAGTTGGGGTGTTTGAATGGACATAAATGCCCTCACGTGATGTGCACGTGATGTAACTTAACATAATTTTTTAACTGAGTTTGGGGTAAAGGACGAAAGATGTAACAGGTTTTCAAAAAAAAAGGACTGTGGCTGTAAATATTAAAGGTAAAGGTCATCCATTGCAACTACATACAAACATAAAGGACGAAAAGTGTAATTTTTCCTAATATATATTCTCTAATCTAAATGATATTTATTAATACGAATTTGTTGTTAGTATTTTTTCCTTATTTTGGGTGGCTCTAGTGAATATCTGTATCTTATTATAGTGTTGTAGCAATATTTATGAGCATTGTTTGTTACTAGGAACTTGATATTATTGGACCACATGCCTCGTTACTATTGGATCTTTGATTTTATTTTAATGCTACACAATTCTTTCTTTCCATTCACAATTCTTTCTTTCCATTCCCATTCAATTATAAAGGTTGTGATTCTTAATATATATTCTCTAATTTAAAAGATATTTATTAAACCTCTTAATACGAATTTGTGGTCTGTATTTTTTTCCTCTTTTTAGTATAGGGTGTGTTCATGACCCTTAAGCCACAGGGTGTGGTTTAGCGCTACCCCGCCATGTCAGCCATTTTAGCGTCACAGGACACCATCAACCACACCACCATTGTTAACAATGGGGCGCTATGGCATCCCCGCCAGCGTGCTAACTAGTGTTAAAGGGAAAAGCTGGTGGGGTCCATATGATATCAACCAATCAAATCTTTTCTCTTTATTTTTTATGTATTTTGTTTAATAGAGGGCTTTAAAAGGGCTTTAAACCATTACATACAAGTTAAAGGGATGAGTTTTAAAGCCCCCTATGTGACATGGCAGTGATGTGGTGCTGTTGTGGCGTGATAAAGCCTCTAGGGGCTTTATACCACACCCTCCAGCCTTATAACCACCATGACCCTCCATCTCAGTGTCATGTCACCCATCTCAAATCCACGATCTAAAACCACTACCATAAGGGTGTTGTCATGACCTAAACCATTATCCCCTTATTTATTTTAATTTATCTTTGTCTAAAGAAAAAGGAAATGATTTCTTGAAAAATGAAAATGAGGGCCATGGTTTAATCCATGCAAACCATGGTGGATCAGTCAAGGGGGTGACGTAGGCTTCCATTCATGTTCCTACGTGGCGAATTATGTACCAACCATGACCCCTACACTCTTTATCTTTATAGTGAATATCTATATCCTAAGAATGTTGTAGCGATATTTATGAGCATTTCTTATAGATTTTAGTAACTTGATTAACAAAGTTTATTTAAATTTGAGCATATCAACAAAGTTTATTTAAATTTATGAGCATTTCTTATAGATTTAGTAGTTTTCAATCAATGTAAAACACGTGTCGATATCATTTTGAGCATATTTTTTTTCGATACATATATATTTTTTAAATATATTGGTTAATTTTTACCGAAGTGTTCAAACTGAAGCAAGTCGTCCGGTTCAAACTGAATCGTTGAATTTGATCGAAGTGTTCAAACTGAAGCAAGTCGTCCGGTTCAACCTCTAAGATATAAATGGTTCGGTTTTAAGAATTTGATGAGTTTACTGTACTCCATCCAACTAGCTGTTTCACATTTGTTATCTATATATTCTGTCATTTTGAAATATGTATTTATGTATATCTGTTATGTATTTATGTATATCTGTTATAATAAGAACCATTTATCAAATACAAACTAATGCTAAAAGAAAAAGTAATGTTGTCAGTGGCGAAATTTGAGATTTCCGACCGGGGGTCGAAAACGTATATAACTAATAAAATTATAAAACTGGGGGTCGAAAATGTATATACCCGAAAAAATCTACACGAAAACTACATATCATCAGACACTACTGAACGAAAAGTTCGAGGGGTCTTCCCTAGCCCCTACAAAGTTGTGCCCCTGAATATTGTTAGCCCATTTATCAGCTAAGAATGGGATTAAACTAAGGGAGGAGAATACAAAAACGCGTAGAATGAAGAAAATATGACACGTTTATAAAAATCCTACGTGGGAGCAGTGTAATATATCAAGTTAGGAGAAATTAAAGGGGTATATTGAAATCCAGGAGTGTATATGATTTATAAATATAAAGATGAAGAAGGTATGGCCATTAGAAAATCATTTGGAAGTGAGTTTGTGAGTTAAAAATATTGATTTTTTTCTAAAATACCCTTGTTTTTTAGCATCTCCTACACTTGTACCATTTAGCCCTCTTATATAATAACATTTCTCATGTTATATCATTCTATGTTTGTTATATATATATATAGGGTAAGATCAAATAAAAAGTTAATTTTCCCTAAGTAGGATGAGAAGGAATCTTAACCATTCATTTTTCAAAATCCACTTTTTAGTGGATCCTTCCCCTATATATATATATATATATGACCTCTCCTTTAAAGATATATATGTCTCTACCAAATGGGCTAACAACATTGACATGTGTTTTGTTATACGATAAATAAAACTTTGATAAAATGAAAGAAAAAAGGACATGGTAAAAATGTCTCGATTTTAAGAGAGGGAAATAAACGAAAAGTAGAAGTGTGAGATCAGATCATAAAAATAATTTTCAATTCTCGGTCCCTACTCTCGTATTGTGTTGCTTGCCTTGACATCCCTTCTATCATTTTTACCTTAGGCCGGAGGGTGTGGAGGGCGCCACCCCTACCACCTCACCACCGATAGCGCCGGAGGGGAGATACCACCCATACCCAGCAAATTAATAGGGGGCGTCATGGTTCCATTGCCAGCATGGTAACGAAGACAAATTGGCAGGATTGATGAAGGATTGGTTAAGGGGGGGGGGGGCTATAGTTTAAATGCGGCTTTATCCCACACCCTGCAAGTTAAGGGGAAGGGGCCTTAAAGCCCCCTGTGTGACGTGGCGTTGATATAAGGTCGTCTTCCTTCAACGAACACACGAACCGGACCGATCGAACACACACACGATGTGCGGAAACCACCGCGTGCCTCGTACCGCAACGTAGAGCTCGTACAGAAGGTGTAGAAGATGAGAGAATCGTGAATACACAAAGTATGCACAATCAACAATCACACAGATTGAATAATGAACACAAAGCTAGGGTTTGTTTGCACAAGAAGTTTTCTCCAAAATATTCACTGTTTCATTGAATGTGTTCACCGTTTGCGTACAAGACACTAAGAATATATACACAGCTAAGGTCGCACCACATTACAATGAAACTCTCAGTACTTAACAAATAAGTACCCATCACTAAAAAGAAAACAACAAGTTCTCACACTAAGGTCTCACCATATAAAACCAACAGTTCTCACACTAAGGTCTCACCATATAAACCAACAAGTTCTCACCACTAAGGTCTCACCATATAAACCAACAAGTTCTCACCACTAAGGTCTCACCATATAAACCACACAATGAGACATAAATGAACAAGTTCTCATGAGACACTTTCACATAATTGCAAGATTAATCCTTCAATGTTGAAACTTCAGCAGTATCCCGCATTTATCAAACTTTGGTGCACTTACAGACTCCCCCTTGATATATGCGGGATCTGCAAATCTTCAACGAGTCTTCGAGAAGCCGTTTCCTGCTCCAGTCTTGTTCTTCACACAGCATCGAACAGCTCGAGCACACCGAAAAACAAGTTTCCTGTCTTCTTTCAGATAATCTAAAATAGCTTGCCAAACTCAAAACTTCATTAGAAACCATTAAAGCCTAAATGAATTTCAAAACCAATAATGTTAACACATTTAAGCTCAAAGAAATTTTTAAGTAACACATACTTAAAAATATTTCTACCAATTTGGAACACGGTTTTCCATATGGACAACACACATTTAGACCAACTTAGCAAGACCAAAAGTTTTTATTAAAAGACTTATTTTAAATTACCTCACCGGATTGATTTTAATCCATTTTCAAAATTGTGAAACCCCTTTTGAGTATCATTAAAAATATAAAGCCCTCACATGGAAACGAGAAACAAAATCTTTTTGTATTTTTCGAACTTTATATTAAAACACACCGAAAATCTTTTTGTAATTTTTTTTTTTAATTTTTTCAATTAATTTTTTTTTAATTTTTTTTTATTTTTTTTTCAAAATTTGAAACGGAAAAGAAACGTAAATATTTACATGCATTATCTTTTTGTGAAAACGCGGACAAGAAGATCATATCGGCTTATCTGTCAAAATCAATCACAGTTAGTATCCATTTGACGAATTTAAGCACAAAGAATGATAATGACAGTTCAAGATGTTTAACGATATACTTGTCCACTTAAGCTTTAGCACGTGTTCGAACACTGTTTTCTAGATATGCAATTAAGTGTCTTATTAACTGATATAACTGTGTTCCCCACCTCAGAATATACTCCCGTATCAAGGCTACCAAACATTACATCTTACAAGTGAGTATATCTGAAAAATCTCTGTATCCGGCTAAAATGCGATGCCTTGAGAGCTCAGGTTAGTGCCACCGCACAGATAAAGAGATGAAGGCTCGACTTTGAAGGTGGTGTACCATCGTTTGGTATCTTTTTTCTGCAATTTTTTTTTGCTATGTACCCGGTGGTAGCATAGAATTGTAGTGTGTACATCCGGTGATGACAATTTTGAACAGATCATCCGGTGATGATTGTTGTGGCAGAAAAGAAATCCACCAAGAGGGTTTGCGCACAAACGAAGCGCTTAGCAAAGCATTATACTAGGTCTAGGCCATTGCTCACGCAATATCAGAAGACCAAGTATAATACCCCAGAGATTTAACAAACATAAAGACCTAGTATCTCAGAAGTTTGGCAACTTATCAAACGAAATTACGGTACCAAGACCATATATCCGAGAGATGTACCACACAAGTTACGCAGTTCTTTATCTTTATATACCAAAAAACAGGTTCTTATTAATGCGTAAAACCTATCGTTACAACATATGATGAAGCTGTCAACAGTTTAGGTTTAATTTTATAAGATACCCCGTAAAAGATATGACTGCCGATGTACTATCATTTCTTCTCACAATCAACGCGTCTTCAAATTTTTCATTTTCTAATGTTTTTGGATTTTTATAAAAATATCCTACAACTAAGTAAAATCTTTTTGGCTTTTTGTGTTTTACGAAAAGAAGAAACCTGTACAAAGGAACAGAAAAACAAAGTTTCCATAAGGGCTTATGCAACCAACCTACTCAGGGTTTATCATCCCGATCAATCGGACTAAGTTCTCGAACCTCGTCCGATCGAATGTCTTTGTAAACAGGTCTGCATAGTTGTCTAAGGTGTCAACTCTAACTACATCAATTAAACCTTTTTCAGCACAATCACGTATAAATGATGCCTAACATCTATATGTTTAGTGCGTGAATGGTGTACTGGGTTATTTGTAATTGAAATAGCTGAGTTATTATCTACCATGATAGGAGTTTGTGTATAATTCAAACCGTAATCCCGCAATTGCTGTTGGATCCACAAGACTTGAGCACAGCAGCTCGAAGCGGAGATGTATTATGCTTCACATGTGGACAGCGACACTGATTGTTGCTTTTTGCATTTCCAGGATATCAGACGGCTTCCAAGCAGTTGAGCACCACCAGAGGTTGACTTCCTGTTCATCGGGCACCCGCTAAAATCCGCATCAGCATATGCTATCAAGTCCAAGCCTCCCTCGACTGGATACCACAATCCAAGTCTTGGTTTGCCTTTAAGATAGCGGAAATTCCGTTTGACGGCTTTCAAATGCGATTCTCTTAGATTAGCTTGGTACCTAGCACATAAACACACCGAAAACATTATGTTGGGTCGAGATGCAGTAAGATACATTAAAGAACTAATCATTGCACGATAAACCGAAGGATCCACTTCAGGATCTTTGTCCTTTTCATCTGACAACTTGTGATTGATAGGCAACGGAGTTTCGTAAGGCAGACTGTCTTCCAAGTTGAATCGCTTGAGGATCTCGTGGACGTACTTCGTCTGATGAATATACGTGCCATTCACTTCTTGATCCACTTGCAACCCGAGGAAAACCTTCAGCTCACCCATTGCACTCATCTCAAACTTCGATTTCATCACTTGTTCGAATTCCCGACAAAGCTCTTCATTTGAAGAACCAAAAATAATGTCATCGACATATATTTGCACAATCAGGAAATCTCCGCCTTTTTTAAGATGAAGAGAGTGGAATCTATTGCACCACGAATGAAACCGTTTGCCAACAAATGCTTTGACAACGTCTCGTACCAAGCACAAGGAGCCTGATGAAGACTGTATAAAGCTTTGTCCAGCAAGTACACTTTGTTCGACGACTCTGGAGCTTCAAAACCTGGCGGCTGGGAAACATACATAGTTTCTTGCAACTTCCCATAAAGAAATGCACTTTTGACGTCCGACTGATAGACTTTAATACGCATATGAGCAGCAAAGGCTAGGAACAAACGAATTGCTTCAAGACGTGCCACTGGCGCATAAACTTCTGTGTAATCGATCCCTTCTTTCTGATTGAACCCTTGCACCACCAAACGAGCTTTATTCCTGACGACGACACCTTTATCGTCCTTTTTACATTTAAAGACCCATTTCGTGTTGATCGCGTGTTGTCCCTTTGGAAGATCTACCAAGTTCCAAACCTTCAGCTTGTCAAACTGAGCCAACTCCTCCTGCATCGCTTCACACCACGAGCTGTCTTTCAGTGCCATGTGGCAGTTTTTCGGCTCTATCTGCGTAATAAAGCACTCATGAAGGCTTAAGTTGTAGATCTCTTTCTCTTTGATCTCTGTGAAAAAACACTGCATATCATTAAGACTTCTGCTTCGAGTCATTAATCCTTCACGCGGATCTCCGATAACATTATCAATAGGATGATTCCTATTTGTCCGAGTGACAGGAACAACTAGAACTTGTAGATTTGTTCCCAAAATTTGACTGGATCTCCCCCTCAGTAGTTGCATTACCAGATGCTTGAACATTTCCCATAGACGTGCCAACATTTGGATAAGTTGAAAATCAACAAAAAGGTCACCAATTGTATTTTGAGCAGCTTCAGCTTCAGAAGTAGCCACAACGTCATCATCGGAATTGCTTGAATCTGCATCATTGGAGGGTTGAGTAGCTCCGGCATCATTAACATTTGATGTGCTGGCAACGTTTACTCCTGAATCACTATTTGTAGAGACATTTGTTGGAATGCTAGTACGCCAACCTGCATCCACTTCATCTTTGTTGATCAAGTGTGAGTACACTAGTTCAGTCTCATCATCTGTTAGATCAGGTAAAGCAAAAGAGTCAAACAATTTGTCATAATCGTAGCTAGTTTTGGGACCGAACTCAGATGGTGGAGGATCATAACTCGAAGGAGTTATATCAAAGACTACATCCACCATCCGTTTCTTGACATTGTATACTCGTTTGTTCAGAGAGCCTAGTTCGTAACCTAGGAAGAAACCAGTTTCTCCAATCTCTCCAAACTTTGGAGTATCTGATGTCCGTCGGATCATACACTTAATCCCAAAAGGCTGGAAACCTTTCAAATTTGGTTTCTTTTTCTCAAGAAGTTCATAACAAGTTTTATCTTCCCGTTTGACTGTAAGCACACGATTCAGCACATAGCATGCGGTGTTTACAACTTCGGCCCAAAAGAATATGGGCAATTTGGATTCTGAGAGAAGGGTTCTTGCAGCCTCGATAAGGGTCCTATTCTTCCTTTCAGCGACTCCGTTCTGTTGAGGAACATAAGGAGCGCTAAACTGATGAACAATACCCATATCACGACATAACTCATCCATATTTCGATTTTTAAATTCAGTTCCGTTATCTCTTCTAATTCTTTTGATGGGTAAAGAGTAATTTTTCTCTAATTGTTTGAACAAATCTTTCAAAGTGCCGAAAGTTTGATCTTTCGATTTTAAGAAAAATACCCACGAATACCTTGAAAATCATCTGTGACAACCAAATAATAAGACATACCACCAATGCTAGTTACATGGATCGAACCAAACAAATCCATGTGAAACAACTCTAGTGGTTGTTGGATAGAGTTTATGTGTTTAGGCTTATGAGGTTTACGCTTGATTTTCCCTTTCTCACAGAATTCACATTTACTATGCATATTGAAACTACGTGAAGGAACACCCAACACCAAGTTGTTCTTAATCAAGTGATTCATTTTGCGTAGATGCACGCGGCTCATCCTTCGATGCCATAAGAAAGATTGATCTTCTGTTGCCTTTGATAACAAACACGTTGCCAGACCAGAGGAGTTCACAACCGAACGCATGTCCATCACATAGGTGTTGTTCACTCTTAGAGCTCTCATCTCAACCCAATCTTCAGGAACTACAAATCCTGGCTTTAGAACAAAGCAAGCCTTATCCGAGAAATGCATTGAATACTTGTTATCACAGATCTGAGAAACTGGCAGCAAGTTGTGCTTCAGTTCTTCAACAAAGTTCACCTTGTGCAAGGTGATCTTGCCGTTTGAAACAGAACCTTCACCAGTGATATATCCAGCCTTTTCACCCGCAAAGTTAACATAACCACCACGAATAGGTTTCAAATTTGACAACAATTCTTTGTTCCCCGTCATATTCCTGGAACAGCAACTATCGATATACCAAATATAGATGGCTCTCTTCAGCTGTTTCTGCATTCACAAACAGGAAATTAGTTAGAGTGGGGGACCCAAGCCGTGACGGTCTTGGGTCGTCCAAATTCATCAATAAAAGAAAATTCCTTGAAATAACCATCTTCATTGTTGTTTCTAACATTTCCACCTCGGTAATTGTTAGAACGTCCATCCGCAAATCGAGGATTGTGCGGAGTTTGAGAACGGTTATTGTACCCAGAATTTCCACCAAAACGATTACCAGAGTTTTGATATCCGAAGTTTTGACTATGTTGAGGTCTAAAACTTCTATGAAACCGTGGTTGCTCGTTATCATGAAACACATGTCGTTGTTGGTATCCTGAATGTTGTCTTTGACCATGAAATCTGGCCGGTGACACATTTCGGTTATCAACGTAACGATTTTGCGCATGAGGTCTAACATTGTGGTTTTTAGAACCTCCAGGATGTTGATCTTGTTCTTGTGGTCGGAAAGTTATATGGTTTGGTCGTCGAGCAGGGGTTTTTTCTGACGACTTTCACGTTTTGCTAAAGAACTCTCTGATCCACGATCTGAACCACGACGACTATCATCATCTGATGAATCGGTATCCTGATCCTTTTGTTTTTGATTTTTAACCTTTGGTTTAGAAACAGGTTTGCTTTCTTGCTTTACAACCATAGGTTTTTCTCCTTTTTGAGTTTTACCACTTTTCTTTTCATTCTTTTTAGGTTCATTTTGTGGTTTGGTGACAAAAGGTTTATCAAGATCAGGACCAACACGACTCTTTCCATTGTCGTTTGGACAATTTGCAGCTAAATGTCCTTTTAAACGACATTTGTAGCATCGTCGTTTATCAATCTTTTCATTCTTTTCTTTTTGATCATCCTCCATTGACTGTTTGAGGACGAGGATGCTACGTTTGAGCCTTTTGCCTTTTGTTTCACAAATTCAGAATTTGAGCCTTTTTCAATCGTTTCACCTTCTTTGTTAAAGCTTTCGCCTTCCACAAAGTTGGTTTTTGAAATGTTTTTAACATTCTTTTTACCTTTGTTTTTAGGCTTCGGCTTTTGAACATTTTGAACTTGATTTAAAGCTTCCAAAATCTTTGAGTTTATCAAATTTTCAATTTTGCTTAAATCAATTTCGTTTGTTTTAACATCACTCGTACTCTTTTGTTCTGATTCCGATTCCGATTCAGACTCGGATTCAGATTCTTCCTCACTCAAAGGATCAACAGTCAATGGAGCAGTTGGAACGAAATCTGCAATTTCAGGATCAATCGAAGGTGTCGATGTATAGTTGTGGTTAATAGGAGGTGGAACCTTCTTGTAACCAACACCAAACATCTCATCTTCTGAATCTTTGAGACAAAGATTGTTTATGCAAAAATTCATCACATCTAATGAACTGTCAAACTTCTCAAGTTTTCGCTGCAGATCAAGAATCAAGTTATCTTTGTCTAAAATTAATTGGCTCTTTTCGAAAATAATGTTTTGACAAGTTTCAAGTTCAGCTTTTAAATCTTGATTCTTAGTCGTCGCTTGTGCAAGTCGTCTCTCAAATTCAGAGATGTCCTTTTTCAAGGCAAGCACCTGACTTCTATGTTCTTTGTCGGCCCTCGAAAGCGCGACAATTAACTCTCTAGATTTCTCCAGATCAGTAATCAAATTACTGTTATGGAGTGCGTATCTGTCACACTTAGCAACAATGTCTACGCATCTAGGACATCTTTTATCATCAGATTTAGATTGTACCTCGATGTTAGTCATGAAAGCTTGATTCGAGCTTTCTGCTTTTCCTGCTTTCATCTTTGTCATTTCTTTATCAGCAAAGCGTTGCATTTCTTCGACTGCAATCTTGAATTCAAAACGATCATTTTCATCTATCTTTTCAACTTTCTTTTCTTCTTTCTTTCTTATTTCTTCTTCCTCATTCTCTTTTCTCTCATTTTCTTCAGCTTCAATGATTTTCTCCATTTCCAAATTCTCACTTAGAGCTTCCGCCACCACAGTCAACTCTTCCACATTCGCCTCTTCAAACAAATCTCCAAACCCTTCTTCAACGATCTCGGCAATAAACGCTTGTGAAATAATAGCAGTAGCTGTTTCTTCCATTACAATCCCCCAATCGTGTGGCTCATTAACAGTTTAAAGGGGTTGAACAATTATAGCGTTATTAGCATTAGGAGTAAGGTTATCAGATGAGGTTGTTGTTGAAGTGGTAGAAGTTGTATTGGATGGGGCTGGACTGTTGTTGTTGGATCTTGCTAAGCTTCCTTGACCATTGCTGCCTTCCCTATTCTTTGGTTTTCGACACTCTCTTGTATAATGACCATAGATACCACAGTTGTAGCATTTAACTTTGGTCATGTCAATTCCCATTCGTGTCTTTGTGTTACCACCAATGAAACTCTTTCCCGTTCGCTGAAGAAATTTCTTCGCTCTTCTTACCAGTAATGCCATACTTAATTGCAAATCAAGCTCTTCTAATTCATCTTGATCGATTTGATCAAGATCTTCATCGAGAGTCGATGGTTCAACTAATTTACTAAGTGCAAAATTCTTGAATGCCGTCATGAATGATGCAAGAAGTGCCATATTTTCTTCTATGAGCTTAAGACTATGCGAGTCGATTTTAGGAACATTCATGCTTGGTTCGCTTGGCCTAGCACTTGACGATGACGTTCCTGAAGATATAGGGATTCCACCAATGGTAATTCCACTATTCTACCAACGACAAAGGCATTATGGTTTGCATGATCTACTTAAGAAGTTTCTGAAATGAAAGCAACACCTGAATTACTTCCCTTTTCAGTTTGCTTTGCACTAGACAAAGCTGGATCTTGTAGCTTCTCAAAATCAGAGTCTTGGTCATATAAGTTCCATGCGTAACTTTTCATCTTCTGAACTGCTTGATCAAGTGTCAATTCTTCATATTGAGCACACTCTTTGATTAAGGTAGAATACATATTCCATTGTTTCGGCAAACAATTCAGAAATTTTTCCACCTTTTCGAACTCCGTATACAATCCAAGTTGACTTCGATCTAATTCACTTAGCAAATGGTAAAATCTGTTTACAAGATCATCCAACGATTCACCTTTCATAGATTTAAGGACTACGAATTGAGTTTTCAGTCGTTCAAGTCTCCGTTTCTTGAATAACTCATTTCCTTCGTATCTGTCACTCAAACTGTCCCACAATTCCTTTGATGAGTTTTTGTTACCGAAAGTATGTAAGATCGATTGTGGTAATGACATCGTAATCAAGGACATTGCCTTTTCTTCGAATTCGTAATACTTTCTTTCGTCATCAGTTAAAGCAAGATAACCTGTAATTGTCAAAGTTCGAGCAGGTTGTCCTCAAATTCCTGACGTCATACATAACCACAGTTTTAAATATTTCGCTTTGATGTATCGTTCAAATCGTCCTTTCCATTTCGGATAATCTAACTCGTTCAACAATAAGGGAGGTTTATCACTTCTTCCGACTTCGTTGTTGTGTCAAATACTTTGAACAACGGTGTTCAAATTGTTTGCCATCTTTACTATGACTTTGTTTCAAAGACTGTGAACACTTAGTGATGAAACTTTAACAAATATCACAAGTACTGATCAAAAACACAAGTTCTGATACTATTAGAGACCCAAAAACAAGTACTTATGAATATGTTCTCATGAACAAAAACAAAGTCTCATGAATAAGTTCTCAGGAACAAAACAAGGTAAAAACAAGGTCTCATGAATAAGTTCTCATGAACAAAAACAAGGTCTCATGAATAAGTTCTCATGAACAAAAACAAGGTCTCATGACTAAGTTCTCAGGAATAAAACAAGGTCTCGTGAAACAAGGTCTCATGAAAACAAGGTCTCATGAAAACAGGTACGCAGGATCAATAAGTACGCGGATCAATAAGTTCTCATGAACAATAAATCACATGTACGCAGGCCTAAGATTCCCACAAGTGCGCACAAGTGAAAAATCACAAGTCTGAAATTATTTCCCAAGTGTGACTGCACACAAGATCATCAATAACTTCAGAGAATCAAAAACCCAGAGAATTTGAAAGAAAACTTTAGATCTGACACAATCTGAGCAAAATCTCAACAATCAAATCAAGCACAAACACTCACAACTAAACCCTAATCACCATTCATGATGAAAAATCAAGAAACACATGAAAAATCCATGAAAGACATGAGAAAAGTATGAGGAAAATCCTAGAAATTTGAAAACCCACTAGAACGAACAAAACCAAATGAAATCTAACCTCCAACACGAAGTCTACAGCGGTAAGAGCACTCTGTATATAGAGCCTGCTCTGATACCACTTGTAAGGTCGTCTTCCTTCAACGAACACACGAACCGGACCGATCGAACACACACGCGATGTGCGGAAACCACCGCGTGCCTCATACCGCAACGTAGAGCTCGTACAGAAGGTGTAGAAGATGAGAGAATCGTGAATTCACAAAGTATGCACAATCTACAATCACACAGATTGAATAATGAACACAAAGCTAGGGTTTGTTTGCACAAGAAGTTTTCTACAAAATATTCACTGTTTCATTGAATGTGTTCACCGTTTGCGTACAAGACACTAAGAATATATACACAGCTAAGGTCGCACCACATTACAATGAAACTCTCAGTACTTAACAAATAAGTACTCATCACTAAAAAGAAAACAACAAGTTCTCACACTAAGGTCTCACCATATAAAACCAACAGTTCTCACACTAAGGTCTCACACTAAGGTCTCACCATGTAAACCAACAAGTTCTCACCACTAAGGTCTTACCATATAAACCAACAAGTTCTCACCACTAAGGTCTCACCATATAAACCAACAAGTTCTCACCACTAAGGTCTCACCATATAAACCAACAAGTTCTCACCACTAAGGTCTCACCATATAAACCACACGATGAGACATAAATGAACAAGTTCTCATGAGACACTTTCACATAATTGCAAGATTAGTCCTTCAATGTTGAAACTTCAGCAGTATCCAACATTTATCAAACTTTGGTGCACTTACAGTTGACGTGGCGCTGAGGTGGCGTGATAAAGCCCCTAGCCCACACTCCCCGGCCTTATAATTACTCTAAAATTTACTATATTTTCTCTTTCCTTTCAATTAAATAATATCTTTTATATTTCTATCATTATTTTTTTCTCCTTCACTCACAACCACTTTAAAATATATTAAAAAATTATAGAGGGTGAACATTGTCCCCTAAAATATACGGATTAACAGTAACATTTTCTCTCTCATTCACCCACAACCACTTTTTATAATATAATGAATACACTGATATTGTAACACCCCAACCCAGAATAGGCTGACATGTAATTATTACGGATATCAAAAACCAAAAAAGTTCCAACTATAGATAGTATCCAAGAAACAAAAGTCTCGAATCAACCAGAAAACCTAAGCCTTAAATTATCCAATTACTGAAAATAAATGATAACGACAAACTTAAACCTCTTGAACCTCATATTCCTCTCTCTCTCTCTCTCATCCCCATTTCCCGTAATTACCTGTAACCATATAAGACAAACACAAGAAAGAAACTACAAGTGAGCCAAACAGTTGCTCAGTAACGGAGAAATCACGTTCCATTTAGCCCTCTTATACAATAACCTTTCTCATTATCATTCTATGTTTTGTTATATTTTTTTGAACGGCTAATTTTACTCCTTTACACCCATAATTTTAAATTACTCTCCTTTACCCAGGTTTAAACCTATGACCTCTCCTTAAAAGATTTATGCCTCTACCAAATGGGCTAACAACATTGGCATGTGTTTTTTTATATGATAAATAAAACTTTGATAAAATGAAAGAAAAAGGACATGGTAAAATTGTGTCGGTTTTAAGAGAGGGAAATAAACATAAAGTAGAAGTGTGAGATCAAAGAATAAAAATAATTTTCAATTCTCGGTCCCTACTCTCGTATTGTGTTACCTTGAAATGTCTTCCATCATTTTTACCTTATAATTACTCTAAAAATAACTATATTTTCTCTTTCTTTTTAATTAAATAATATCTTTTACACATTTATCATTTTTTTCTCCTTCACTCACAACCACTTTCAAAATATATTAAAAATTATAGAGGGTGAACTGTGTCCCCTAAAATATACAGATCAACAGTAACATTTTCTCTCTCCTTCACACACAACCACTTTTTATAATATAAAGAGTACAATCATATTGTAACACCTCAACCCGGAATAGACTGGTATGTCACTATTATGGATATCAAAAGTCCAACAAGTTCCAAATATGTAACACCTCGAAAATTTATGTCCAATAATGTATCGACACGTGTCATAAGCTTTAAACGTGTAAAAGATTACTTTAGAGGGACCAAAGTTGACAAACAAAGAAAGTATGTGAATATAAGGGTTCAAAGTGTCAACAATGGATAAATATACTTTACAATAACCCTACACGATGTTTATACCCTTAAACGGATAAATCATGGATCATACGAAGCTAAGTGTGGAAGGAAGTGAGAGATTACAAACTACAGGGGTTAAATGTGTCAACATGTTTAAGGTATACCTCTGAGTGACCTTTTAGCAAACCCGGAGCTTTGTAACGATAAATTATGCTCACTAGAATGTGTGATAAAAATTTCACCAAGTTTCGTTATAGTATGAGAAAGTTATGACAATATTTGTATATGAGGGGTTAAAAGCGTCAACGTTGAAATTTATGACTTTTCAGGCGATCATAAAGTTAACCAAGGACTTAACAAAGTTTGTATATGTCTTGGAGTCCTTAAAAATCAAGTTAGAGGGCTTAAAATGCAAATTTGGAAGTTGAAACCGCGTTTGGAAGGACCAAGGACCAAAAGTGCTAAAAATGAAACTTGTTTGGCTGGTTCTGGAAGGCCAGGCGGCCCGCGTAAGAATGCCCTATGGGCTTACGTGGCCCGTATGAACAGCCCAGCGACAGAATTCACCTGTAGGTGTCTGTCCAGCCTGTTGCACCGCCCTAAAACCTTGTTTTTACATACCAGGGACTCATCCACTGGTTTTTCATGCACTAGGGACTGTTGTCTTGATCTGGAAACATTGGTAGAGTTATTTGGCATGATCTTGGTGAATTGATTTCACTATATAAGACTCCCAAGTTTGCAACTCTTGTGCTCATTCATTTGCAAAGTTCACAAGACTCATTTCTGGAGCTCCTCTGATCAGCAACAAGTTTCCTTAGGCTTCCTAGTCGTGCTTAGGACTCTTGTAAGTGTCCTTAACCCTTCCTAATTTAGTTTAGCTTAGTTAATTAGCTAAAAGTCAAACCGTCGTAATTAAGGTTTGATTTTGAGATTAATCAATAATTATTCAGTCAAATCTCGAATTAAAAGTACCTATAGGTTGGTAATTATGTGGGTAATAAACCCTTAAAAGGGTAACCTCAGGTTCCCACTCTAACTAGGTCAATTGTCGGGTCAAATCTAATCTTAAAAAGTCAACAGAAAGCTTATTTTCAAATTAATGCATAATTAGCAATGTAGAAGCCATGCAACCTATTTTATCACTAATATAACTTGGTAATCAATGTAAGAACATGTCTAAACATGTTCCACCCAACAATTTTCAGTTTAGACTCGGATCGGAACCGAAAGTCGCATAATTTGACTTTTTCTTTGACTTTCAGTTCTAACCCGTTTAAGCATGTTTTAGAATTGCCTTAGAGCTTTATTTGGACAAGGTTTCATGTTAGTATAATGTAACACCTCGAAAATTTGCGTCCTATAAAGGGTTGACACGTGTCATAGGTTTGAACGTGTGAAGGAATAGTCTTGAAGGACTAAAATTGACAAACAGTGAAACTGTGTAAATATAAGGGATTCAAAGTGTCAACAATGAATAAATGTACTTTGCAATAACCCTACACGATGTTTATAACCTTAAACGAATGGATCATGGATCATACGAAGTGAATTGTGGAAGAAAGTGAGAGATTACAATCTACAGGGGTTAAATGTGCCAACATGTTTAAGTTATACCTCTGAGTGACCTTTTGACAAACCCGAAGCTTTGTAATGATTAATTATGCTCACTAGAATGTACCACAAAAATTTCATGAAGTTTCGTTATCGTATGAGCAAGTTGTGATAAAATTCGTGTGCAAGGGTTATAATCGTTAACATTGAAATTTAGGGCTTTTCGGGTGATCACAAAGTTACCCGAGGACTTAACAAAGTGGGTATAAGTATTAAAGCCCATATATAATTTACAAAGTCTTAACATGCAAGATTCAGAGTGAAAATGACATTTCGGGGGACCCAGGGACCAAAATGCAATTAAAGAAACAAGTAATTCTGATCCGGATGGGCCAGGCGGCCCGCATCAGGATTACCAGAAGCCCAAGCGGGCCGCTTCCGACCTGCAGATGCAGAAAAATGACACAGCAGCCTGTAGGTGCATGTATCCGACTCCAATTTCATTTTTTCGAAACCATGGGCTGCCTAGGATGGTTTTTAGCATGTAGGGGACTTGTGGTTGATATTGAAACATCCCTAGACTTGTGTGTCAATCATCTAAGAAGATCAAAAGCTCATAAATATCACAAAGTTGCAACATGCATGCACATATCATCTTCTGAGTATTTCCAGAGCAAACAAGCAGGTTCCAAGCATTTCCCATCATCCATTAGTTGTGTGTAAGTACCCTTGATCTTCTCTAGTTCATTCATACTTAGTTTATGGCCTAGAAATCAAACCGTCGTAACTACGGTTTGACTTTTCGATGATAAATAATCGGTCCAGAGTTTAGTCGAATCAAAGGGTGTTATAAGTTGGTATTTATATGGTTGATAAACCCCTAAAAGGGCACTCACTAATTCGGATCCTAACTAGGTCGTTTATCGAGTCAAACCTATTCCGAAAAAGTCAACAGAATCGTTAAACGCATATTTAACCATGTAAAAGGCGTGTAATCTGTTTTATCATTCATATAACCTAAAAATAAGTATAAAAACTTGTCTAGGCTTGTTTGATTCGACAACTTGCTGTTTTGAACTGATACGGAACCGATAGACGCAAAAGTTTGACTTTTGCGTTGACCTCAGTTCTGACCCGATTTATATAAGTTTAGACATGCCTTAAGGTTCCATTAGGACCTAGTTACATGTGTGTATAAGCCTCTGCGTTTATACCACTCAAATCCCTAATCGTCGGATGTTTCCGTTAATCGCCTAAATATTGACCGTAATGCCCTTATAATCATAAAACGAGATTTTTGGAGATATGAAAATAAAATAATCTTAGTTACTGATTATTAATCATGTCTGTAAATTTTCACGTCAATCGGAGGTCTAGATTAGGAGATATGCGCATTTGCGTAAATAATAGGCTTTTTATTAATTAATCGGCGCGATTAGCGCATAGCCTATCTAAACCCGATTTTCGGCACCAAAACTTTTCCCCACTGATGTTAAATAATATTTTGGGATTTTTGAAGATTTTTAATTATTTTTAAACTGATCGTAAGCTTGGATTAGCGCCTTAATTCGGTAAATACCGAATATGCCCTTTTCGGCCATAAAATGAGTTTTACAAGTCCAAATGGTGCCAAACCAATTGCTACTGATTTTAAAAGTTAAATAGAGTGTTTTGAGCCTGTTTATTTAATCAGAAAACTCAGAATCGTATTTTGAACCGTACGTCGCTTAAAACGGCTTTATACGCGTATTATACGCGTAGTTTGAGTTTAAAACCATTTTGAATCATAAGACTTATAATCAAATGTTATAACCTGTTAAAATAAACCATTTTTCTGATTTAATCAGACCCGGTTCACAGAAACGTAATTAATCCTTTTTATAGTCTTTAAAATGACCAAAATACCCCTACGGGGCTTATTAAGAGATTAAACTCGTTTTGGGCATCATGGGTGATATTCTACTGATATCACAACTTAATTAAGGCGTATTAACTTAGGAAACCTGTTTAGGACTCTTACGGATACCCGTTACGCTTTATGCACGTTCGGTTCGGTTTATGTAACTAGTTTACATAAATTAGCCGAAATGGGTCAAACCTTATCGGTTTTGTCTCAAAATCCAGAATGTGTATCATATACCCATATTAAGCAAGTCTTCAAACTTGTCGGGTCTAAATCACATTCTATCCGGTCTTCGCTTAATCGTGCGTATGTACCGTATCTTTAAAACTAATCGGTCTAAGCGTGAGCTTAATTAAAGACCGTTAGGATTCTAATAGGTTATTATTAACCTTCGTTCCAGAATAGGAGAACCAGTAAAAGATACCCGCACTTGCTGATTTTGAACTATACTTACTCAGGTAAATACTTTTGACTTATTTCCCTATACGGGCTTGGGGTACGGTATATAAAATACCGCTTGGTCGGGCGTCGAATATTTAATCTTATTATGGTTAAGTGATTGAGATGTCTCCGTTTAATTTGTTTTGTTTCTTAAAGCCTTTGGGGGGTTAATGACCGTGTCCCGGATATCCCTGGCATCATTTTACGAAATGGCCACGACCTTAGCACTCAGGTGTAGGCGTACACCTGTCAGTGTCTCATAATTAAAGTGGTGTGTTAATTGATCTTTAACCCGGCTCGATCCGGGCTACTGAACGCATAAGGAACATGTAAATCCTGTACAAGTTTATATATTAGATAAGTATCCCAAGTTATAAAATATTATTTGTGCCTTGTGCCTTAAATGCATTTTCTTAAACTCTTTTCAAAATGAGTCGGTTGATTGTATTTACCAGTGTAAACTGACGTATTTTTCTTAAAAAGGTTAAGTGCAGGTACTACGCGAAATAGGCTGGCTTGTCTCCTAGCATCCACATTAAGTCTCGCCAGCTTGGATGTCATAAACTGTTGAACAATTGTTTCCTTTTTATTTAATCTACCTGTGGATTTATATTCGACTATTTGTGATACTTAATATTACAATATCGTTTGGTTGAATTAAATCTATAATTTGCTTCCGCTGTGCATTTAAATATTGTGTTGTTTGACTATTATGTTGCCAACCACGTCACGATACTCCCCCACCGGGCCCACCGGTGACACGTGGAAATTCGGGGTGTGACAGGTGTATCCCTGGCATCATTTTACGAAATGGCCACGACCTTAGCACTCAGGTGTAGGCGTACACCTGTCAGTGTCTCATAATTAAAGTGGTGTGTTAATTGATCTTTAACCCGGCTCGATCCGGGCTACTGAACGCATAAGGAACATGTAAATCCTGTACAAGTTTATATATTAGATAAGTATCCCAAGTTATAAAATATTATTTGTGCCTTGTGCCTTAAATGCATTTTCTTAAACTCTTTTCAAAATGAGTCGGTTGATTGTATTTACCAGTGTAAACTGACGTATTTTTCTTAAAAAGGTTAAGTGCAGGTACTACGCGAAATAGGCTGGCTTGTCTCCTAGCATCCACATTAAGTCTCGCCAGCTTGGATGTCATAAACTGTTGAACAATTGTTTCCTTTTTATTTAATCTACCTGTGGATTTATATTCGACTATTTGTGATACTTAATATTACAATATCGTTTGGTTGAATTAAATCTATAATTTGCTTCCGCTGTGCATTTAAATATTGTGTTGTTTGACTATTATGTTGCCAACCACGTCACGATACTCCCCCACCGGGCCCACCGGTGACACGTGGAAATTCGGGGTGTGACAGGTTGGTATCAGAGCCAACACTGAGTGAATTAAACACTAACCTTTTGTGTTTAATCTCAGTTACACAATTGCACATTCCTAAATCTTCGAGTCTAGACAAAGAACTTAGGAATAATCCAAATTGTTCAAATTTTTATTTAATTAAATTTTTGTCCTTTATTTTTCTTGTTATTATCTTGTGTATTTTAACAGGTACAATAATGCCGCCAAGAATTAGACGAGGTAGTCGAGGAAAGGAGCCAGCTAGTGCCCCTAACGACCATGAGGCAGGTCCTTCGCACCGACGAACTTCTTCGTCTACAAGGAGTCACAATCATGACGAACCTTGGAGGGTTTACGAGGAGCTTGCCAGGCGATCCACATCACATGTTTCAACGCCTTCATATCAGCATTCCTTTGGGCCTCATTCAGAGAATGAGCCCCACGACCAGCAACAGCAATCTCTGGCGCACAATTCTTTTGGTGATCCTACTCCGGTATTTCAGGGTCAGTTTAACCCAGCAGAGTATCTACCAGAGCATGTGGGCTTTAACCCACTAGGGCCGGAGGATCACTTTTCTGGTGATCAAGATATGGACGAGGACACAGATCCCGTCGAGGCTTCAACTGGATCCCGGAACCATCCTTTTTCGATCTCTGATGGTTCATCTTACCACGGACCACCCTACGAGGGTCCGGATAGTCATATGGCACGGTTCGAACGGTGTGAGTGGTATTATACCCCATCTGAACACTCATCATCTCACCATACACCGTCTCACCATACACCGTCTCACCATACACCGTCTCATTCAGCATCTCATCAGCAACAGCAGCAACAAGATCCCTCTGGGGATCCCCATTTCGAGGCAGTCACGCCACCGCCTCCACCGCCGCCAGTTTATGTAGAACCTCCAGAACCGCCGAGACGTAGGAGGACTGGCCCGCGGATGTCAGTACGACCAGTGGGAGTTCATATCACCACTCCTCAACACTCTAGCGGTAGCCATTATCCGCCTACTCATGGAGTCCCACAGATGGGGGGACCTTCTGTCCCAGTTTCGGAGGTGAATTCAGCACCTATTGTACCGCCATCACCGGGTTTTGGCCACCCAATACCTGCTTATACTGCTCCGGCAGCTTACAACCCTTATGGACCGCCAGCATACCATAACTATAACTATGCCGAGGCCGACCCCTACCTAGTGGCAGCAAACTACTATGCCCAAAACCCTGAGGGACCATATGGAACCCCTTGGGGAATGGGACATCCAGCACATGGGTATCAAGTACCCACTCAGCCGCCATTTCAGCATCAGCCACCACGGTTTTCTCCTCCTGAGCAGGTGGAGCTCCGTCATAGGTTGGACAGGGTTGAGCGAGACCTCCAGAAGGAGCGTAAGAAGAACCAGGGATTCATGAGTGGTTTGGCAGATTTGCTTAAGGGAAAGAAGAAAAGGGATCGTTAAATCCCAATATGTAATATTGTATTTCCTTGTTTAATCAAGTCCCTGCGTGGACATTTATTTATGTGTGTATGTAGTCCCTGCGTGGACAATTACCTTGTACTTAGTCCCTACGAGGACTTGTCTTTATTAGTCCCTGCGTGGACACTTAGGTTTGTAAACAGTCCCTGCGAGGACATGTATTTAAGTATAGCTCCTGCGTGGGCAAATATTTGTAAAAGACCCGTTTAGGGCAAAAATGTAAAATTTGTAAATTATAATGGAATGTTAAGTTTGAATTTTATTTCTGTCATTTATGCATTTATATATTATACATGAAATAAACAAAAATAACATTATTCCTTTTGTAATGATCTGCCTATTTAATATCAATTAAGGATCTAAAAGGTAAAACCTAGCCTACATGTCATTATAAGACTTGGCCAAAATGGTAAGGCCTGTATAAAAGATTCCAATCCCGGTTAACATCTGAAAACATGTTAACACTCCTGGCAGAAGTGATTCGTTAAAATCACACATGTCATTCCATATAAGGATTTTTCCTGACCCAATAAATGATATATGAATCATGGGTTAAATCATTAATAAATATGATCAGTTCTTTTTACCATCCATTGGTAATGGAATGCCTACGGGCCCTTCTCATTTTCATATGAGACAAAAGACAGTATTAGTCTATGACCCTGTCTGATAAAGGTAATGAACTTTGTTCAAACCTACATGCTTTGATTCTCTGAAATCATAGCTTAAAAATCTAAATTGTCCCAGTGACTAGGCCTTATGTGCTAATAAAACTGTTATTGTTTTATAATTAGGATAAATTATATTAGAAATCCTAAATTTATGTGAGTAATAAATTAACCATATTTGGTCTACGTTTACCACGGTTAACAAATTGCCATAAAAGACAATTTTATGATAAACTCACCAATAAATTGTTGTCGATATGTGACAGTTCTAGATACATGGCAGACTCAAACGAGGTCAACAGTCACCCAGGGATAGTGAATGAAAATGCCCAAGTTAACGTAGCAGGTGCAGAGTTGCAAGCTATGATAAATAATGCGGTTAATATAGCTATGGGTAGACAGCACCATGGATCAAGTGGTACCCATACGAGGACCCATTCTGCATCACACACTAGAACACCCTCCAGGACCCACACTAACCACAACAGTAATTCTCACCACTCCTCGAATCAAAGGAGTAATCCATCCCAAAGAGCCCTACAGAACCAAGAACCTCGTAATAGGGGTTGCACCTATAAATACTTCGTGTCGTGCAAACCCAGAGACTTCAATGGGGAAAAAGGAGCTGTTGATTGCATGACGTGGATGGATGAAATGGATACTGTGGTGGACATTAGTGGTTGCCATAATCGGGATATTGTGAAGTTTGTCTCACAGTCTTTCAAAGGAGAAGCCTTAGCCTGGTGGAGATCTTTGATCCAGGCCACAGGGAAAGTCCCGTTATACAACATGACATGGGAAGAGTTCATGGCACTAATCAAAGAAAATTTCTGCCCTCAACACGAGGTTGAGAGAATCGAATCTGATTTCCTAGCGTTGGTCATGAAGAACCTGGACTGTCAGGCCTACCTTACTACTTTCAATACTTTGTCAAGGTTGGTCCCTTACTTGGTGACTCCGGAGCCTAAACGTATAGCTCGTTTTATAGGGGGTTTGGAACCAGAGATCAAAGCAAGTGTAAAAGCTTCCAGACCAACCACTTTTAGGTCAGTAACGGACATATCGTTATCCCTGACCTCAGATGCTGTCAGGCTGAGGTCACTAAGGAAAACTGATACCGAGAAAAGAAAGCGTGAGGATGACAACTCACGGCGATCAGACAAGAAATGGAAAGGAAATAATGACCAAAAGAAGGGGTCAGGATTCAAGAAGGATGGTCAGCAAACGGGTGAAAAACCCAGATGTAAAGTCTGTAAGAAGCAGCACTTTGGAAAGTGCCGGTTTGAATCAAATTCGAACTCACAATCAAGAGCCTTTGCATGTGGTCTGTGCAAGTCCAAGGAACACAAAACCGTGGATTGCAAGAAAATAAAGGATGCAACCTGCTACGGTTGCAATGAAAAGGGGCACATCAAAAGCAATTGCCCAAAATTCGCCAAAAATCCTGATGAGGCCAGGAAGACCAATGCTAGGGTCTTCAGAATGGATGCTAAGGAAGCCGTCAAGGACGACAACGTGATAACAGGTACCTTTCTCGTAAATGATGTTTATGCGAGAGTGTTATTTGATTCAGGCGCTGATAAGTCGTTTGTAGATAATAAGTTTTGTGAATTATTGAAACTACCTGTTAGAACTTTAAGTGTGAAGTATGAGGTGGAACTTGCAGATGGCACTTTAGAAACCGTTTCAACCTTATTAGATGGATGTTTCATATCCATTAAGAACCACTCTTTTCCTTTGTCCTTACTTCCCTTTAAGTTAGCCGGCTTTGACATAGTATTGGGTATGGACTGGTTATCTAATAACCAGGCCCAGATTATTTGCAATAAGAAGCAAGTGAGGATCAAGACTTCGTCTGGTGAATCACTTACGGTCCAGGGAGATACCCAGTATGGGCTACCGGAGAAGATGTCTATACTCAAGGATTCTAAGTGTTTAAAGAAAGGTTGTGTCATCTACATGGCGCAGGTGATTGTGGATGAGCCGAAACCCAAGTTAGGAGATATTCCAGTCATTTCTGAATACCCTGAAGTTTTTCCTGAAGAACTACCTGGTTTGCCACCAGATAGGCAAGTAGAATTCAGAATTGACATTATTCCTGGATCAGCACCAGTTGCAAGGGCGCCTTATAGGTTGGCACCAACAGAGATGAAGGAATTGAGAACGCAGCTAGATGATTTGCTAGACAAAGGTTTCATCAAACCTAGTTCGTCTCCTTGGGGAGCACCGGTTTTATTTGTTAAGAAGAAGGATGGATCGATGCGTCTGTGCATCGACTACCGTGAGCTTAATAAGGTTACTATCAAGAATAGGTATCCTTTGCCCAGAATCGACGATCTGTTCGATCAACTTCAAGGGGCGAGTTTCTTCTCAAAGATAGACTTAAGGTCAGGCTACCATCAATTGAAGGTTAGAGATGAAGACGTGCACAAGACAGCATTTAGGACTCGCTATGGTCATTACGAGTTCTTAGTGATGCCTTTTGGGCTCACTAATGCACCGGCCGCGTTCATGGATCTCATGAATCGCGTTTGCAAGCCACATCTAGATAAATTCGTCATCGTCTTCATCGACGACATTCTCATCTACTCAAAGAACAAAGCTGACCACGAGAAACATCTTCACTGCATTCTGGAACTACTTCATAAAGAAAAGCTCTATGCCAAGTTCTCGAAGTGTGAATTCTGGCTTCGAGCAGTCCAATTTCTTGGACATGTTGTTAGTGAGCATGGTATCCAAGTAGATCCTGCTAAAGTGGAAGCTGTCATGAATTGGCACGAGCCAAAGACGCCTACAGAAATACGTAGCTTCCTGGGTTTGGCGGGATACTATAGGCGATTCATAGAAAACTTCTCAAGGATTGCTGCACCCCTGACTTCGCTGACACGTAAGAAGATTAAGTTTGACTGGGGTCCTAAGCAGCAGGAATCCTTCGATATTCTGAAACAAAAGTTGAGCAATGCTCCGGTACTAACATTGCCTGATGGAATAGAGGAGTTTGTAGTCTATTGTGATGCATCACACACCGGGATGGGATGTGTGCTTATGCAGAAAGGCAAAGTCATTGCCTATGCTTCACGTCAGTTAAAGGTGCACGAAAAGAATTACACCACCCACGACTTGGAGTTGGGTGCCGTTGTATTCGCACTAAAACTGTGGAGGCATTACTTATATGGAATAAAATGTGTGATCTATTCTGATCACAAAAGCCTTCAACATCTGTTCAACCAGAAGGACTTGAACATGAGGCAACGCCGTTGGATGGAAACTCTGAATGATTACGATTGTGAAATAAGATATCATCCCGGCAAGGCGAATGTAGTTGCCGATGCCTTGAGTCGGAAGGAGAAGGTGAAACCCATCCGAATCAATGCCAAGAGCATGGAATTAAAGAACAGTTTGATGGAAAGGTTGTTAGCTGCACAGAAGGAAGCTGTGTTGGAAGCTAACTATCCTAACGAAAAGCTGGGAGTAACTGAAGAACAGTTATCTCTAAGTAAAGATGGAATTCTTAGATTGAATGGAAGGATATGGGTTCCAATTTTTGGGGGACTTCGTGATGTTATCCTCCAGGAAGCCCACAGCTCTAAATATTCTGTTCATCCTGGAGCTGATAAAATGTATCAGGATCTTAGGGCAAATTATTGGTGGATAGGCTTGAAGAAGTCTGTAGCTACCTATGTAGCTAAATGCTTGACGTGTGCACAAGTGAAGGCAGAACATCAAAAACCGTCAGGTTTGCTACAACAGCCTGAACTTCCCACTTGGAAGTGGGAAATGGTAACTATGGATTTTATCACCAAGTTACCCAAAACCAGGAAAGGAAATGACACCATCTGGGTGATAGTTGACCGACTGACTAAGTCAGCACATTTCCTACCCATTAAGGAGACCTACAGCTCCGATATGTTAGCCCAACTGTATGTTGATAAGATTGTAGCCCTGCACGGCATACCTGTAGCTATTATCTCTGACCGGGATACTAGATACACATCACATTTTTGGAAAAGTTTCCAACAATCTTTGGGCACACGTTTGAACTTTAGTACGGCTTACCATCCACAGACAGACGGTCAGAGTGAGCGTACTATCCAAACGTTGGAAGACATGCTTCGTGCATGTGCGATCGACTTGGGAGGTAGCTGGGATAAGAACCTGCCATTGATCGAATTCTCCTACAACAATAGCTACCATACCAGCATCAAGGCTGCGCCGTTTGAGGCATTGTACGGTAGAAAGTGTAGATCGCCTGTTTGTTGGGCGGAAGTTGGAGAAGTCCAATTGTCGGGACCAGAGATCGTATTCGAAACAACGGACAAGATTGTCCAGATTCGTAACAATCTCCAAGCTGCCCGGAATAGGCAGAAGAATTATGCGGATCCAAATCGGAAGGATTTTCACTTCGAAATAGGTGAAAAAGTCCTACTTAAAGTGTCACCCTGGAAAGGAGTGATGCGATTTGGTAAGAAAGGTAACCTAAGCCCGAGATACATAGGACCTTTCGAGGTTATCGAACGTGTCGGGTCAGTTGCCTACAAGTTAAACTTACCTGAAGAGCTCAGTAGTATACACAATGTGTTCCACATCTGCAATCTGAAGAAGTGTTTCGCTGACTCCGCTGACGAATCAGTGGTTATACCCTATGCAGATGTGCAGATCGATAAGAGCTTGAAATTTGTGGAAAAACCTTTGTCGATCGAAGATCGACAGGTGAGGAAGCTTCGAAGGAAGCATATACCTTTTGTAAAGGTCAAATGGGATGCCCGAAGAGGTCCCGAATTCACGTGGGAGGTTGAATCCACAATGAAAGAAAAGTACCCTTACTTGTTTCAGTAAATCTCGGGTCGAGATTTCTTTTAAGGGGGTGAGGATGTAACACCTCGAAAATTTGCGTCCTATAAAGGGTTGACACGTGTCATAGGTTTGAACGTGTGAAGGAATAGTCTTGAAGGACTAAAATTGACAAACAGTGAAACTGTGTAAATATAAGGGATTCAAAGTGTCAACAATGAATAAATGTACTTTGCAATAACCCTACACGATGTTTATAACCTTAAACGAATGGATCATGGATCATACGAAGTGAATTGTGGAAGAAAGTGAGAGATTACAATCTACAGGGGTTAAATGTGCCAACATGTTTAAGTTATACCTCTGAGTGACCTTTTGACAAACCCGAAGCTTTGTAATGATTAATTATGCTCACTAGAATGTACCACAAAAATTTCATGAAGTTTCGTTATCGTATGAGCAAGTTGTGATAAAATTCGTGTGCAAGGGTTATAATCGTTAACATTGAAATTTAGGGCTTTTCGGGTGATCACAAAGTTACCCGAGGACTTAACAAAGTGGGTATAAGTATTAAAGCCCATATATAATTTACAAAGTCTTAACATGCAAGATTCAGAGTGAAAATGACATTTCGGGGGACCCAGGGACCAAAATGCAATTAAAGAAACAAGTAATTCTGATCCGGATGGGCCAGGCGGCCCGCATCAGGATTACCAGAAGCCCAAGCGGGCCGCTTCCGACCTGCAGATGCAGAAAAATGACACAGCAGCCTGTAGGTGCATGTATCCGACTCCAATTTCATTTTTTCGAAACCATGGGCTGCCTAGGATGGTTTTTAGCATGTAGGGGACTTGTGGTTGATATTGAAACATCCCTAGACTTGTGTGTCAATCATCTAAGAAGATCAAAAGCTCATAAATATCACAAAGTTGCAACATGCATGCACATATCATCTTCTGAGTATTTCCAGAGCAAACAAGCAGGTTCCAAGCATTTCCCATCATCCATTAGTTGTGTGTAAGTACCCTTGATCTTCTCTAGTTCATTCATACTTAGTTTATGGCCTAGAAATCAAACCGTCGTAACTACGGTTTGACTTTTCGATGATAAATAATCGGTCCAGAGTTTAGTCGAATCAAAGGGTGTTATAAGTTGGTATTTATATGGTTGATAAACCCCTAAAAGGGCACTCACTAATTCGGATCCTAACTAGGTCGTTTATCGAGTCAAACCTATTCCGAAAAAGTCAACAGAATCGTTAAACGCATATTTAACCATGTAAAAGGCGTGTAATCTGTTTTATCATTCATATAACCTAAAAATAAGTATAAAAACTTGTCTAGGCTTGTTTGATTCGACAACTTGCTGTTTTGAACTGATACGGAACCGATAGACGCAAAAGTTTGACTTTTGCGTTGACCTCAGTTCTGACCCGATTTATATAAGTTTAGACATGCCTTAAGGTTCCATTAGGACCTAGTTACATGTGTGTATAAGCCTCTGCGTTTATACCACTCAAATCCCTAATCGTCGGATGTTTCCGTTAATCGCCTAAATATTGACCGTAATGCCCTTATAATCATAAAACGAGATTTTTGGAGATATGAAAATAAAATAATCTTAGTTACTGATTATTAATCATGTCTGTAAATTTTCACGTCAATCGGAGGTCTAGATTAGGAGATATGCGCATTTGCGTAAATAATAGGCTTTTTATTAATTAATCGGCGCGATTAGCGCATAGCCTATCTAAACCCGATTTTCGGCACCAAAACTTTTCCCCACTGATGTTAAATAATATTTTGGGATTTTTGAAGATTTTTAATTATTTTTAAACTGATCGTAAGCTTGGATTAGCGCCTTAATTCGGTAAATACCGAATATGCCCTTTTCGGCCATAAAATGAGTTTTACAAGTCCAAATGGTGCCAAACCAATTGCTACTGATTTTAAAAGTTAAATAGAGTGTTTTGAGCCTGTTTATTTAATCAGAAAACTCAGAATCGTATTTTGAACCGTACGTCGCTTAAAACGGCTTTATACGCGTATTATACGCGTAGTTTGAGTTTAAAACCATTTTGAATCATAAGACTTATAATCAAATGTTATAACCTGTTAAAATAAACCATTTTTCTGATTTAATCAGACCCGGTTCACAGAAACGTAATTAATCCTTTTTATAGTCTTTAAAATGACCAAAATACCCCTACGGGGCTTATTAAGAGATTAAACTCGTTTTGGGCATCATGGGTGATATTCTACTGATATCACAACTTAATTAAGGCGTATTAACTTAGGAAACCTGTTTAGGACTCTTACGGATACCCGTTACGCTTTATGCACGTTCGGTTCGGTTTATGTAACTAGTTTACATAAATTAGCCGAAATGGGTCAAACCTTATCGGTTTTGTCTCAAAATCCAGAATGTGTATCATATACCCATATTAAGCAAGTCTTCAAAATTGTCGGGTCTAAATCACATTCTATCCGGTCTTCGCTTAATCGTGCGTATGTACCGTATCTTTAAAACTAATCGGTCTAAGCGTGAGCTTAATTAAAGACCGTTAGGATTCTAATAGGTTATTATTAACCTTCGTTCCAGAATAGGAGAACCAGTAAAAGATACCCGCACTTGCTGATTTTGAACTATACTTACTCAGGTAAATACTTTTGACTTATTTCCCTATACGGGCTTGGGGTACGGTATATAAAATACCGCTTGGTCGGGCGTCGAATATTTAATCTTATTATGGTTAAGTGATTGAGATGTCTCCGTTTAATTTGTTTTGTTGCTTAAAGCCTTTGGGGGGTTAATGACCGTGTCCCGGATATCCCTGGCATCATTTTACGAAATGGCCACGACCTTAGCACTCAGGTGTAGGCGTACACCTGTCAGTGTCTCATAATTAAAGTGGTGTGTTAATTGATCTTTAACCCGGCTCGATCCGGGCTACTGAACGCATAAGGAACATGTAAATCCTGTACAAGTTTATATATTAGATAAGTATCCCAAGTTATAAAATATTATTTGTGCCTTGTGCCTTAAATGCATTTTCTTAAACTCTTTTCAAAATGAGTCGGTTGATTGTATTTACCAGTGTAAACTGACGTATTTTTCTTAAAAAGGTTAAGTGCAGGTACTACGCGAAATAGGCTGGCTTGTCTCCTAGCATCCACATTAAGTCTCGCCAGCTTGGATGTCATAAACTGTTGAACAATTGTTTCCTTTTTATTTAATCTACCTGTGGATTTATATTCGACTATTTGTGATACTTAATATTACAATATCGTTTGGTTGAATTAAATCTATAATTTGCTTCCGCTGTGCATTTAAATATTGTGTTGTTTGACTATTATGTTGCCAACCACGTCACGATACTCCCCCACCGGGCCCACCGGTGACACGTGGAAATTCGGGGTGTGACATATAACCCTCTGTGATTATACAACTTGGTTCAATAGTTATCCGATTCATATGCATGTTTCCGTTAAATGCTTATATGTTGACTATTATGCCCATATGACCTTAAAACATGATTTTTGAAAATGTAAAAGAGTAAAAACCTTAGTTGCTGATTTATAAACTTGCACCTAAAATTTGACATCAGTTTGAGGTCTAGATTAAGAGTTATGCTCAATAGCGTAATTAGAAAGCTTTTTGTTAATTAAACGGCGTAATTAGCATATAGCCTAGTTTAACCCACTTTTTGATATCAAAATTTTTACCCACTGATGTAATATAATATTTTGGGATTTTTGAAGATTTTTAATTAATTATAGGCTGAGCATAACATAGGGTTGTAGCTTTAAATCGGTTATTGTCGGTTTTGCCCTTTTGGGCTATAAAATGAGTTTTACAAATCCGTTTGACCCCAAACCTTTTGCTACTGATTCTAAATGATAAATAAAGTATTTTAAGCTTTCTGGAATAATAAAAATATCAGCTTTCTTATAAAACCCGGGAATGACTTAGAGTCGCCTTTTTAAGCGTTTTTAACGCATAGTATGTATAAAAACTATTTTAAACATATAAGGTTTGATACCTACTGATATTTTAAGTATATTTTTATACTTTAACAGTAAGCTAAAGTTTTAAACTCAGATTTCCAGATTTGACTTTAAAGGCTATGTGAAATTACCAAAATGCCCCTACGGTGCATAGTTTGGTTATAATAGATAAATGTCACGTATATTTAGTACCCTATTGTTATGATTTATAAAAATGAGTATTTTTACTGATTATATCAGACTTGTAACTCAGATTATTATTTAATCTCTTTTATAACCTTTAAAATGACCAAAATGCCCCTATGAGGCATAGTTTGAGTTTAAATCCATTTCGGGCATAATAGAAGATATCTTACTGATGTCACAACATATTTAAGGCATATTAACTTAGGAAACCTGTATATGACTCATATGGTTACCCGTTACGCATCTTGCGCATTCGGTTCGGGTTATGTAACTAGTTTGCATAAGTTGACCGAAACGGGTCAAACCTTATCATTTTTGTCTCAAAATCCAGAAGGTGTTTAGTTTACCCATATTATACAAGTATTCAAACTTGTCGGGTCTAAATCACATTCTATTCCGGTCTTCGCTTAATCATGCGTTTGAACCATATATTCTTTTAAAACTAACCGGTCTAAGTTTAGGCTTAATCAAAGACCCGTTAGGAATCTAATAGGTTATTAAAAACCTTTGTTCCAGAATAGGAGACCCGGTAAAAGCTACACGCACTTGCTATTGTGATTAATACTTGCAAAGGTAAATACTTTTAACTTATTTTCCCTATACGGGCTTGGGGTATGGTATATAAAATACCGCTTGGTCGGGCATTGAATCTTTAATCGTATGGAGGTTAATTCATTGAAATGACCCGTTTAAATTGTTTTGTTGCTTAAAGCCTTTGGGGGGGGGGGGTTAATGACCATGTCCCGGATATCCTTGGCATCATTTTACGAAATGGCCACGACCTAAGCACGGAGTGTAGGCCTACACTCGACAGTGCATAAATAAATAATAAGGTATAACCGCCGGTTTCGGGAATAACCCGCCGCGGGACTATATCACGTGGTGTGTCTATTAACCTCTAACCCGGTGTCAACCCAGGCTACTGAACGCATAAGAAACATGTAATTCTTTTACAAGATTATATATATAAATAATTATCCCAAGTTATAAAAGTTTTGTGCCACGTGCATTCAAATCAATTTTATTAAACCTTTTCAAAATGAGTCAGTTAATTGTATTTTCCAGTATAAACTGACGTATTTTCCCAAAAAGGTTAAGTGCAGGTACTACTCGAAATAGGCTGGCTTTCTCCTAGCATCCACAATAAGTCTCGCAAGCTTGGATGTCACAAAACTGTTGAACAATGTTTCCTTATTTATTTTGATCCGCCTGTGGATCTGTTTCAACTATTTTGTGATACTTAATATGTAACACCCTGTTTCTATTTAACGGTTTTACATGTAATTCCAACAATTAGATGTGTAGTTAAGACTACACATACTCTAAAAATATGGATTCATTAAAACTTTTACAAATCATAAGTTGTTTGGCATAACATGATCAGATTCGTCATTTAAAATTTATGACGAGGCAAAGTGCGGAAGCATGTTTCTTTTTCGTGTTCGGTTCTTCGTTGAGCTTGATCGTCTTTCGGCATCCAAAACGTACCTACATTTCATAAACATGAAATGCTTTAGTCATACGGGGATTAAAACGTGTCTAAACAAATCCGGTAATAATAATGGAAGGAAAAAGAATTCCAATGTTAAACTCTTGATCTCAAAACAAGGATTTCCAACTGGCCTCCACCGTAACTTACGGTGGCACCGTAAGTTACGGTGGCACCGTAAGTTACGGTGGCCCCTGGTGTGACATGCCCCTACCGTAAATCAGTAGGGAGCTGCCGTAAAGCCTTCAGCTCCACCGTAACTTACGGTAGAACCGTAAGTTACGGTGGCCCCTGCATTCGACCTTTCCATTTTGCCGTTTATTGACACGAAAACTTTCGTATCTTTAAATCCGCTTATCCGTTTGACCTACCGTTTCTTCCTACATGATTGTAATTTGACCCTTCATCATATGGAGTCAAAATCCAACGTCCGGATTAACAATATTTAAGACTTTTAAGTCTTCGGCTTATTACCATTTTACCAAATTTTGACCCGTTCGCGATTTTATCAAACAAACATGTTTACTTGACCTATAAACTCATGAGAATCATAATTTCAATATTTCCTATCAAATTAATCATAAATCATGGGTTTCTTACATAGTTAGAACCCGTTTACGCTCAAGTGCTTATTTTGACCCATTAAAGTTATTTAAGCACTTTAAAGCTTAAAAATCGCTTTCATTCATTTCTAGCGTTATTATACAACATTTCTTATCAAGTCATCTTCTACCACAACTATATTTGTGGTGGACTTAATGAGGTGATCTGTATAATCTGAGTTTTTTTCTCGTCTAATTGCTAATTTACGACAAAGACTCATATAGAGTCATTTGACTGAAGGTTTACATCTTTCGCTTCTTACACTTATTTCAATTATTTATTTGATCATAAATCTCGTTTCAAAACTACCTTTAAAGGTCGTTTGTCGAATTTAGCTTATAAGGGCGTTTTAGTCCATTTAGCCAATCATTTACGATGAAGGACTGTTGAAAGTATAATTGACCCATAAACCCTCTTTTAACCTATGATTTTGTTTGAAAAGTCATTAAGCTTTCCAAACGCAATATTCATTATTTAAAACCTTCGGTTTACTTCTCAAGTAACCAAATGTTTATTTTGACTACATTTTAACACTCACTGAACCACATGTTCTAAATGAGTGTTACCCTATCTCACGTACCTGGTGCGAATCAATATATTGACCCGTTTTAATACTTTGCTGTTATAACCGCTAATTCTTAGCGTTGCTGATACCCATTTGACATTTACTCCTGAAATAATATAACTCGACAATAATCATTAGTCATTATTGTCAAAAGGCGATACCTTCACCTTTTGATCCATTTGGTCTAAGTGACCGGTTTTGTTGGCGAGATGATATTTATTACCATCTCATCTACATGACTCGCTCCGGTTTACACCGTGCGGTCATTTCACTTATTAATCGTTTCTTAACGCTTTTTAGTCTATCATGGCTTACATCATATAGTGTCTTTCAAAACCAATAATTATGGTCAACGCATGACCAATTTACCGTTTTACCCTTATTGTTTGTTTTGGTTTACCCTATAAGGTAACCATCCCAAAACTTCATTTTCCATTTGTCATAAAATGATCGAGTTACCAATTTAACTCCTTTTAAACCATCAACAAGGTTTCTTGTTATGCTCGATTATCTTGTTCCGTACGTCTACACACCGGAACATCATACCTCGATTATGTATTCATCTTATTCATAACTAATACGATAAGAGAATATTCTAAAATATAAGACTAGTGTAAGCTATACTTACCTTACCTCCAAATTATGCTTTTCCGTCACTCTTGCTTCGTTTGACCCGCTTCGTTCCCAAGCTTTCACCTAGCTTGTCAATCGTCAAACTATCATTGTAAATTTTAAGATGGTTAGATTAGTCATAATTATTCACGACTATTCCATCTCACTTATTTCATAAGTCGAAACTACTATTCGACTTCTCGATTAGTTAACTTGGCTTATTAAAGTTAACTACTTTCGATCACATGATTTACCACATTAGTTCAAATCAACATGATGATTAGAACTCTTCTTGTTTCATATTTCATATAACTTGCCATATTATTCAAATACACATTTTCACTCTAATTTCATCACCTTAGTTTTCATTTAGGCATTTTAACAAACACCTTAAGTGCATACATTTTTACACATTTACAACTAGTTCATAACTAGTTATTTTTACCAAGATTAACATCAAAATTCACCACTATCACTTATGATCAAATACTCAAACTTGCAAATTGTTTAAGTATTTCCCAATTACTAACATGCATGATGATCCTAATCATGATCATGTCCTCAAATTCATCATATGATTAAAACCCACTTAACCTAGTGTGGTACATCATTCAATCATTCAATCCATAACATGTTATGTATGATTTTCTCTTAGGGTTTTGTTCCTAAGCAAATATAAATCACTAATCTAGCCATAGCTTCTCTAATCCATGCCTAATTCGCGATTAGGATGACTACCAAATTTTTACAACTTCACCAAACATCAAGATTTTACATACCTTATGATCCCCTTGTTCGGGTGATCGTTACTTCATGCTCGGTTGTGAATTTGGGCTTCATTTGATCCTTCAATTTGATGGATTTGTTGAAGGTTAGGGTTTGGCTCCATGGGGAGCTTCCCCTGGTCGTACGCACACACACACACACTCTTAGTGTGTGTGTTGTGTTTTATTAAATAACTTTGTTAAGTTATTCCATTTTAACCCCTCGTGTTTGGTTCGTTATTAAGTAGGCCACAACCTACTTATTTCTAACGATATTCCCCACTTATTAACTAGGTTAAACATCCCTATTTAAATTAGTGGGCTCGGGGAATCTATGACTAAGATTATTTTAAATCCCGTTACTCTGGCCTTCTATAAACTTTATTTCTACAAATGCTTTCGTTAACTTTGTATTTAATATTAAGATCATTTGTTTAAATCCTAATATTTATCGGGTTACTCTCACCACTAATGGTACTTTACATGTCTTTTAGTATTAACGGGGTTTGATTACCAAACCCGTTTTCGGGATGTTACATAATATTACAATTTATTCAGTTGAAATGAATCTATCTTTTGCTTTCGCTGTGCATTTAAATTTGCGTTGTTTGACTATGATGATATCAATTACATCACGATACTCCCTACCGGGCCCACCGGTAATACGTGGAAATATCGGGGTGTGACAGGTTGGTATCAGAGCCAACACTGAGTGAATTAAACACTAGCCTTTTGTGTTTAATCTCAGTTACACAATTGCACATTCCTCAAATTTTCGAGTCTAGACAAAGAACATAGGACAAATCCTGATTTGGTTTTATTTTGCCTTTTATATATTTTCCTTGTTGTTATCTTTGTTTATAATTGACAGGTTTAAACATGCCGCCAAGATTCTTTAGGAGAAAGGGAAAGTCACCTGTAGCAGGCCACGACCATGAGGTCGGGCCTTCTCAAAGACGAACCTCACCCATCAACATGCGTACAAGTCCCCAAGGGGACTGGAGGACACATTTGCAGCCAGCGAGGCGGTCAGTATCTTTAAGCTCGTCACCGTCTTATCTTCACTCCTTTGGGCCCCAATTAGAAAATGAGCCCGAAAACCCACAGCCTTCATTTATCCCTCTCCAGAGGTCCAACCCTCGTCACTCCTTTGATAACCCGTCGCTTGTCTTCCGAAGCCGGTTCAACCCGGCAAACTACCTCGAAGAACCAGTGGGTGTTAACCCATTGGGACCTGAAGATCACTTTTCTGGAGATCACGCCATGGATACGGATGAGGACACCGACCCTACCGAACCACCGACCGGTACCCCCACGCATCCCATCGAAATGTCTGATAGGTCATCTTTTCATGGATCACCTTATCGTGGTCCAGACAGCTACCAAGCGAGGTTTAACCAGTTTGAATGGTATTTTACACCCTCTTATCATTCATTGCCTCATCAGCAGCAGCAGGATCCTTCCGAGGATTCACATTTCGTGGCAGTTACCCCGCCACCAACACCACCTCAGCAGCAGCCTCCTGAGCCACCAAGGCGAAGGAGATCAAACACATGGATGTCCGTGTGAGGAGGAGTGCGTATCAGCACGCCTCAACCATCGAGTGGCACTCACTACCCGCCACTCCAAGAAGACCAGCAGATGGGGGGACCTTCAAACCCCATCCCGGAAGTGAACTCTGCACCTGTCGTGCCACCACCGTTGGGCTTTGGCAACCCAGTTCCCACGTACGCTGGCTCAGCAGCGTATAATCCCTTTGAGCAGCCGACTCACACCAGCTTCAATTATGCTGAGGTCGAGCCATATCTGGCAGCCTGGAACTACAATGCTCTCAACCCCGAGGGGCCTTACGGAGCTCCCTGGGGAGTTGGATACCCAGCTTATGGATACCAACAACAGCCGCCTCTTCGACCTCCACATCAGCCGCAGCCGCAGCCGTAGATACCACGGTTTCCCCCGCCAGAACAGGAGGAAATTCTCCAAAGATTGAGCCAAGTGGAAAGGGAAGTCCGTGAGGACCGAAGAAGCAACCAGGGATTCTTTAAGGGGTTGGCAAGCCTAATTAAAGGGAAAAGCAAGAAGGACCAATGAATCCTTTGTTTGTTGGTTGTATTTCCTTATTTTCAATCCAGCCCCTGCGTGGGCATGTGTTTTGTTTAACCCCTGCGTGGGTATGTCTTTTGTATTCTGCCCCTGCGTGGGCATGTATTTCTGTTGACCCCTGCGTGGGTATGTTTGTTTGTTTAAGCCCCTGCGTGGGCATGTTATTTCATTAGAAGTCCCGTTTAGGGTAAGCATGTACTAATCTAAAACTTTGTTGTGGAATGATTGGATTTAAATTTTTCATTTTAAATTATATGCATAAATATAAAATATGAAATGAATAATAACTTTTCTTTTATAAGATCAATCATTATAGTAAAATGATAAAATCTAAAAGGACAAGACCTAGCCCTTGTGTCATTTTAAGACAGGGCCAAGACGGTAGTTCCCCAATTAGATTCAGATCTTTATTAATATCTCCACTTAAGTTGTGATCCTTAGCCGGTGAAGATCTTAGCATCATCTTGGTCATGATGATGGTGAAGAAGAAGAAACAGAATGAGAATATGAAGAGAGAAAGGAAAGAGAAGTACCTGATCAGATCTTCGAATGAGGATTTAAAGGATGAAATGCACGAATTTAAATGCTTCCTAACCCTTATCTCTAACTTCAATTTATAATCATGATTTTGCAGGATAGTCACTTCAATGACGTCAAATTGGCAATGGCTAGTCAGAATGTAACGGCTATATATCCGTTGGTTTGTTACGGATAAGAACGAGAAAATATAACTCGTTTATTTACACTTTACTCCTTATATTTTGGGGGCAATTGTTAGGGGAGGATTTTCCAAAGATCAGTGATCCTCAATTACTGTCGGGCTTAGGGATCCTCAATTCTGTTTGAATTAGTGATCCTCAGAGAGTATTGTAGGATCAGGATCCAGGATCATCATAGTGATCCTTACACTAACGATTGTCTGCTTTGAATATGATGTTGTTTTGCAGGAGTACGTGCTTGGACTTGGTCTTGGCGATATTCCTAGAGCATATTCCCTTTTTATTCCGCACGTGCTTGACTAATATGTACGTTATGGAGGTCGTGAAAGACTTGCACGAAATGCGGATAGTTAGTTAGCTTAGATATTTTCCAAATTTATAAGGGGATAGCGAGCTAGATTAGAACACTTAGCTATTTTTGGCTAAACACACACACTCGTAACTGCTCTCATCAGCTCTCAACAGTTTGCTCGGCGATTACACACTTTTTTGCACATTACACTCTAGTGATCCTTGTAACAAGCTCGCTATCATCCAAAGTTGTAATACATTTTCTGTTTAATCTGAGTTGGTGATCGGTAGTTTCCATCACCCAAGGTTTTTTATGCCGGAGATCAACTCTTGATTTAGGGCTTTTTCCTCGTATAAATCATTGTGTCACTTGTTCATTACATTTCTGAGTGATCCTTAATATTGTTCATTGATTCAAGCATCACACCTCACAACAAAAGATTTGGTTGCATTATCTTTGCTTGATTTTTGACCAAAACAGTTTGGCGCCCACCGTGGGGCAATTGGTGCTTCATTCCTAAGAAGATTCATATTTTTGTGGTCATTTCGGTTCGTTACAACCAAGCAGATGGCTTCCTCAGCGAAGAACACTTCAAGTTCAATGTCGGCAATCAGTTCTTCACAAGGCGTTCCACCTTTGACTCCACCACCTTTTGGATCTCAGAATAATGCTGAGAATGCTGCAAAGAGACCAAGCCCAATTTTTCCAAAACCACCAACTTCTTCTGTTTCCACTAATCCTACTAATAGTGATCTCTTTACTTTGATTTTGTAGATGAAGGATTGCATGCAAGAGCAGGATAAAACCAACGAAATGATCCTCAGGGAGATAGGTGATATCAAGAAACAGAAGAAATCGATGGAGGATCATTCCCCATTGATGCCCAGATCGCTGAATTTCGACACTCCGGTCATAACTTCCCAGCATTCAGCAGCTTCGGACGTGCAATACTTGGGTGGATTACCAGGAAGGCGTTATGGAACAACAACAATGACTCAGGCTCTAGGATCTTACTTTCAACCTTCCGGAGCCTCTGTCCAGCATCAGGGATCCTTCGTCAGCTCAGGAGGATATTTGGGAATGCACATGGTCCAAGGATCCTCCATGGTTCCAGAATCCCCTCAGGTCCAAGGATCCTCTATGGTTCAAGGATCCTCCATGGTTCAAGGATCCTCCATGGTTCAAGGATCCTCCTCTCAGCCTCAAGGATCCTTTCAGGTTCAAGGATCCTCTCAGCATCAAGGATCCAACATCTTTCAGGATCAAGGATCCTTAAGGAGTATGCAGCCTCCAAGTTCGGATGTTCATCAAGGAGACTTCATACCAATGCAGACCATTGCTTCATCTGGTCCTTCGATGATACCGGAGTCCCGTCAATATGGATTCACATCTGGAATTCCAACCATGAATCCTCTGGGAGGTAACACTTTCAATAATTCTTATAACACTAACCATGGCTCCATGCAGGATACAGGTATCAATCAAGCTATGGCTAGGGAATTACAGAAGCTTAAGGATATGATATCCAGTGTTCCAGGAGTGGTCAAGCCCATTCCTGAGATCGCAGACGGTAGCCATAGGATATCTCGTTTTGCACCACCCTTATGTGATGCTGAGATACCCAAAAGATTCCAGATACCATCCATGAAGCTGTATGATGGTTCAACGGATCCAGAGGAACATGTAGCTCAATACAGGGAGAGGATGGAGATCGATCCAATTCCTGAGAGGTTAAAAGAAGCATGTCTATGCATGGGATTTGGATCCACACTCACAAGATCTGCTCTTAAATGGCTGCTAAGTCTTCCCCCTTACTCTATTACTTCATTTGCTAATCTAGTTAATCTGTTTAATAGTCAATTCTCTTGCAGTAGAACATTTGAACGTTTAACTAGTGATCTTTATAGGGTAACACAAGGTCAAAATGAATCACTTAGAGATTACATCACTAAGTTTAGTAAAGAATCCTTAGACATTCCTAACCTGGATATTGCTACGGCTGTAGAAGCCTTTAAAATGGGATTGCTTAGGGATTCATTATTCTATGATGATCTTGTCATGACCCCTTGCAGGAATCTTGATGAAGTAAGAACCAGGGCGCTTAGATTCATCCAATTAGAGGATGATAAAAGGATCCAGGAAAGACTGACAGGATCCTCAAAACAGGAAAAGCAAGGATCCTACTTCAGGAACAACAAATCAAAGTCCTACAACAAATCTGATAACCAGAACGTGCATGCAGTGGAACAGGAAGAGGATGATGAGGATTATCCTCCCATTTATGAATATTGTTTTTCTGTTGATAACAATGAACTAATTCTTGCAATGCAGAATCTAGGTGAGAAAGCTAGGTGGCCGAGAAAAAGTGATAAACCAGCTGCTACAAAGCTTAAGTCCAAGTGGTGTGCATATCATGAGGATTTCGGGCATCTCACTGAAGAGTGTATTGCACTTAGAAAGGAAATTGGTTACTTGTTAAGCAAGGGGCATTTGAAGGAGCTTTTGGGACGAAAGAAGTCAAGGATCCAGGATCCTGAAAGGATCCAGGATCCTGAAAGGATCCCGGAAAGGGCTCCTGCTTCTCCAGCAGATGCACAAGTTATAAACTTCATATCCGGTGGATCAAACATTTGTGGTACCTCCTTTTCAGCAGCCAAAAGACATGCCAAGGAAACCAAGATGGATAATGGAGACAGACCCATCCGGACCTCCATTGTTACCCAGGATAAAGTCATAACTTTTGATGAGGATGATCATGTTGACGTTCAGGATCCTCATCATGATGGTCTTGTTATTACCCTGTTTATTTCTAACCATTTTGTTCGCAGGATCCTTATAGATGGAGGAAGCTCAGTGAACATCATTCAGCTTGATATCCTCAAAAAGATGAACATTCCTGAATCAGATATTGTCCCAAGATCCTCAGTCCTTATGGGATTCAGTGGAGAAACCAAGAACACATTGGGGGACATCAAACTTCCCATCTATATTGAAGGACTTCATTCTTATCTAAAATTTTGTGTTATAGATTACTTATCATGTTGTAATGTTATCCTTGGCAGGCCATGGATACATGACATGAAGGCAGTCCCATCCACATATCATCAATGCGTAAAGCTTCCTAGTCCATGGGGAGTGGTGAAAATTGAGAGTGATCAACAAGAAGCTAAGAATTGCTATACCTCATCAATGAAGCCATCCTCAAGACCAAGGGAGCAATAGCAATTAAAGTATCCTTCAAGAGATGTCTTGGAGGCAAGAGAGCAGGATGTAAAAGAAATCCTCATGGATCCTCATGATCCTGAATCCAAGATCTTCATAGGATCAGGGATCCTTAGCGACATTGAACAGGATCTAGTATCCTTCCTTAAAAGAAGGAAAACTACCTTTGCCTGGAAGCATGAAGACATGACAGGTATATCTAAAGATATAATTACTCATAAACTCAGCATTGACAGGTCATTCAAGCCAATTCATCAAAAAAGAAGGAAGTTTGCACCTGAAAGGAATGCTATTATCCAGGAGGAGGTAGATAAACTACTTCGGGCAGGTATGATAAGAGAGGTTAAGTATCCAAGGTGGCTAGCCAATGTGGTTGTTGTTCAAAAGAAAAATGGAAAGTGGAGGGTATGTGTCGATTTTACTGATTTAAACAAGGCATGTCCCAAGGATCCTTTCCCATTACCCCACATTGACTCCATGGTGGATGCTACCGCGGGTCATGAGTTGTTGACTTTTATGGATGCTTCATCTGGATTTCAACAAATTCAGATGGAACCATCTGATCAAGAGGATACAGCCTTTATGACCCCAACTGGTATATATTGTTATATTGCTATGCCATTTGGACTAAGGAATGCACGTGCTACTTATCAAAGGCTAGTCAATATGATGTTCAAGGAACAAATTGGACACACTATGGAAGTCTATATAGATGACATGGTGGTTAGGTCCAAGAAAGCTGAGGATCACCTTAAAGACTTGGAGGAAGCATTCAATATCCTTGATAAATTTAATATGAAACTGAATCCTTCCAAGTGTCATTTTGGTGTTAAAGCATGGAAATTCCTAGGCTATATGGTGACAAAGAGGGGCATTGAAGCAAGTCCAGAGCAGATTAAGGCTATTGTGAATATCAAATCTCCTGCCAATGCCAAGGATGTGCAAAGATTGACAGGCAGGATCGCAGCCTTGAACAGGTTCATATCCAAATCCTCAGAAAAGTGCAAGGAATTCTATGACATCCTGAGGAAGAACAAGAAATTTGAATGGACTGAGAAGCATGAAAGTGCCCTCAAAGCTCTTAAGGATTACCTATCCTCAGCCCCTGCCTTGATGAAACCAGAAAAGGGGGATATATTATCCTTATACCTAGCAGTATCCTCAAAAGCAGTAAGTGCGGTCCTTGTTAAGGATCACCAAGGTACACAACATCCTGTTTATTATGTAAGTAAGAGTTTACTTGATGCTGAATCCAGGTATTCACACTTAGAGAAACTTATCCTTGCATTAATTATGGCATCTACTAAATTAAGACATTATTTTGAGACTCATGCCATTATTGTTAAGACCAATTTTCCAATTAAGAATGTTCTCAGGAAAGCTGAAATGTCAGGAAGGATGGCTAAGTGGGCAGTGAAGCTTAGTGCATATGATATAAGATATGAACCAAGGACTGCCATCAAATCCCAAGCCTTAGCTGACTTTGTGGCAGATTTTAGTAGTGACTTGCAAAAGGAAGCTGAGTTGGAAGTCCAACAGCTAGAAGAAACTAAGGATCCTTGGATACTCTTCACTGATGGTGCTTCTAATGTCAAAGGAACAGGGCTTGGAATACTACTAAAATCGCCACAGGGGGACATAATACCCCACTCCATAGCTTGTGAGTTCCAAACTACTAATAATGAGGCTGAGTATGAAGCCTTGATAGCTGGTTTGCAAATTGCTAAGCATATGAGGAGCAGGTATCTTGAGGTACATGTAGATTCGTTGTTAATTACTAATCACTTTAATGGATCCTATGCTGTTAAAGGTGAAAACCTAATCAAATATTTAGAGATAGTCAAAGAATTGGCACTCTGTTTTGTTTCCTTTAGTTTGACACAGGTACCAAGGGAAGAGAATGCAGAGGCTGATGCATTAGCCAATCTAGGATCATCCTTGAAGATCCCGGAGGATATCAAGATCCCTATTATCCACATCCTGACCCCTGCTATCGAGGATCATGTAGCCATGGAGATAGGAGAGGATTCTGCAATCATCCCTAGTGATGATACTCAACCTCATTCAGGATCATGGATCCTTCCAATCATGAGATACATACAACATGGAGAGATTCCTACAGGAGAAAACCCTAGGGCTTTCAAAATCAAGGTATCTCAATTTACAATATTGAATAATATGTTGTATAAACGATCTCTTGCAGGACCATATCTAAGATGCATTGAGGATCCTGAAATCCAAGAAGTCCTAAAGGATTTCCATGAAGGAGATTGTGGAAACCACACTGGGGGCAGGGCATTATTCTCCAGGATCCTAAGGACAGGATACTACTGGCCTACTATGAAGAAGGATGCTGTGGAGTATGCCAAGAAGTGTGATCCTTGTCAGAGACATAGTAATATCCTTCACCAACCAGCAGAACTTTTGCATCCTATATCCTCTTCTTGGCCATTTATGAGATGGGGAATGGATATAGTTGGTAAGCTTCCTAAGGCACCTGGTGGAAAAGTATTCATGCTTGCTATGACTGACTACTTCTCCAAGTGGATAGAGGCTGAAGCCTTTGCTCAAGTCAGAGAAAAACAAGTGATATCCTTTATTAAGAGAAATATTATTTCTAGATTTGGTATCCCTTCTGAAATTGTTTGTGATAATGGATCCCAATTTATTGGGAGTAGAACTACTAACTTTTGTGACAGCTGGGGCCTACAACAAAGGAATTTGGCAAGGATAAGGATGGCCAGTTATCAACAAAGGATGGCTGGAGCCTACAACAAGAATGTCAGGATCAGGAAATTCCAAGTTGGTGATATGGTGTTAAGGAAAGCATTTCAGAATACCACCAATCCTGCTGATGGGAAGTTAGCACCAAAGTGGGAAGGCCCCTGTTTGATTGAAGCCAAAGCAGGAAAGGGGGCATATCGATTGCTAACAATGGAAGGTGATTTGCTACCAAGAGCTTGGAATGCTGTCCACTTGAAGAAATATTTCATGTAATAAGGATCCATGATCCTTAGCTAACAAGTATCCTTGAAGGATCCTTACAAGACAGAAGATCCTCATTTTGGTAATGATCTGATCTTAGACTATTTCACTTTTTAATTATCATATATATAAGGATAGGGATCATGGATCCTTTATCCTCCTTTCACTTGAATCTGAGTTTTGCAGAAGGTTTAGGTATCCTTAACAAAGGATTGAGTATCCACAGAAGTATCCAGTTATTTGGGCTTGACCCCAGTTTGGGCCTGTCCCCAATATCGCCAGTAGCGCACGATGATCCTGGTACAGTTCATGGCAATGGGACCAGTACTCGCTTTAGGGGCTGATAATTTCATTGTACTGGCTGTATTCAGGATCCTACGTATAATTGTAGACGTACCATACATCCGTTCCTAAGGTTTCTAACGTTTTCACGTTAGCTAAGGTTTTGGCATTTTCATGTCACTAAGTTTGGATAGTCGCCAGTGAGGGCCATACTCCAGTTTACACACGATCCTTTGGGCTTGTCCCCAGTTATCCTTGGGCTTGTCCCTAGTTAACCTTGGGCTTGTCCCCAGTTATCCTTTGGGCTTGTCCCCAGTTATCCTTTGGGCTTGTCCCCAGTATATTGGGTTTGTCCCTAGAATTGTTGGGCTTGTCCCCAGTTACTAACTTTTATCTTATATTGGCTTAGTCCCAAGTTGTATCCTATTTCAGGTTTTTGAAGCTAAACGACCAAGGATCCTTGATCCTTACCTTCTACTAAAGTTTGTCTTTTGGTTATCCTGATTATAAGTGTTAAAGGTTTGGATCCTAATTTGGATTCTCAGGTATGATCTTTAATTACTTTGATTTTATTTATTATTTACATGAGTGACCCTTATCCTTTGACAACTGAACTTATGATCCTTAAATTACACTACTTTTCAGAACTTGTCGACTATAGGATATGTGATCCTTGATCATATCCTAAACTTTTTGAGGATATTTATTAAATTTTTTCTTCTTTACTTAATAAATTCATACAATATATATATATATCACAACAATTGAAAAGTAAAGTATTCACAAGGATAACAACACGGGAAATAGCAAAAAAGTTAAGGTTTTATTTATTCACAAAACGTTAAACCCTTCAAGGTTGTCAAAATTGCCAACCCACGTTTCTACCAGTAAAACGTGGCCCGTCCACATGGGTTGGCAAAGGGTGTCCATTGTTAACGGGTCTTAAGAGTGCAGGAAATAAAAGATGGCAGGATAACAAGTGGCTTCATCCCCCAAACAGAGGATCCATCCACCACCCATTATCCTACCTATTGTCTAAGGATCCATGATCCATAACCCTAGAAACTATTGTTCGAATACAACCCAACATTGTTTCAAAACACCATAACCAAAACACTTTCAAATCCTAAAAAAATGGGCTTCGGCCGCATCTAGAAATTTCCATCATCGCCCATTCCTGCAGATTACACCTTTGCTGCATCACCATCACCTTCACCAGCTCCTCTAGCTCCGGCATCACCCACATGATCCTTAACCCCACTGCTGCCAGCCTCGATTGCTAGGACCTCACCAGCCTCTTCTTCGTCATCCAGCTCAGCCAACCTAGCCTTCCAGCCCTCTATGTCCCAGTTGCTCTTGTCAAAGTTAGGATCTTGAGCTTCTTGGGCCATCTGTAACTTGGTTTTGTACATAGCAATGGCAGCGGAGACTTCAGCATCATTTGTGATTTCAGACTTCTCCTGATCAGCAATGATATGAGCCAGGACAAGTTCCTTCTTCACCAGATTTACATCATTTTCGAGGGAGGCAATCTTCTGATCCTTGGCCAGCATGATCTTTTGGAGGTCCAAACACTTTAGCTCAACCTCTTCAAGACTCCCTACGTAATCTTGGATTTCAGCAAATTTCTGCAAAAGAAAGGATACAATTCAGGATCCCTTACCCTCAGTATGGAAGGATCATGTAGAAGAATCACATTTAAGGATCAGTTATTCTCACCTCAGCAACGTATTCTTCGAACTGATGCTGGATCAGAGGCAGACCTTCAAGGGTATCAGCAGTCTTCCTTTTCTTTCCGCCCTTTCCCTTAGAAGTGGTTGCCTTGGGGACCGTGACATATGGACTAGCAGCAGGCTTCTTCTTTGCGGATCGGACAGCATCGAGGTCAGTGACACTGAAACGAGTAGCAGACTTCGATGATTTTCCAGCACCTACACATCCAAAACAGATAAGTATCCTTATTTAATTTTAATTTAAACATTTAGTTATGCACAAAATGGGATACTTGTTTTGGTCAAAAATCTGATGAGGATAATGCAACCAAACTCTCTGTTATGGGGTATGATGCTTGAAATGTATAACAATGATAAGGATCACTTCAATGTAAATTGCACAAACGACACAAAGATTTGTACGAGGAAAAAGCCCTTGATCAAGAGTTGATCTCCGGCACCCCGGGTGATGGAAACTACCGATCACCAAGCTTAAATAAATCAATAAATGTTTACAACTTCGGATAGTAACGAGCTAGGTACAAGGATCACTAGTGTGAAATGTGTAAAAGTGAGTGAAAACTGTTAAGTGTTTGTCGAGAGCTTCAAGAGTGCGATTGTACGAGAGTGTGTGTAGCTGAAAATGGCTAAGTGTTCTAAATTCTAGCTCATCACCCCTTTAAAAATAGAAGTTAACTACACTAACAAACTATCCGACTTTTGTGCCAAGCTCCCACGTTCTCCACAACGTCCATTTCCAGTCAAACGTGTGCGAAATACCTGTGGAATATTCCATAGTTACGTTTCCAAGACCAAGTCAAGCTTGGTACTCCTGCAATATAATACGAAACACAAACAAACAATCGTTAGTATGAGGATCCTTAAGGTGATCCATGATCCTGATCCTGAAGCTCTTCTGAGGATCACTATCTGTCACAGAAGTAAGGATCATTAATTAGGATAACAAGTAAGGATCACTAATTGTTAGAAAATCCTCCCCTAACAATTGCCCCCAAAATATAAGGAGTGATATGTAAAATGAACGAATTATATTTTCTTGATCTTATCCACAACTAACTATCGTAAATATAGCCGTTGTTGTAGAACTATCCGTTGCAACTATGACGGCACAGAAGTGACAACCCTACAAATCATGATTATAAATAGGAGATAGAGATATGATCGTTTGCATTTAAATTTCAGAAATACTCCCTTTATAACTGCATCCGAAGATAAACAGGTATCCTCTCTTCATCTTCTTCTTTCTTTTGCTCTGTTTTCCGTCTCCTTCCCTCATTCTGTCAAAGATGTTACTCCGGAACTCCCCAGCTAAGGATCACCCGAAAAACAGCCCACCGAAAAGCCAGGGGATCATCGAAGATTCCATAAAAGAACGCTGCTGTTTCAACGATGCACAGATTGATAGGATCCGCCACTGCTTCCCGGCGAACACCGAGTTTAGACCTTTTGATCCCAATGCCCTGAGTGATCACATTTCCGAAAATTGGGTTGCTTTTCCTGTCACTCCGTTCACCATAGGCTATACATATCCTTTTCCAGCCTTCACCCAATCTTTCTTTTCCCTAACCGGCATCTCTTATATCCAAGCCAAGCCGATGATCTGGAGGGTTTTGTATACCCTTGAAAGGATCATCGAGCAGGAAGGGATAGACCTAGGAATGTCAGAGCTGGGAGAGCTGTATGATCTTACTACCTTTGGTTCTCATCGCTATTTGTTTAAACGTAAACCTGGTGAGGAACACCCGATCTTCAAAGCTACCAAGAATGATGCTAACTGGAAGCGGCGTTTCTTTTTCGTCAAGAGAGATTCTATTGATGATGGAAAGGATCTACCCAAGAAATGGGCTACCCATGGTAGGGTGGAGGATCCTGAGAAGGATCACCAGAGAACTATCTTTTGATATAAGGATCACTTATATATTTTTGCTTTCTTGTTATGCAGCTATCACCGTTTCACACCTCAGACTGTCTCCCGCTGCCAAAGAGAGACTCATCGCTTTCAAGAAACTTGATCCTGAAACAAGAACTTTCAAGACAACCAGCCAGGATTCTCAAGAGGTATCCTCAGGATCTGTCACGATGTCAAGTAAGTATCTTTGTTTTAAAATTCAAATAAATAGTAAAATATTAGTGAAGTAAAGATACTTATCTTGTTTTGGTTGTGTAGGCGCTGGAAAATCCACCAAGTCTGCTTCAAAGTTCAGTGTCACCGATCTCACCACCGTCAGATCCTCCAAGAGAAAGGCTCCTACCAGCCCGACAGCTTCAGTCCCCAAGGCACCCCTCAAAGGAAAGGGAATCAAGAAGAGAAAGGCCTCCGAGGCTGAGAATCTGCAGGGTCTGCCTCTGATCCGCCACCAATTCCTTGAGTACTTCAATGATGTAAGGATCACTGTCTCTGCTCATATATCCTGCTGACATATCCTGCTGATTTGAGGATCACTTGGTCCTGACCTTATCTTTTATCCCCTTTACAGAAATTCGCTGAGATTGAGGACTATGTTGGCCACGTTGAGGATCAGGATAGGAAGATTGCCAACCTCCAGCAGGTTGCATTGCTAAAGGACCTCAAAATTGCTGACCTCCAAAAGGATCTCAAAGATGCCAAAACTGAAACGGCCAAGATTCTGATCAATTTTGATTATGAGAAGCAAGAGATCACAGATGATGCCAAAGTCTCTGCCGCCATAGCAATGTACAAGACCAAGCTGCAAATGGCCTTGGAAGCTCAGGATCCTGCCTTTGACAAAAGCACCTGGGATGTGGAAGGCTGGAAGGCAAGACTGGCTGAATTGGATGATGAAGAGGAGGCTGAAGAGATCCTGACGATCGAGGCTGGAAGCAAGGGCGAAGGTGGTGAAGCAAGTGGAGCCAGAGGTGGTGATGCAGGGAAGGCTTAGGCTGCATGATTGGGCGATGATGGAAACTTCTAGACATAGCCGGAGCCCAATTTTTTTAGTTTGATGGTTGTTTTGTTGAACAATTGGATGGTTTGTACTGAACAATAGGTTTTAGGATTAAGGGTCATGTATGATCCTTTGGACAATAGGTAGGATTGCAAATGGTGGAGGGATCTTCTGTTTGGGGGATGAAACCATTGTGATCCTGCCGCCTTTATATTCCTGCACTACTTTTGAACCTATTATCATGGACACCCTTTACCCACCCCAGCGGACGGGCCACGTATTGCTGGTAGATGCTCGGGGTAGGTAATTTTGACAACCTTTTAAGGGTTAATCTTTTGTTAATAAATAAAACTTTAATCTTTTGTCGCTTATCTTGTATTGTTATCCTTTTTGTCTCTTTAATTCTCAATTGTTTTGATGTACACTTATTGAATAAACGACTTTGAACAGGTCAGATTGAAAATATTTAGGACATGATTCATGATCAAATATCCTATAGTTAAAGAATCCCAAAAAGTAATATATTTTAAGGATCACAAGTTTAGTTGTCAAATTTTAAGGGTTATTCAAATAAACAATGAATAGAATTAAAAATAGTCAAGGATCATACCTGAGGATCCAGGTTAGGATCCTATCCATAATAAGGATAACTATAAGATAAACCTTAGAGAGAAATAAGGATCAAGGATCCCTAGTTGTTTATCTTCAAGGACCTGAAATAGAGCATAACTTGGGACTAAGCCAATATAAGATAAGAGTTAGCAACTGGGGACAAGCCCAAGGATAACTGGGGACAAGCCCAAGGATCGTATGTAAACTGGAGTATGGCCCTAACTGGCGACTATCCAAACTTAGTGACATGAAAATGCCAAAACCTTAGCTAACGTGAAAACGTTAGAAACCTTAGGAACGGATGTATGGTACGTCTACCATTATACGTAGGATCCTAGGTATAGCCAGTACAATGGAATTATCAGCCCCTAAAGCGAGTACTGGTCCCACTGCCTTGAACTATACCAGGATCATCATGCGCTACAGGTGGAACTGGGGTCAAGCCCAAATAACTGGGGTTAAACCCAAGGAACGGATTGCTTCTGCAGATAACCAATATTTTGCTAAGGATACCTGAACTTTCAAAACTTAAAATCACGTGAGAGATGGATAAAGGACACATGATCCTTATCCTTATATGAGAAAATAAAGAAATGGAATAGTTCAAGATTAGGATATTACCAAAGTAAGGATCACCGATACTTTAAGGATCCTTCAAGGATAACTCCAATGTAAGGATCATCTGTACGATGAGGATCCTGCTCACATGAAATATTTCTTCAAGTGGACAGCATTCCAAGCTCTTGGTAGCAAATCACCTTCCATGGTTAGCAATCTATATGCCCCCTTTCCTGCTTCAGCTTCAATCAAATAAGGGCCTTCCCATTTTGGAGTCAATTTTCCATCAGCAGGATTGGTGGTATTCTGAAATGCTTTCCTTAATACCATATCTCCAATTTGAAACTTCCTGATCCTGACATTTTTGTTGTAAGCACCGGCCATTCTTTGTTGGTAACTGGTCATCCTTATCCTAGCCAAGTCCCTGATTTCTTCAATAGTATCCAGGTCTTGAGCCAAGTTCTCATCATTTTCCTCAGGATCACGGGTACTTGTTCTAGCAGTTGGAACCACCATTTCTGTTGGGATCACTGATTTTGCCCCAAATACCAAAGAGAATGACGTTTGACCAGTTGCATTCTTAGGGGTTGTCCTATCAGCCCAAAGCACATAAGGTACTTCTTCTGCCCATTTCCCTTTCTTGGATCCAAGCTTCTTCTTCAAATTGTTGATGATGATCTTGTTGGATGATTCTGCTTGACCATTAGCTTGTGGGTGGACTGGTGTTGATGTTATCATCTTAATCCCCCAGGTGTCACAAAAGTTAGTGGTTCTGCCCCCAATGAATTGGGAACCATTATCACATATAATTTCAGAAGGAATACCGAATCTAGTTATAATATTTCTTTTAATGAAGGATATAACTTCCTTTTCTCTGACTTGGGCAAAAGCTTCAGCCTCTATCCACTTGGAGAAGTAATCAGTCATAGCTAGCATGAACACTTTTCCACCAGGTGCCTTAGGGAGCTTACCAACTATATCCATACCCCATCTCATAAATGGCCAAGAGGAGGATATAGGATGCAAAAATTCAGCTGGTTGATGAAGGATGTTGATGTGTCTCTGACAAGGATCACATCTCTTAGCATACTCCACAACATCTCTCTTCATAGTTGGCCAGTAGTATCCTGTCCTCAGGATCCATGAGAATAATGCCCTGCCCCTAGTGTGGTTTCCACAATCTCCTTCATGGAAGTCTTTTAAAACTTCTTGGATTTCAGGATCCTCAATGCATCTCAAGTATGGTCCTGCAAGAGATCGTATATACAACATATTATTTAAAATTGTGAATTGAGATACCTTAATTTTGAAAGCCCTAGGGTTTTCTCCTGTAGGAATCTCCCCATGTTGTAAGTATCTCATGATTGGTGAGATCCATGATCCTGGTCCTGAATGGGATTGAGTATCCTCACTAGGGATAATTGCAGAATTATTTCCTATCTCCATAGCCACATGATCCTCGATAGCCGGGGTCAGGATATGGATAATAGGGATCTTGATATCCTCCGGGATCTTCAAAGATGATCCTAAGTTAGCCAATGCATCAGCTTCTGTATTTTCTTCCCTTGGTACCTGTGTCAAACTAAAGGAAACAAAGGAGAGTGCCAATTCTTTGACTATCTCTAAATATTTGGTTAGCTTTTCACCTTTAACAGCATAGGATCCATTAAAGTGGTTTGTAATTAACAATGAATCTACATGTACCTCAAGATACCTGATCCCCATATGCTTAGCAATTTGCAAACCAGCAATTAAGGCTTCATATTCAGCCTCATTGTTAGTGGTTTGGAACTCACAAGCTATAGAGTGGGGTATTATGTCCCCCTGTGGCGATTTTAGTAGTATTCCAAGCCCTGTGCCTTTGACATTTGAGGATCCATCAGTATAGAGTATCCAAGGATCCTTGGTCTCCTCTAGCTGCTGGACTTCTAACTCAGCTTCTTTTTGTAAATCACTACTGAAATCAACCACAAAGTCAGCTAGTGCTTGGGATTTGATGGCTGTCCTAGGCTCATATCTTATATCATAGGCACTAAGCTTCACTGCCCACTTAGCCATCCTTCCTGACATCTCTGGTTTCCTGAGGACATTCTTAATTGGAAAATTAGTTTTAACAACAATAACATGAGTTTCAAAATAATGTCTCAACTTAGTAGATGCCATAATTAATGCAAGAATAAGCTTTTCAAGGTGTGAATACCTGGATTCGGCATCAAGTAAACTTTTTTCTTACATAATAGACAGGATGTTGTGTACCTTCATGATCCTTAACAGGGACCGCACTTACTGCTTTTGAGGATACTGCAAGATACAAGGATAACACATCGCCTTTTTCTGGTTTCATCAAGGCCGGGGCTGAGGATAGGTAATCTTTGAGAGCTCTTAAGGCATTTTCATGCTTCTCAGTCCACTCAAATTTCTTGTTCTTCCTTAGGATATTATAGAATTCTTTGCACTTCTCCGAGGATTTGGATATAAATCTGTTCAAAGCTGCTATCCTGCCTGTTAGCCTTTGGACATCCTTAGCATTGGCCGGAGATTTGATATTCACTAAGGCTTTGATTTGTTCCGGGCTAGCTTCAATGCCTCTCTTGGTCACCATATATCCTAAGAATTTACCTGCTTTAACACCAAAGTGACATTTTGAAGGATTAAGTTTCATGTTATATCTGTCAAGGATATTGAATGCTTCCTCCAAGTCTCTTAGGTGATCCTCAGCCTTTATTGATTTTACCACCATATCGTCTATGTAAACCTCCATAGTCTGTCCAATCTGATCCTTGAACATCATATTCACCAGCCTTTGATAAGTTGCACCTGCATTTCTTAGTCCGAACGGCATAGCAATATAGCAATATATACCAGTTGGAGTCATGAAGGCTGTATCCTCTTGATCGGATGGTTCCATTTGGATTTGTTGAAATCCAGATGAAGCATCCATAAAAGTTAAGAGTTCATGACCCGCAGTTGCATCCACCATGGAGTCAATGTGGGGTAATGGGAAAGGATCCTTGGGACATGCCTTATTTAAATCTGTGAAATCGACACATACCCTCCACTTTCCATTTTTCTTTTGAACAACACCCACATTGGCCAACCATCTTGGATACTTGACCTCTCTAATCATACCTGCCCAGAGCAATTTCTCTACCTCTTCCTGGATAATGGCATTTCTTTCAGGTGCAAACTTCCTCCTTTTTTGATGGATTGGTTTGAATGACCTGTCGATGCCAAGTTTATGAGTGATAATATCCTTAGATATACCTGTCATATCCTCATGCTTCCATGCAAAGGTAGTTTTCCTCCTTTTGAGGAAGGATACGAGGTCTTCTTTCATATCGCCAAGGATCCCTGATCCGATATAGATTTTAGATTCAGGATCATGAGGATCCATGAGGATTTCTACCACATCCTGCTCTCTTGCCTCCAAGACATCCCTTGGAGGATACTTTAATTTCTATTGCTCCCTTGACTTCGAGGCTGGTTTCATCGATGAAGTATAGCAATTCTTAGCCTCCTGCTGATCACTATCAATCTTGACTATTCCCCAAGGACTAGGGAGCTTCACACATTGATGGTAAGTAGATGGGACTGCCTTCATATCGTGTATCCAGGGCCTGCCAAGGATAACATTACAACAAGATAAACAGTCAATAACACAAAATTTTTTATAAGAATGTAGGCCTTCGATGTATATTGGGAGCTTAATGTCCCCCAGGGTATTCTTAGTTTCGCCACTAAATCCCACGAGCACGGAGGATCTTGGTATGATATCTGATTCAGGGATACCCAACTTCTTTAGAACATCAAGCTGGATAATGTTCACTGAGCTTCCTCCGTCTATAAGGATCCTGCGGATAAAATGGTTAGAAATGAAAAGAGTAATAACTAAACCATCGTGATGAGGATCCTGGATATCAATACGATCATCCTCATCAAAGGTTATGACTTTTCCTTTGGAGACACTTGATGTTCGAACGGGTCTTTCTCCACTATCCAATTTAGTCTCCTTTGCGTGCCTTTTAGCTGCTGAGAAGGATGTGCCGCAAATGTCTGATCCTCCAGAAATAAAGTTTATTACTTGTGCATCTGCTGGAGGGGCCGGAGCTTTCTCGAGGATCCTTTCAGGATCCTGAGTCCTTGACTTTTTTCTACCCAACAGTTCTTTTAGATGCCCCTTGCTCAACAAGTATCCAATTTCCTTTCTTAGTGCAATGCATTCTTCTGTGAGATGCCCAAAATCTTCATGGTATGCACACCACTTTGATTTATCTTTGGTTGCAGTTGGTCTGTCATTTTTTCTAGGCCATCTGGCTTTATCACCTAGATTCTGCATCGCAAGGATTAGTTCATTGTTATCAACAGAAAAACATTATTCAGAGATTGGAGGATAATCCTCATCATCCTCCTCTTGTTCAACAGCATGCACATTCTGGTTATCAGATCTATTGTAGGATCTGAACTTGTTCTTGAATGAGGATCCTTGCTTATCTTGCTTTGAGGATCCTGCTAACCTCTCCTGGATCCTTTTGTCATCCTCTAGCCGGATGAACCTAAGGGCCCGGGTTCTTACCTCATCTAAGTTCCTGCATGGTGTCATAACAAGATCATCATAGAATAACGAATCTCTAAGCAATCCCATTTTAAAGGCCTCAACAGCCGTGGCTGTATCCAAGTTGGGAATGTCTAAGGATTCTTTACTAAATTTGGTAATGTAATCCTTTAATGATTCATTATGACCCTGGGTTATCCTATATAGATCACTAGTTAATCGTTCAAATTTTCTACTACAAGAAAACTGATTATTAAATAGGTTAACTAGATTAGCAAATGAGGTAATAGAGTAGGGGGGAAGACTTAGCAGCCATTTGAGAGCTGATCCAGTAAGAGTGGATCCGAATCCTTTGCACAGGCATGCTTCTTTTAACCTTTCTGGGATTGGATTGATCTCCATCCTCTCCCTGTATTGTGCTATGTGTTCCTCAGGATCCGTCGAACCATCATACAACTTCATGGTTGGCACATGGAACTCTTGGGTATCTCAGCATCACAGATTGGTGGTGCAAAACGAGATATCCTGTGGCTCCCATCTGCAATCTATGGGATAGGTTTGACCACTCCTGGAACACTTGATATCATATCCTTCAACTTTTGCAACTCTCTGGCCATGGCGTGGTTGATACCTGGATCCTGCATAAGGCCATGGTTAGTAGTATAAGAATTATTAAAAGTGTTACCTCCCATTGGATTCAAATTAGGAAGAATGGATGTTAATCCATATTGTTGGGGCTCTGGAATGATCGAAGGACCAGTAGAAGCAATGGTCTGCATCAGAATAAAATCTCCCTGATGGACATCTGAACTTCCTGTTTGCAAACTCCTCAAGGATCCTGGCATCTGGAAGGATCCCTAAAACTGGGACGATCCTGGAACAAAGGAGGATCCTTGAACCTGGGATGATCCTGGAACAAAGGAGGATCCTTGAACCTGGAATGATCCTGGAACAAAGGAGGATCCTTGAACCTGGGATGATCCTGGAACAAAGGAGGATCCTTGAACCTAGGAGGATCCTGGAACAAAGGAGGATCCTTGAACCTGGGATGATCCTGGAACAAAGGAGGATCCTTGAACCTGGGATGATCCTGGAACAAAGGAGGATCCTTGAACCTGGGATGATCCTGGAACAAAGGAGGATCCTTGAATCTGTTGCGCTCCTGAGTACCCTCCTGAATTCATGAAGGATCCCATATGCTGAAGATAGGATCCTGCTGGCTGGAAATATGAACCTGATGCCTGGGTCACTGTTGTTGCTCCGTAGTGCACTCCTTTTGGTCCACCCACATATTGAACATCTGGACCCACTGATGGCTGAGAAGTAATCACCGGAGTATCAAAATTCAAAGATCTGGGCATCAGTGGGGAATGATCCTCTGCCGTTTTCTTTTGTTTCTTGAGATCTCCGATTTCTTTGAGAATTCTTTCATTGGTCTTATCCTGTTGCTGTATATGATCCTTCATCTGCAAAATCAAAGTAAACATGTCACTAGTAGTGGGAGTGTAAGAAGCAGAAGAAGTTGGAGGTTTGGAGAAAATGGGAGTTGGTTTCTTCTCGGCATTTTTCTGAGGTCCAGAAGGTGGTGGAGGCAAAGGTGGAATGCCCTGAGATGAATTGACCGCAGACATTGCAGTAGAGGTATTCTTCAATGATGAAGCCATGTATTTGTATGCAATGAACCGGAATGATCACCAACAGAAAAACTTCTTAGGAATGAAGCACCAATTGCCCCACGGTGGGCGCCAAACTGTTTTGGTCAAAAATCTGATGAGGATAATGCAACCAAACTCTCTGTTATGGGGTATGATGCTTGAAATGTATAACAATGATAAGGATCACTTCAATGTAAATTTCACAAACGACACAAAGATTTGTATGGGGAAAAAGCCCTTGATCAAGAGTTGATCTCCGGCACAAAAAACCCCAGGTGATGGAAACTACCGATCACCAAGCTTAAATAAATCAATAAATGTTTACAACTTCGGATAGTAACGAGCTAGGTACAAGGATCACTAGTGTGAAATGTGTAAAAGTGAGTGAAAACTGTTAAGTGTTTGTCGAGAGCTTCAAGAGTGCGATTGTACGAGAGTGTGTGTAGCTGAAAATGGCTAAGTGTTCTAAATTCTAGCTCGTCACCCCTTTAAAAATAGAAGTTAACTACACTAACAAACTATCCGACTTTTGTGCCAAGCTCCCACGTTCTCCACAGCGTCCATTTCCAGTCAAACGTGTGCGAAATACCCGTGGAATATTCCATAGTTACGTTGCCAAGACCAAGTCAAGCTTGTTACTCCTGCAATATAATACGAAACACAAACAAACAATCGTTAGTATGAGGATCCTTAAGGTGATCCATGATCCTGATCCTGAAGCTCTTCTGAGGATCACTATCTGTCACAGAAGTAAGGATCATTAATTAGGATAACAAGTAAGGATCACTAATTGTTAGAAAATCCTCCCCTAACAATACTTACTTGACATCGTAACAGAGCCTGAGGATACTTCTTGAGAATCCTGGGTATTTGCTTGAAATGATCTTATTGCAGGATCAAGTTTTCGGAAAGCAGCGAGCCTCTCCTTGGTGGCAGGCGATGGAATAATATGCGAAACAGAGACAGCTGCACAAAAGAAACAAAAGGATGTTAGTGATCCTCAGCAGAAACAAGGTTATCCTGTGATCCTTCTAAGGGTCCTCTATCCTACCGTGGATGGCCCACTTTCTTGGCAGATCCTTCCCATCAGGGATGGAATCCCTTCTGACAACGGAGAATCGCCTTTTCCAGTTGGTGTCATTCTTAGTGGTTTTGAGGATGGAGTGTTCTTCACCGGGTTTGTGTTTGAATAGATATCGATGAGATCCATGGCTCACAAGGTTGTACATTTCTGCTAACTCCGACATTCCCAGATCAATACCTTCATGCTCAATGATTCTTTCAAGGGTATACAAGACCCTCCACATCATTGGCATCGCTTGGATGTAGGAGATGCCGGTGAGAGAGAAGAAAGATTGGGTGAAATCAGGAAAAGGATACGAGTATCCTATCATAAATGGGGTGACCGAAAAAGCTACCCAGGTTTCAGAAACAAAGTCGCTTTGGACGGTGGGGTCAAAAGCTTTAAAAATGGTTCTCGATGGAAAACAATGGCGAATCCTGTCTATCTGCGGATCAGTAAAGCAGCTTCGTTCCTTCGCAGAGTCTTCGATGATCCCTTGGCTCTTCAAGGACTGTCCTTTTTGTGATCCTTAGCCGGTGAAGATCTTAGCATCATCTTGGTCATGATGATGGTGAAGAAGAAGAAACAGAATGAGAATATGAAGAGAGAAAGGAAAGAGAAGTACCTGATCAGATCTTCGAATGAGGATTTAAAGGATGAAATGCACGAATTTAAATGCTTCCTAACCCTTATCTCTAACTTCAATTTATAATCATGATTTTGCAGGATAGTCACTTCAATGACGTCAGATTGGCAATGGCTAGTCAGAATGTAACGGCTATATATCCGTTGGTTTGTTACGGATAAGAACGAGAAAATATAACTCGTTTATTTACACTTTACTCCTTATATTTTGGGGGCAATTGTTAGGGGAGGATTTTCCAAAGATCAGTGATCCTCAATTACTGTCGGGCTTAGGGATCCTTAATTCTGTTTGAATTAGTGATCCTCAGAGAGTATTGTAGGATCAGGATCCAGGATTATCATAGTGATCCTTACACTAACGATTGTCTGCTTTGAATATGATGTTGTTTTGCAGGAGTACGTGCTTGGACTTGATCTTGGCGATATTCCTGGAGCATATTCCTTTTTTATTCCGCACATGCTTGACTAATATGTACGTTATGGAGGTCGTGAAAGACTTGCATGAAATGCGGATAGTTAGTTAGCTTAGATATTTTCCAAATTTATAAGGGGATAGCGAGCTAGATTAGAACACTTAGCTATTTTTGGCTAAACACACACACTCGTAACTGCTCTCATCAGCTCTCAACAGTTTGCTCGGCGATTACACACTTTTTTGCACATTAAACTCTAGTGATCCTTGTAACAAGCTCGCTATCATCCAAAGTTGTAATACATTTTCTGTTTAATCTGAGTTGGTGATCGGTAGTTTCCATCACCCGAGGTTTTTTATGCCGGAGATCAACTCTTGATCAAGGGCTTTTTCCTCGTATAAATCATTGTGTCACTTGTTCATTACATTTCTGAGTGATCCTTAATATTGTTCATTGATTCAAGCATCACACCTCACAACAAAAGATTTGGTTGCATTATCTTTGCTTGATTTTTGACCAAAACAGTCGGCCAAAGGAGAATCATGACGCCACCAGGATCAATGTAACTGGTGCAAAGCTCCAAGCATTAATTGACAATGCTGTCACCAAAGCCATAGATAGGCAGTATAGTGAATCGAGTAGTACTCGAAGCAGGACCCAATCAGCAACTCATTCTAAGCCTAAACCTCACTCTGAGGCTCATAGTAAGCCACCCTCCAAACTAGATAAGCCAAAGAAAGATGATGACGATCATCACTCCTCCAATCAGCAAAGCGTTCCGTCAAAGAAGATCGAGCTTAAACAGGAACCGCGTGGTAAGTCCTTACATATAAGTACTTCGTCTCATGCAAACCCAAGGATTTCACTGGGGAAAAAGGAGCTGTCGACTGCATGACTTGGTTAGACGAAATGGATACCGTGGTTGATATCAGTGGATGCACTGATAAGGATGTGGTAAATTTTGTATCTCAGTCATTCAAGGGTGAGGCACTAGCTTGGTGGAGATCTTTGATCCAAGCTACGGGAAAAATCCCATTGTACAATCTGTCCTGGGAGCAGTTTGTGACGTTGATCAAGGAAAACTACTGCCCTCAGCATGAGATTGAAAAGATTGAATCTGATTTCTTGTCTTTGGTTATGAAGAACCTGGATTGTCAAGCCTACCTCACAAGCTTCAACACTATGTCAAGGTTGGTTCCTTATCTTGTGACACCAGAACCCAAGAGAATAGCTCGTTTCATCGGGGGTTTAGCCCCAGAGATTAAGGCCAGTGTGAAGGCCTCTAGACCAGCTACCTTCCGGTCTACAGCTGATATAGCATTATCTCTTACTCTGGACGCGGTCAGGCAGAGATCGCTAAGAAACACTGATGCTGAGAAAAGGAAGCATGAGAATGATAACTCACGGCGATCGGATAAGAGACATAGGGGAAGCAATGACTACAAAAAGAGTTCTGGATCCAAGAAAGATGGTCATCAGTCGGGTGATAAGCCCAAATGTTAAATCTGCAAGAAACATCATTTCGGGAAGTGCAGATATGAGTCGAAATCCCAGTCACAGCCAAGGGCATGTGGGATTTGCAAGTCTTCTGAGCACAGGACCTTAGACTGTAAGAAAATCAAGGATACTACGTGCTATAGCTGCAATGAAAAAGGGCATATCAGGTCCAACTGCCCAAAACTTGCAGAGAAGACTGAGGATGGGAAAAAGACTAATGCAAGAGTCTTCCGAATGGATGCAAAGGAAGCTGTTCAGGACGACAATGTGATCACAGGTACCTTCCTCATAAATGATGTTTACGCGAGGGTGCTATTTGATTCAGGAGCTGATAAATCATTTGTACATAATAAGTTTTGTAAGTTACTGAATTTACCTGTCAAAACCCTAAGTGTGAAATATGAGGTGGAATTAGCTGATGGTACCTTAGAAACCGCCTCAACTGTGTTAGATGGATGTTTCATATCCATTAGGAACCACTCCTTTCCACTGTCCTTACTTCTTTTGAAGTTAGCCGGTTTCGACATCGTTTTAGGCATGGACGGGTTATCTCATAACCAGGCTTAGATCGTTTGCAACAAGAAGCAAGCGGTGATCAAGACTCCGTCTGGTGAGCCACTCACCATACAGGGAGACACCCAGTATGGATTGCCTGAGCAAGTGTCTATGCTCAAGGCATCTAGATGCTTGAAGAAAGGTTGTGTCATTTACATGGCACAAGTGACTATTGATGAACCGAAGCCTAGGATTGAAGACATCCCCGTCATTTCTGAATACCCGGAAGTTTTCCATGAAGAACTACCTGGTTTACCACCAGATAGACAAGTAGAATTCAGAATCGACATCATCCCTGGAGCAGCACCGGTCACAAGAGCGCCTTATAGGTTGGCACCAACAGAGATGAAGGAATTAAGGACACAACTAGATGATTTGCTAGCCATAGGTTTTATACGTCCTAGCTCGCCCCATGGGGAGCGCCAATCCTGTTTGTGAAAAAGAAGGATGGACCGATGCATCTATGCATCGATTATCGTGAGCTTAATAAGGTCACTATCAAGAATAGGTATCCATTACCCAGGATCGACGATCTGTTCGATCAGTTGCAAGGGGCGAATTATTTCTCTAAGATTGACTTAAGGTCAGGCTATCATCAACAGAAAGTTAGAGATGAAGATGTGCACAAGACTGCATTTAGGACTCGTTATGGTCACTACGAGTTCCTAGTGATGCCCTTTGGGCTTACCAATGCACCAGCGGCATTCATGGACCTAATAAACCGTGTATGCAAGCCCTACTTGGATAAATTTGTCATCGTCTTCATTGATGACATCCTCATTTACTCGAAGAACCAAGTTGACCATGAGAAACATCTTCGCTGTATCCTTAAACTTCTACATCGTGAGAAACTCTACGCCAAATTTTCGAAGTGTGAATTTTGGCTTCGAGAAGTCCAATTCCTTGGACATGTGGTTAGTGAGCGTGGTATCCAAGTGGATCCCGCTAAGGTGGAAGCTGTTATGAATTGGCAAGAGCCAAAGACGCCCATAGAGATTCGTAGCTTCCTAGGTTTAGCAGGATATTATAGGCGATTTATTGAAAACTTCTCAAGGATTGCTGCACCCCTAACTTCGTTGACTAGAAAGAATATTAAGTTTAATTGGGGTCCTAAGCAGCAGGAATCCTTTGACATCCTTAAGCAAAAGTTGAGCAATGAACCTGTGTTAACATTGCCTGATGGAATAGAGGAATTTGTAGTATATTGTGATGCATCGCACACAGGTATGGGATGTGTGCTTATGCAGAAGGACAAGGTCATTGCCTATGCTTCTCGACAGTTAAAGGTGCACGAGAAGAACTACACCTCCCATGATTTGGAGTTGGGTGCCGTTGTATTTGAACTAAAACTGTGGAGGCATTACTTGTATGGAACTAAGTGTGTGATCTATTCGGATCACAAAAGCCTTCAACATCTGTTCAATCAGAAGGATTTGAACATGAGGCAACGACGATGGATGGAAACTTTGAATGATTATGACTGTGAGATCAGATACCATCCAGGCAAGGCAAATGTGGTTGCCGATGCCTTAAGTAGAAAGGAAAGGGTAAAGCCTATAAGAATCAATGCCAAGAGCATTAAGTTAAAGAATAGTTTGATTGAAAGATTGTTAGCTGCACAGAAGGAAGCTGTATTAGAAGCTAACTATCCTGATGAAAAGCTAGGAGTAACTGAAGAGCAATTATCTCAGGGCAAGGATGGAATCCTGAGATTAAATGGACGAATATGGGTTCCAATTTATGGAGGACTTCGGGATGTTATCCTCCAGGAAGCCCACAGTTCTAAATACTCCGTTCATCCTGTAGCTGATAAAATGTACCAGGATCTGAAGGCAAACTATTGGCGGATAGGCTTGAAGAAGTCTATAGCTGCCTATGTAGCTAAATGTTTGACGTGTACGCAAGTCAAAGCTGAACATCAGAAGCAGTCAGGTTTGCTACAACAGCCTGAACTTCCCACCAGGAAGTGGGAAATGGTGACGATGGATTTTATCACCAAGTTACCAAAGACAAAGAAAGGAAACGATACTATATGGGTAATAGTAGATAGACTGACTAAGTCAGCACATTTCCTACCCATTAAGGAGACTTATAGCTCTGACATGTTAGCCCAATTGTACGTAGATAAGATTGTATCTCTGCATGGTGTACCAGTGTCAATAATCTCTGACAGAGATACCAGATACACATCACATTTTTGGAAAAGTTTCCAACAATCTTTGGGCACGCCCTTAAATTTTAGTACGGCTTACCATCCTCAGACAGATGGGCAGAGTGAGCGTACAATCCAAACGTTGGAAGACATGCTACGTGCATGCGTAATTGATTTAGGTGGTAGTTGGGATAAGCACCTGCCATTGATCGAGTTCTCCTATAACAATAGCTACCATACAAGCATTAAGGTTGCGCCTTTTGAGGCATTATATGGTAGGAAATGCAGAACGCCTATTTGTTGGGCAGAAGTAGGAGAAGCTCAGTTATCAGGACCTGACATAGTCTTTGAAATGACGGACAAGATTGTCCAGATTCGCGACCGCCTGAAAGCTGTCAGGGATAGGCAGAAAAGCTACGTAGACTTAAGGCGTAAACCTCTAAAGTTCGAGGTTGGTGATAAAGTATTGCTTAAAGTATCACCCTGGAAGGGAGTGATGCATTTTGGTAAGAAAGGAAAATTAAGCCCAAGGTACATAGGACCATTTGAGATCATCGAATGTGTCGGATCCGTGGCCTATAAGTTAAACTTGCCTGAAGAGCTCAGTGGTATTCACAATGTATTCCACATCTGCAATCAAAAGAAATGTCTAGCTGATGAATCGCTAGTCATACCACATACGGATGTGCATATAGATGAGAGCTTGAAATTTGTGGAAAAACCTTTGTCGATCGAGGATCGACAGGTTAAGAAGCTTCTAAGGAAGCATGTGCCGATAGTAAAGGTCAAATGGGATGCCCGTAGAGGTCCGGAGTAGACGTGGGAGGTAGAGTCCACAATGAAAGAAAAGTACCCTCAATTGTTTCAGTAAATCTCGAGGTCGAGATTTCTTTTAAGGGGGTGAGGATGTAACACCTCAAAAATTTATGTCCAATAATGTACCGACACGTGTCATAAGCTTTAAACGTGTAAAAGATTACTTTAGAGGGACTAAAGTTGACAAACAAAGAAAGTGTGTGAATATAAGGGTTCAAAGTGTCAACAATGGATAAATATACTTTACAATAACCCTACACGATGTTTATACCCTTAAACGGATAAATCATGGATCATACGAAGCTAAGTGTGGAAGGAAGTGAGAGATTAAAAACTACAGGGGTTAAATGTGTCAACATGTTTAAGGTATACCTCTGAGTGACCTTTTAGCAAACCCGGAGCTTTGTAACGATAAATTATGCTCACTAGAATTTGTGAAAAAAAATTCACCAAGTTTCGTTATCGTATGAGAAAGTTATGACAATATTCGTATACGAGGGGTTAAAAGCGTCAACGTTGAAATTTATGACTTTTCGGGCGATCATAAAGTTAACCAAGGACTTAACAAAGTTTGTATATGTCTTGGAGTCCTTAAAAATCAAGTTAGAGGGCTTAAAATGCAAATTTGGAAGTTGAAACCGCGTTTGGAAATACCAAGGACCAAAAGTGCAAAAGATGAAACTTGTTTGCCTGGTTCTGGAAGGCCAGGCGGCCCGCGTAAGAATGCCCTATGGGCTTACGCGGCCCGTATGAATAGCACAGCGACAGAATTCACCTGCAGGTGTCTGTCCAGCTTGTTGCACCGCCTTAAAACCTTGTTTTTACATACCAGGGACTCCTCCACTGGTTTTTCATGCACTAGGGACTGTTGTCTTGATCTGGAAACATTGGTAGAGTTATTTGGCATGATCTTGGTGAATTGATTTCACTATATAAGACTCCCAAGTTTGCAACTCTTGTGCTCATTCATTTGCAAAGTTCACAAGACTCATTTCTGGAGCTCCTCTGATCAGCAACAAGTTTCCTTAGGCTTCCTAGTCGTGCTTAGGACTCTTGTAAGTGTCCTTAACCCTTCCTAATTTAGTTTAGCTTAGTTAATTAGCTAAAAGTCAAACCGTCGTAATTAAGGTTTGACTTCGAGATTAATCAATAATTGTTCAGTTAAATCTCGAATTAAAAGTACCTATAGGTTGGTAATTATGTGGGTAATAAACCCTTAAAAGGGTAACCTCTGATTCCCACTCTAACTAGGTCAATTGTCGGGTCAAAGCTAATCTTAAAAAGTCAACAGAAAGCTTATTTTCAAATTAATGCATAATTAGCAATGTAGAAGCCATGCAACCTGTTTTATCACTAATATAACTTGGTAATCAATGTAAGAACATGCCTAAACATGTTCCACCCAACAATTTTCAGTTTAGACTCGGATCGGAACCGAAAGTCGCATAATTTGACTTTTTCTTTGACTTTCAGTTCTGACCCGTTTAAGCATGTTTTAGAATTGCCTTAGAGCTTTATTTGGACCAGGTTTCATGTTAGTATAACCCTTTGTGATTATACAACTTGGTTTAATAGTTATCCGATTCATATGCATGTTTCCGTTAAATGCTTATATGTTGACTATTATGCCCATATGACCTTAAAACGTGATTTTTGAAAATGTAAAAGAGTAGAAACCTTAGTTGCTAATTTATAAACTTGCACCTAAAATTTGACATCAGTTTGAGCTCTAGATTAAGAGTTATGCTCAATAGCGTAATTAGAAAGCTTTTTGTTAATTAAACGGCGTAATTAGCATATAGCCTAGTTTAACCCACTTTTTGATATCAAAATTTTTACCCACTGATGTAATATAATATTTGGGGATTTTTGAAGATTTTTAATTAATTTTAGGCTGAGCATAACATAGGGTTGTAGCTTTAAATCGGTTATTGTCGGTTTTGCCCTTTTGGGCTATAAAATGAGTTTTACAAATCCGTTTGACCCCAAACCTTCTGCTACTAATTCTAAATGATAAATAAAGTATTTTAAGCTTTCTGGAATAATAAAAATATCAGATTTCTTATAAAACCCGGGAATGACTTAAAGTCGCCTTTTTAAGCGTTTTTAACGCATAGTATGTATAAAAACTATTTTAAACATATAAGGTTTGATACCTACTGATATTTTAAGTATATTTTTATACTTAAACAGTAAGCTAAAGTTTTAAACTCAGATTTCCAGATTTGACCTTTAAAGGCTATGTGAAATTACCAAAATGCCCCTACGGTGCATAGTTTGGTTATAATAGATAAATTTCACGTATATTTAGTACCCTACTGTTATGATTTATAAAAATAAGTATTTTTACTGATTATGTCAGACCTGTAACTCAGATTATTATTTAATCTCTTTTATAACTTTTAAAATGACCAAAATGCCCCTATGAGGCATAGTTTGAGTTTAAATCCATTTCGGGCATAATAGAAGATATCTTACTGATTTCACAACATATTTAAGGCATATTAACTTAGGAAACCTGTATATGACTCATATGGTTACCCGTTACGTATCTTGCGCATTCGGTTCGGGTTATGTAACTAGTTTGCATAAGTTGACCGAAACGGGTCAAACCTTATCATTTTTGTCTCAAAATCCAGAAGGTGTTTAGTTTACCCATATTATACAAGTCTTCAAACTTGTCGGGTCTAAATCACATTCTATTCCGGTCTTCGCTTAATCGTGCGTTTGAACCGTATCTTCTTTTAAAACTAACCGGTCTAAGTTTAGGCTTAATCAAAGACCCGTTAGGAATCTAAGAGGTTATTAAAAACCTTTGTTCCAGAATAGGAGACCCGGTAAAAGCTACACGCACTTGCTATTGTGATTAATACTTGCAAAGGTAAATACTTTTAACTTATTTTCCCTATACGCGCTTGGGGTATGGTATATAAAATACCGCTTGGTCGGGCATTAAATCTTTAATCGTATGGAGGTTAATTCATTGAAATGACCCGTTTAAATTGTTTTGTTGCTTAAAGCCTTTGGGGGTTAATGACCATGTCCCGGATATCCTTGGCATCATTTTACTAAATGGCCACGACCTAAGCACGGAATGTAGGCGTACACTCGACAGTGCATAAATAAATAATAAGGTATAACCGCCGGTTTCGGGAATAACCCGCCGCGGGACTATATCATGTGGTGTGTCTATTAAGCTCTAACCCGGTGTCAACCCGGGCTACTGAACGCATAAGAAACATGTAATTCTTTTACAAGATTATATATATAAATAATTATCCCAAGTTATAAAAGTTTTGTGCCACGTGCATTCAAATCAATTTTATTAAACCTTTTCAAAATGAGTCAGTTAATTGTATTTACCAGTGTAAACTGACGTATTTTCCCAAAAAGGTTAAGTACAGGTACTACTCGAAATAGGCCGGCTTTCTCCTAGCATCCCCAATAAGTCTCGCAAGCTTGGATGTCACAAAACTGTTGAACAATGTTTCCTTATTTATTTTGATCCGCCTGTGGATCTGTTTCAACTATTTTGTGATACTTAATATTACAATTTATTCAGTTGAAATGAATCTATCTTTTGCTTCCGCTGTGTATTTAAATTTGTGTTGTTTGACTATGATGATATCAATTACGTCACGATACTCCCCACCGGGCCCACCGGTAATACGTGGAAATATCGGGGTGTGACAAAATATAGATAGCATGCAAGATATAAAAGTCTCGAAACAACCATAAAATCTAAGTCTTAAATTATCCAATTAGTAAAATTAAATGATAACGACAAGCTTAATACTCTTGAACTTCATATTCTCCCCCCTCTCTCTTATCCCCATTTCCTCGGAGTACCTATAAACACGTAAGACAAACACAATAAAGAAACTATGGCTGAGCCAAACAGTTGCTCAGTAACGAAAAAATCAACAGTAAAAGTAAAGGCAGGTGGAAAGCAACATGGAACGGTACTGACACAAAACAGATCTAAATGATGGCATTGAAACACATACTTATATAACTTGAATCCCAGAACTTATACGGAACATATCTTGAACATAATCAGATGCATATAAACATATCATAACAGATACAAGATATTCGTGGCTACACATAACAATAAAATAAGTCACGTAATATAGAAGCACCCGTGATCCTAAATAGAGTGGTATACAACTAGCTAGTCGATGCACCAAGGAAACGATACGTGTAGGCGTACACACATTATTCTGTCTCAAACAGGGGTCAGGAGTCAGAGCTAAGATCGATCTATTCGCCTCTATGCGGCCATGGTACTAATCAGCACAAGTTAGAGACGCCATGAACTTTAGTTACGCACTGTCATGATAAGTGCCATTTCGTTGACGCCCCAACGAGAAGTCCTAACATATAATCACTCAGGTGACAGAGTACAAAATCCTTATGAGAAATAAACGTATCATTTACATAAGTCTAAAGGAGAGAACATGCAATAACGAGCACAAGATCTAAGGTCTATTGGATGCTATAATCTATACTACTAATATAACAATACGAACCAAAACATCTAATGAAAACATACGTACTACAAAGTAACGGATATGAATAAAATACTATGAGGTCAAGAATAGGAATTCGTACCTTATTAGCAAGCAAAGAAAATTGTCTCTAACGAGTATGCGGACCTATATATTCATTATTTAAAATTTATGAGCATTAACTCAGCTATACGATTTGTTGACACCTCGATTGTCCGGGACGGATAACATTAAAACCTTTCATCTGTCATTAAATGCTTATGGACTGATCATTAGATACTACCTACTATCTTGTACTAAATTTTCGAGCTCATTTGGAACTAGTGTGATATCGTGTGGTGTAATGGTTTTCATAGTTTAAATCCACTAATACTTGTATACTAGTAAAATACAATATTTTTTTTTCATGACTGACTACTAATGAAATCAAATGATCGGTTCATGAAACTATTGGGTTTCCTCCTGAATTGGTGTATAGACATTATTGTCTAGTGGAGATGAATATGATCGGATGGTTCCATTGATGGCACAATGATACTCCAGTGTTCCGTTAGTGATAAAAAAAACCTAAATACTTCATGATTTATATATAAATCCCCTTTAACTAATATACATTATACACCTACCTAATTAATTTTATCATAACATAACTGGATCGAACTTTATATTTTATTTGAATGACAATGCTTACTCACTCCTAATTTACACCAAATTTAATTCTAAACTACTCCTTGATTGGGATTGAACCATCAAATTATTACCAAAAACCGTTCAAAAACTAGTATTAAACTAGTACAACTTATGAAAGAGTTTAAATCGGTAATAAGAGTACATAACATCTGACTTTATGAGCAACATAACTAACTAAAGTATTAAACCATCAAATTATTACCAAAACCCGTTTAAAAACTAGTATCAACAAATATTCATCCTAAACCTAGGTAGTAGCAAAGTATTTAGCCTATAATCATCTTTAAAACACAATCACAAGTCATAACAAATTTAACAAATGTGTTTGAATCAAGGAAAGCAAAGAAACTTGAAACTCGAATGATGAACACCCGAGAAATCTCGATCCGTTGCTTCAAATCTCTGGTATGCTCTAGTTCATCTAGGATTAGTTATTTTCGTATTATGGTTAATTAGGCGCTTACATAGGGTTAAAATCAAGTTTTTTCGCACAGAACTGGCACTCTCTCTCTTCACGTGAGGGGGTTTAGGTGAATCTCTCGCTCCGCGTGAGACATATCAGTTTCTGGAAAACTGTTTCGTCATAACTTCTTCGTTTCAACTCCTTTTCTTCACAATTTTCGCCTACGTCTTCATAATTAAATTCTCTATCATCCCATATTCTTAAATATCCATTTCCATTTTATGAGAATCATTCACTAAGCGCAAACATTCTTTAGTGTGCTCGTTTCTTTAACGTTTTAGCTCGTTTTTGCTCCATCTGCACACGAAAACATGTAAAAACCACATATAGCTAAGTACAAGCCAAAAACATACAAAAAAAAAGAATACAAATTAACTAAAATAGTGTACAAAATACAAGAAAAAAATATGTGTGTTTCACACCACATCAAGAGCTCTGCCTTGTTTGTTGTAAGGTTTGTTTAGATACTTTTGGCGAGCATGTTGTCCATTTCAAGGAGCTACTTGGGCTTAAATACATGTATGATTTGGTCAATGATGTTCTATGTGATGTTTTAAAGTAGGCAGGGATTTCAGCTAAAAAGGATGCCTCGGTGAACTTTTTGATTGATCCGCTTAATGGGATGTCTACTTTTCGGCTTGCTGACATTCTTGTGTTTGGCTAGGCATGGGCGAAACACACTTGTGTGGACCTCACAGGAGTGTCCCCTCTTGTTGGGCTCAAAGGTAATAGGTTTGTTGCTGACTAAGCAACGTTGAAGGCAAAATTAGACAAAATCGCTAAACACGAGAAAGCATGTTTAGAGAATCAACACATGTTTATGCTCTTTGCTTTTGATACATTTGGTTCACTAGCTCCGTAGGCCGTGGAACTCCTGAACATGGTCCAACAGGTCATGCATAGTAATTTCTCGTCCCTAAGACTCATATTTTTCCTTTAGTAGGATTAATTTTACTATTCAAAAGGGTGATGCGGTGTAGCTCATTGTCTATTACCTACCACTTTTTTTTTTAGTTAGTTGTTTGGCGTTGAACAATTGGTATGGTTCTTTTGTCGATTAGGTTGAGTTGAAAAAATTATTTATGATAAATAAGTTATATTTTTAACCACGGAATTTTATTACAATATATAATTGATTTGTGGTTCATTAATCTTTATCACAACCATCATCCTCTGGTTCGTTTTCATTGTCAACCCCCGGCCCACCCCTTAAAAACTTCTTTTGGTCTTTAATATTTGATTCTTCATTGATTCAATGAATCTAAGGGGAGAAGAATAAAAAAAAGACTAATCAAATCTGACTCCCTGTTTTGTTAGTAACAAGTTGAGACACCACCCATTGGCATTATTTTATGAATGCTAAATCCGTAGTCAAATATTCTGTTTTGATTCATATCAATTCCACTTGTTAGAGGTGCACAAGCCGGTCAATTTGACTTTTTGACTTTAACCTGTTAATACTTTAACCGGTTAGTTTTTAACCGGTTTGGTTAATTAACCGATTATTTTTGGTTAATAACCGGGTTTTTTTGTTTTGTTTTTTTTTTTTTGCAGTTTCCGGTTATTTTTCGGTTAACCGGTCTGCCGGTTAAAAAAAACGGTTCTTATACTGAATATCAATAACCGGTTACTAACCTACGATTAAAAATAACCACTAACTGGTTATTCCTCAATCGATTATTAACCCTGTTACGGTTATTTTGTGCACCTCTAGTCGATATGATGTCTATTAGTAGTTTGTCTGTTTAGAAAACTAATGTGTTAATCCTTCAAAGTAACAAAATATTTGTTGTGTGAGGTTAAAAAGAAATAAGCTATGTACATGTTGATCAGTTCTGTTTAAACATAATGGAAAACATGTAATAACATACCTTTGATTGCATCAGTAGAGAATCCAGTCAGAGACGCAGCAACGGAGTTCGACATAGTTGTCAGTTTGATCTGGTTCCTCCTTAGGGTGTAAAGTGATGATGGTGATGAAACCGAAATTAGGGTTAGTTTCGGTTGAGAGAGAGAGGACGAAAATTGATGTTATGTGTTTAGGTTATGTGTCTAACCTTTTACCTCTCTAATAATCTCCTTATATATACACCCAAGAGGAAACCCAATTAGTTAATAAGGGTAATATGGTCCATCAACAATTACCAACTAATTATTAATAGGTTATTAATATATTTTGATCTATATTATATAAATGATAATGATGGCTACAAGATTAAATATAAATAAATAAATATTTAATCTTACATTCTCCCACTTAGCCGAATAATCATTTATCATGAGTATTAGATTAGTCTGATCAGAAGTTAATACTCATTTTAGCCTTAAACAAGTACTATAGCAGAGAAATACAGCCGTTGAATCATTATGCGACTCAGGACCCCCATTAGTCATACTATAGCCTTAATTTAAAACCTAATAGTTATGATCAAAATATGTAAGCCCTTTAACGTTTGATTTGTATTTATAGTTGTCTATATGTCATTACACCGGCAGAACATATGTAAGAGACATACAAAATCAAACTGATGAGGAAAATTAATTAATAGTTAGTCATTCATAGTACGATATGCAGTTGTACATGGTCATCAATTAAAACCCTTCTCTTTTATGTGCACTCTTAATAAGACTTATGGGTAATAGACCTCTAGTTATAGGATCCTTAAGCATATCATGAATGCATTCGATACAAAGATTTAGTTTCCTCAATTCGTTCATAAACGAATAATTAATTGTGTATCGAAATTTAATGCAGCACCTCTCGAACTGTTACTGTTCAAGGAGACATGGTAGCTGACTTTATCACAATAAGTCTTCAAAATATTAATTATATGGAGTTAATAAACTCATGAGTCCACTGATAAATTTCCAACAACATTTAGTGACTATATTATGTCATTATAACTTAGGTTGTTATTATCAGTTTATTATGACTCCTCCATGAGATAGGTTTTGTCTGCTGACATAAAGATATACCCAAAAATTACATTTTGTCATCTTTGAATATTACAAAGTTAGAGTAATAAACCGGTTTGAGTTCTCACTTCTTCTTTAAATTATAGCCTCTCATTTCTTTTAAAGATATTGTAATACTCTATTAAATGCTTCACATTAATCTAGACATATCTAGTGTGTTGCAATGTGAGTAATATCTAAACGAGTATAGACTTGAACTTACATAAGGCTTCTAATTAATGAAGCATAAGGAAATAATCTCATTTATCCTATTATCCTCTAAAGGAGAGCAGTATTGTTTGTTACATATGCAAGGACCAATTTAATGTTAAACTTATGGAACGGAATTAATGTCCCATTTGGTCTATCTCAACATGTTATGATATCTATTATGTAAGAGATATCTCTGAGATCTATTATATCAAAGTTTGTGTTAACAATGCTTTGACTTATGTAACATCTACTTGTCAAAAGAATATCATCTACATAGACAAGTTTATCTTAGTTGCTCCCACTCATTTTGAGGTAGGTACATTAATCCACTTGATTCTTGATGAAAATAATTACATTAGCTTTTCATCACATTATGATGTTTGCATTAACCCATACATGGATATTACTGGCTTACAAATAAAGTGTTCTTTAACCTTTAGTTTGGAACTTTCAGGTTGTTTTATGAACATGTAAATATATCAGCCAGTTATTAGGGAAAATTGTTTTAATGTTCATCTAATGTAGCTTTAAACTATTATAAGCTACTAGAACAGTGATGATCCTAAAAGAAATCTTTTGTTAGATATGTAATAAAGATTCTTTAATAATTTATCTCTTCCTGAGTACAACCTTTGACAATCAATCATGCTTCTTTGTGTCTTAACGTTTATATCAGGATTTGGTTTAGTTATGAACACTCTTAGGTTATTCAATCAAATCCCAAACGTTATGCGAACACATAAAATCAGTTTTACTAGAAAACAGTTTTATTCTATTTAGAAGATTAATTGACACTAATGGCTTAATTAGAAGAGATATGATCAGTAAACTTTTCCAAAATCCATTTCAACTTCAATTAGGAAGGTTGTGTAATCATCAAAGTTAGTAGGCTTTTAAACCTAGATGACCTCCTGAGTTGATTATTGGGTTAGTTAGAAGTTTCAGTTTTATGGATTAGCTCTTGTTTAAGTTGCTATCATTTTCAGGATTCTAAGTTTGTAAGAGTTGGTGCAGTATGGTGTACAAGAGGTGTAATCGGAGTTAAATTTTGAGTGAAATTTAATGACACTCTTCCCCCCGCCTCTTGTATTCCTTGCAAGTCATGATAAGGACTTTGATTGCTCCCACTAACCTTAGAAATCTTTAGGAACTCAGCATGCTTAGGGTCAATATTTAACGACCAAACAAAATTGTAATAGAGAAACATATAATAGAGAAAACATATTAGTGACATTAGTCATTGTAGTTTCTCTTGTTGAGGATTATGTTAGTTTAGGTAAGAAAACTAAGTGTGCCCACAATTAAGCAACAATGAGACTTTTGTAAAAGTAGCTTTAGATTTTAAGGAGACAAGTTATGATAGAACAGTGTCAAGATGGAGCAGTGTCTTGTTCAAGAGGTGCAAATTTAGGTAATGTGAAATTTTCACTCCCCCACCTCTTGCAACTATTGCAAGTTGTTCTAAAACACTTAATGCTCTCACTGATCTTTTAATATCTCTAGAATGCTACAAGAGAAGTTTCAATTAGGTATGTGACGTGGGAACCTATCATATATATATATATATGTTAGACTTTACTTGATTTCCTTAATGTCCAGATGTCATAAGAAACTTAGGGACATATTTAATAGAAATCATGTTAAGCACATATATGAATAGATTTCTTATAAGACCGTGGGCCATATACGACAAAATTTAGATACAAGTAAATAGTCTTTTAAATGATAAATGAATTATGTCTGAATATTCCATTTGGAATAAGTTCCACGAATGTCAATGAATGACTTATGATGGACCCATACTTATGCCTTAAGCCAAAACATATTTAGGGCTTTAACAACATAACTTAAAATCACTTAGAATGAGATTAGATAAGAAATCATCCTCATTAACCATGTCATGATTTCTCATGAATTTTTGGTTATAATGGATGAAACTTGTAAGTCTCATTTTTCCTTTTGTCAAATTTTTCATTTGCATGATGACAAAAGTTGTGAAAGTGTAAGGTATCATCTAGTTTTATCTTAATAATGTTTCAATCCAGATATTTAGAACAAATAAGATGAGAGTTTAAGATAAGTGTGACTTTATGTTGACTATGCAAACCTCACAACCTTCATAACATTGCTTAATTATGATACTATATTCTGATTAATATTCAGAATTTGTAAGGTATCGAATAGCTTTGTTAGAAGACTGCTTATTATTGTTCTTATAGCCTTTAACATTTAATTTTGTCACTAACTCTCATGTTAGTTATTTGTTAACTGCTGGTAAGGAAACATTTAAAACTAGAGTCAACTAATTATGTATTAATAGGAATATTATAATTAGTAGACTTAAATATCTTTAATAAGTGACTATCTAATTAATTCATCCAACTGTTCTTTATGTATTCACATATACCACTTAACTTTATGGGTCATGGTATTGTACATTATTATGTATTCACATATACCACTTAACTTTATAGTTTAGAATTATAAAAGAAGGCATGCATGTTGGGAGTTCTAGTGATTATTCCATATATATAAGAGATTAGCCTTAGGAAAGACTTAATCTGAAACAACTTTAGTGATAGCATTATGTTAGAGAGTTCTTGATTATCATAAGAGACATCATGTTCAATTTGTCCTAATCATCATGCTCTAATTTTCTTCTTTATAATCTTTATTAGAAGAGAGCAATAGGATTATCGTGTCTTAAGAAATAATCAAGGATTTAATTTAAGAGCTAATTCTAATAGAAACTTTAAATAAAGCAAACATTTTAGGTTTAGGAAACAAAGTGGATGAGATATATGTAGAAGTAAATTACAGTGAGTAAAAATTATGGGTACTAAAAAAAAAAAAAATAAGACAGACGAAATGATCATAAAATTAATTAAGGATCATTAATATAAGGATCATTAATATAAGGATCATTATGTGAAGAAATTGTGATATGTCTATTACTAACATCAAAATAATAGACTTAGTAAAATTCTACTTAAACAAAGACAAATCAGCTTTGGCCAGAAGTGTAATCATTTAAGTATATGTGCAAAGTAATCGTGACAAATCAGCTTTGGCCAGAAATGAGACAATCACTTTAGTTATGCACTTGTCAAGCATGCTAAACATAAATGAATTAAATCAGCTTTGGCCAGAATTAAGACATTTCACGTTGGTAATGCATACTTAACATAGCTTTTATAATACTTGAACAATAAATAGATGTATTAAATCAGCTTTGGCCATAATTAATACATCAGAAGCTCATTCAAGTTAAGCTAGTTTGGTTTTGTAAAACATTATTTGATCCTTATTAATTAATTAAGTATAAACAAAACCAAGTATTTAATAGCAAAAATTTTTAGGTCACATTAAACAGCATAAAAAAATAATGAGGTCTCGAGTCGCAATCTTAGTTGCGAGTCGCAATCTTAGTCTCGACTTGTAATGGTCATGGTTGCGAGTCGCAATCTCAGTCTCGACTTGTAATGGTCATGGTTGCGAGTCGCAATTTCAGTCTCGACTTGTAATGGTCATGGTTGCGAGTCGCAATCTCAGTCTCGACTTGTAATGGTCATGGTTGCGAGTCGCAATCTCAGTCTCGACTTGTAATGGTTATGGTTGCGAGTCGCAACCTTAGTTGCGAGTTGTGATGATTGCAGTTGCGAGTCGCAATCTCGTGGTTGCGAGTCGCAATCTCGTGGTTGCGAGTCGCAATCTCGTGGTTGCGAGTCGTGATCTCTGTTAACAGCTGCTGATTGTGATAAAACTGAAACTCGAAATTTAAGGGATTTGGGATAGTATTTCCTGTTTTAATCATGATCTAAACTTATCAAGGATTTCGAAAATAATAACTGATTATCTCTTTAACAGTTTTCGAAAATTTAATAGATAAAATTTAGATCAAACATTAGAAAAACATCCACTAATCCAAATTAGATTCCAAAATAATGGAATTTTCGAGTTTTATTAAGAACAAGCAATGAACCCTAATAAATCTAAAACATAATCTGGGATCCGAAACCTTAAATTTTATACTTTTATTAACAGATTTCGGAAATTAAGCTTGTCCATTACGATTTTTGAGTCAAATATTAAACATAGTTTTCCCGAAAACAGGGATTTCGGTACCAAGGACTGTTAACAGCCGAGATTTTATAAAAACTTTAAAATTTCTGTTTTCCTTATAATGATCCCAGAATAATGGATACGAAAACCGGAACTGATTTATCAACATATGCTCTGATACCACATGTTGATCAGTTCTGTTTAAACATAATGGAAAACATGTAATAACATACCTTTGATTGCATCAGTAGAGAATCCAGTCAGAGACGCAGCAACGGAGTTCGACATAGTTGTCAGTTTGATCTGGTTCCTCCTTAGGGTGTAAAGTGATGATGGTGATGAAACCGAAATTAGGGTTAGTTTCGGTTGAGAGAGAGAGGACGAAAATTGATGTTATGTGTTTAGGTTATGTGTCTAACCTTTTACCTCTCTAATAATCTCCTTATATATACACCCAAGAGGAAACCCAATTAGTTAATAAGGGTAATATGGTCCATCAACAATTACCAACTAATTATTAATAGGTTATTAATATATTTTGATCTATATTATATAAATGATAATGATGGCTACAAGATTAAATATAAATAAATAAATATTTAATCTTACAGTACAAAGCATACCAATTGAAAGAAAGTATGGGTTGTGTATCATAAAAAGCAACGGATTGACATATTTTTCATGTATATTTGTATTAAACTCGGATATGAAGATTTTCTATTTTATGTTTGTCGTGTATGTGTCTTAGGGTGTAAGGGGCACTCACCTAAGAGGTGAGTCCCCTCTCTTACGCCCAACCAACCAACTAGTGCCACGTCAACTCCCCTCTTAAACTCCCCTAACACCCCAATTTGATGGCGCCACTCCCCTCTTAACTCCCCTTGTTTTTTTATTCAAAAAAAAAAAAAAAAAAAAAAACAAAATGGTTTGATTGGTTGGAAAAATGGGGCCCACCATCTCTCTCCCTTCCCGCATGCGGTATCTCCCCACCGATCCCTATCACCGAATCGGGTCCCCGCTTTGATGGCGGCGGTGTTCCCGATCGGTGACTAGGGTCACCGAACCCATTCCCCGCGAACGCCCCGTACACCCTTAGAGTTAATACGCCATGTTGTACATCATAACACTATAATTAATGTAGTTGGTAAACATAGGACAAATATAATAGATCATGTCTTGTTCCATTTAAACTAGTGCACTTATCCCACACGATATTGCGAGAATTCGATAAATAAACAATTACATAAAATAGTGTTTATGATCGATAGTGTCGGATCATATCTTATTATATAAAAGCTATAAACATAAAGTTGCGAGTTACAAAGTTATGTCGCGGTACAGTATCGCTTGAGTACCGGTAGTGAAAAGTACCGTGACAAACTTGTAGCGGAACCGAAAACCATAAAAAGAATACAGATACCGGTAACTATCGGTTTGGTATATAGTTATGTGTATTAAAAAAAATTATTTACAATGGTTTAATTAAACAAAAGTTGTCTCATATAACAAAAGTAAATAAAAGAAAGTCGTGATATGCACAAAAGGATATAGACATGTGTTTCATATCGATTGAAAATCATAAAAACGAATACGAATACCAATTTTAATAATACCAATGAGTTAGAAGTATATATTATCGATAGTACTAACAAACATGTGTCCAAGTAGTTCTTGACGCTCTAATGTTAATAGTTTTTTGAGTTGGCTAGAGATGACACTTGACAATTGAGATTGTTAATGGAGTGAGAGTTGTGTTTGATTTTAAATTTGTTGTCAACTTGTTTTTGCCCCGCCCGCGTTGCGGGGCAATAAGTCGAATATTTCTCTCTTGTAACGTGTATGTTTGTGCTTCGGTTACTTGTACATACTACTCATAACACGATCTCAAAAAAAAAAAAATTACATCGAGTCAACTAATTAAAACAAAAACACTACAATGCTTTTACTAAAAAAAAACTAAAACGATAGAAAGAATATAATTTTAAACTGGGAGCAAAATTGTAATTTTTCAGGACAAATGAGCATGTACCAGGCATGCCTTGAGGAATAAAAATTACACCTATGCCCGCCCGCGTTGCGGGGCGTTAAATCAAATATTTCTTAGTTTCATAACATGTATGCATGTATTTAGGTTACTTGTACATACTACTTATAAAACGATCTAAAAAAATGCATTGAGACAACCAATTAAATGAAAACACTACCATAGTTTTGCTAAAAAAAATTAAAACAATAACAGGTCTGTAACTTTGAGCTGGGGGTAAAATACTAATTTGTCAGGAACAATGAGCGAGCGTTAGACAACTGCTTGACACAATAAAAGTTACATTGAGTCAACCAAGCAAAATAAAAAGTACTATAGTTTTGCAAAAAAAAAAGTAAAACGATGGCAATATCATAATTTTTAACTGGGGGAGAAATCGTAATTTTTGAAATGGGAGCAAAATCTTAATTTTGAACAGAGGGCAAAATCGTAAAAATATTTTGAACTGGGGGCGAAATCATAATTTTAAACTGAGAGCAAAATCATAATTTTGAACTATGGGGAAAAACATAATTTTATTTTGAACTGTGGGCAAAAATGTAAATTTGAGTTGGGGGTAAAATCGTAATTTTGAGCTAAGGGCAAAAACATATTTGTATTTTGAGGGGGGGGGGGGGGGGCAAAAGCGTAATTTTAGACGGATGGCGAAACCGTAAATTGAAATTGGGAATAGAATTAGAAATGAGTTTTTGAAGTGAGGGCAAAAGTGTAAATTTTGAGTCAGGGTAAAAATATAATTTTATTTTGAATTATGGGTGAAAACGTAATTTTAAACAAATGATGAAACCGTAATTTTAAGCTAGGAATAAAATTAAATTAAAAATGAGTTGGTCCAATAGGGGAGTGCCAGGCAGCTGCCTGACACTATTCCCCCAAGCTTGTAAATGTATATGTTGGAAATGGAAATGTTATAAGTCTTGTCGATTTAAAAATAAATGAAAGTTTTAACTGGGAATAGAATTAGAAATGAGTTTTTGAAGTGAGGGCAAAAGTGTAAATTTTGAGTCAGGGTAAAAATATAATTTTATTTTGAATTATGGGCGAAAACGTAATTTTAAACAAATGATGAAACCGTAATTTTAAGCTAGGAATAAAATTAAATTAAAAATGAGTTGGTCAAATAGGGGAGTGTCAGGCAGCTGCCTGACACTATTCCCCCAAGCTTGTAAATGTGTATGTTGGAAATTTTGAAGTGAGGGCAAAAGTGTAAATTTTGAGTCAGGGTAAAAATATAATTTTATTTTGAATTATGGGTGAAAACGTAATTTTAAACAAATGATGAAACCGTAATTTTAAGCTAGGAATAAAATTAAATTAAAAATGGGTTGGTCCAATAGGGGAGTGCCAGGCAGCTGTCTGACACTATTCCCCCAAGCTTGTAAATGTATATGTTGGAAATGGAAATGTTATAAGTCTTGTCGATTTAAAAATAAATGAAAGTTTTAACTGGGAATAGAATTAGAAATGAGTTTTTGAAGTGAGGGCAAAAGTGTAAATTTTGAGTCAGGGTAAAAATATAATTTTATTTTGAATTATGGGCGAAAACGTAATTTTAAACAAATGATGAAACCGTAATTTTAAGCTAGGAATAAAATTAAATTAAAAATGGGTTGGTCCAATAGGGGAGTGCCAGGCAGCTGCCTGACACTATTCCCCCAAGCTTGTAAATGTATATGTTGGAAATGGAAATGTTATAAGTCTTGTCGATTTATAAATAAATGAAAGTTTTGTTTGCTTCACCCATGTCATTTTCAATAAGTAATACATGTACTTGTTTGCATTTATTTGAAGCAAAAAGATGGACACAACTACACAAGACGAGTTGGGTATTGTATAGACATGATTATACATGTACCTAAAGTTGAGCAGTTTATTTGTGTAGTATCCACTAATTCATAGTTGAATTCATAAAACCAAATAATTTAGGCAAATTAGATTAAAAGAATCTCAATTTTCTCAATTTTGCGGATAATAATCATAACTCAGTTATTTAGCGATAATAATCTGAACTAGTCCACTTTTGACCGATAATAGTACGCTGTTAGAAATAGCTTAACGGAGTTAAGTTTTATTCCGAATTACAAACCGATGTTTTAGGGATTTTGATCAGAACCAGGATACGAGTCGATTTTATGTAAAACTTACCTCGAAACGGTGCTCCAAACGGCTTGATTTTTGTTAATTAGAAGTTTAAACACTCGAATTGAAGCACCGTTTTCATCGTTTGGGGCAGTATTTCGAGGTAAATTTTACATCAATCAACTCGTAACCTAGTTCTAAACAAAAGCCCTAAAACATCGGTTTGTAATTCTGAAAAAAAACTTAACTCCGTTAAGCTATTTTTAACGCATGCTATTATCGGCCAAAAGTTGACTAGTTCGGATTATTATCGGCAAATAACCGAGTTAGGATTATTATCGGCCAAATTGAGAAAATTGAGATTATTTAAATCCAATTTGCCAATAATTTATTGTTTAACTTGTCAGATCAATCGACCCAGTCTAGTTTTGAAAACATTGACTTCAAATATCAAGATACAATGATAGTTAAGACTATAAGATATCTTAAATTTGAAAGATTAAAAGTGAACATTAACACCATGAAATACTTGATATCATTAACAAGGTTACACCCGAGTTCTATTTTAATGTTCACATCTAGTCTGGTGTGCCCATGACATTATGGCATAGTGACTCTTGGGGTGGGATAAGTCTTAGTGACCATTAGGTTCTGGGTTCAATAGATTTATTATAAACACCTTGTCAGTTGTAAATAAATGAAAGTTTTGTTTGTTTCACAGATGTCAAATTTCAATAAATGATCAATGAATGAATATTTGTACCTTTGTGCTATATATATATGGTCAAATTGAATTAAAAAAAAGACCAATTTGTATATATGATGATGTTATATTAGGGCTATTGTAAAGGAAAATACTATATGTTCTCATAACATTTATACAGCTAATTACTAACAATTACTAACATTTATACAGCTAATTAAGTTTATGTTTTCGTTGTTTGCATTTAGGCCCAAACAAATAAAGAACACAAATTTTTGAGTTCTAAAAGTTTGATTATTTGTCTATTTGAAAATCCTCTTTTATATATTTTAACCAAACAAATAAACTAAATACTGTTAATCAAATTAAAAAGAGTAAAATGCACGGATAGTCCCTGTGGTTTTGCAAAATAACACCTATAGTCCCCAACTTTTGAAAATTACACCGGTGCTCCCTGTGGTTTGACAGTTTGTTACTCGGATAGTCCCTGGAGTGAATGTCCGTTAGTTTTCTCCGTTAAATGGATGTAAAATGACAAAATTACCCCCTCATCTTCTCCACTTTATAAAAAAAACACCACCACCTACCCCTGCTCTGTTTCCCCCACCATTAACCACCAACCACCTCCCACTTACAGCCCCTTAGTATCAGAAACTAGTTACAAACAGAATATATAGGATATATACACGCACAAAAAAGAGAAATAAAAACTAATAACCTCTTATGACCAGCAAGGTTAATTTTCTCCTTTTTAAACACAGAGGTTTCAAAGTCAAGAAGCGTAGGTTTGGTTATTGTTGGAGCTGAAACCATACGAGCTCCGAGAGCAGATCCAGATCCGCCATTAGAGCGAGCTCGGAGGGTTTTCGAAGCAATTTTGGAGGAGAAAAGTCCGACGTTAAACCCTAGGGTTTTGGGAGCGGCCTTGATAGATGCGGTGGTGGTTGCGAAGGAGGTGGTAGGAGCTAAGGTGGAGAAGGTGGATGTGGTTGTTGGCGCCGCCATTATGGTGGTGAAATGTGGCAGAAGAAGGGAAACGGTGAAGCAGAGGTAGGTGGAGATATGTGTGTGTACCCCTGCTTATGTGTTGTTCGCACGGTTTGAATTTCAGTCGGGTTCAGTGGTAACTGGTTTTGTATTTATTCGTCCACCTACCAAGATGGGTGGTGGTTGGTGGTTAATGGTGGGGGTGGGTGGGGTTAGGTTGTTTTGTTTTTATAAAGTAGAGAAGATGAAGGGTAATTCTGTCATTTCACATTCACTTAACGGAGAAAACTAACGGACATCCACTCCAGGGACTATCCGAGTAACAAACTGTCAAACCACAGGGAGCACCGGTGTAATTTTCAAAAGTTGGGGACTATTGGTGTTATTTGCAAAACCACAGGGACTATTCATGCATTTTACTCATATACTAACAAACTTAACATTATTTTATTATATCAAAGTATATCATAACTATTTAACCATAAGCAATATTTAATTCTAAAATCTGTGTTTTTTACATGATTGTTACGTTAACTTATCTTAAGAAAATATTTTCTTTAGTGTGTATACACACTAAAGTGGTGCCCGTGCAATGCGGTGAGCAACATGGACAATGATAATCATGTAACATTTTAATTTTTTTAGGGTAAATTACACTTTTCGTCCTTTATTTTTGTATCAGATTGCAATGGATAGCCTTTAACTTTAATAATTACAATTACAATCACAGTTCTTTATTTGGAAAACTCATTGCACCTTTCGTCCTTTAGCACTAACCAGATTAAATTTTTCAGTTAAGTATGACATTTTACCCTCTTGTGCATTGCACATGACAATTTTTAACTGAGATTTCTAAGCAGGTTTGGCCTAAAGGACAAAACGTGCAAGATTTTGAAAGGTTAAGGACAGCGCCTGTAAACTTTTGGCCAAAAAGACAACGCATGCAATTTGATGTAAACATAAAGGACAAAACTTGTAATTTACTCTTACAAATTAGTAGGGGATTTTTCATCCACTCTACCCAACCAAAGTTTACCATTCGTTTCTACTCGCACACCACATAAAGGAAAAAAAGGACCCCCCCCCCCCCATAGGGCTGTAAACGAGCCGAGTCGAGCCGAGCTAGACCTAGCTCGAGCTCGGCTCGAACTCGATTCGAGCTGGCTTGGCTCGAGCTTGAATTTCAAATCGAGCTGAGATTTGAGGCTCGAGCTTGACTCGATTAGAATTCGAGCTAGCTCGGCTCGGCTCGATCTAGCTCGAACTAACAGAAAACCGCAAAATTTACTACTTAAATATGAATTTCTTCATAGACTAAGGGCCATAATTGCCATTTAGTTTAACCATATGGCTAAATATGCAAGTATAAATAGTTAATTCACTTTGTAGATTGTCTTTACCTTCTTTTATAGGGGAAATACACCCTTAGTTTTTGTTTTCTAAGCGATGTGGGACAAAAAATGAAGGATGTAAACCTTATCGAGCCAGCTCACGAGCCGAGCCAGACCAAGCTCGAGCTCGGCTCGTTTACAAACCGAGCCGAGCTGGCTCGTTAACAATCGAGCCAATTTCGATCCGAGCTTTCTTCGAGCGAGTTTCGAGCGAGCTGCGAGCCACGAGTTTTTTTAACACCCCTACCCCCAAATCAAAATTACTTTCCATCATAGCATTTTTCGTCCGAAAGATTGTATAATTTCGAAATCTCCATAGCAACAACCAGTCGTGAACAATATAGCTTCAATATTCGATAATTTTCTTGAGTATAAGATCATGTGTAGTGGGAGGGGGAAGACCCTTGAGCGTTTTGCGCCATGTGGCGGTCAAGTCAGCATGTAGGATTTGTGATACATTATGTTAAAAGGGGTATAGTGAGGTTTGAAATCTTGTAGGGCATTATATTCTAATAGAATTAAATAAAAAATAAAAATAAAAACCATAAAAAATGCTATTGGCCAAAGATAAAGTTCAAGGCGTTAAAAAAAGCACTCTTCACCCATTTTTTTCAAAAAAAATGTCTCAGGGGTGGTTACCGGACGTTTTTAGGCGTTTTCTTAGGGAAAAAACGATAAAAAACTGTCACACCCCGACTTTCCACGTGTCAGACCGGTGGGCCCGGTATGGGAGTATCGTGACGTGGTTGGCAACATAATAGTCAAACAACACAATTATATAAATGCACAGCGGAAGCAAGAGATAATTATTATTACATTCCGAATATGAAGTAATATTCAGTATTACAACGGAAGTAAAGGATCCACAGGCGGATCTTAAAAATATAAACATATCACTTGTTCAACAGACTTTAGGCGCCTAGAACTTTCAAGATTCCTTAGAACCGCCCTGAGCTTCCAGCCAATTACGTTCAGTACCTGTCACTTAACCCTTTTGGAAAATACGTCAGTTTTCACTGGTAAATACACTCAACTGACTCATTTTGAAAAGAGTTTGTAAATTGATTTGAATACACGTGGCACAAAATATATTGACACTTTGATTAAAATGCACAGAGGCAAAATTAATCTTTTATACTTGTATACTTGGGATAAATTATATTTCATGTTATCAGTTTTACATAACTTGCTCTACATACGGGGCCCGGTTCTATGCCGGTTCAAGATTAATCGACACACCACTATTCCCTTATTGGGAATCCCTTATTGGGTATACAACTATTCCCTTATTGGGAAGCCCTTATTGGGTATGATAATATTCCCTTATTGGGAAGCCCTTATTGGGTACAATACTATTCCCTTATTGGGTACAATACATGCCCACAAGGTTAATACCTTTAGTGGATTACATGTTTTGGTATAATGCCCACAAGGTTAATACCTTTAGTGGATTACCTGTATACAATTATTCCCTTATTGGGAAGCCCTTATTGGGTATAATTAATTAATAACCATATAGCATCTGTCAGGTGTATGCCTACACCCCGTGCTTAGGTCGTGGCCATTGAAATTAATGAGTCAAGGATTATCCAGGACACGGTCGCATTATTCCCCAATGTTTCAGTCAAGCAATACGAATTAAACAGGTTATTTGGATTTCCCGACTCATTGGTCTTTGAATCCCATACCTGAACATGCGGTATTTATATTACCGTGTCCCAAGCCCGTAATAGGGAAAATAAGTTAAGAGTATTTACCTGAGCTAGCTCCTGTCTTAAATAGCAAGAATCTAATAACTCAGCCGTAGTCACTTAAGTAAGCGTAGGTACAATTTACCGGAAAGCTCTAGTCTGGAATGATGGTATAAATAATTAATTAGAATGCTAACGGGTCTTTAATTAAGCCTAAGCTTAGACCAGTTAGTCTTACAGGAAGATACGGTTCTTACGCACGATTAAGCGAAGACCGGAATAGAATGTAATTTAGACTCGACAAGTTTGGAGACTTGTATAATATGGGTAAACTAAACACATTCTGGATTTTGAGATAAAACCAATAAGGTTTGACCCGTTTCGGCTAATTTATGTAAACTTGTTACATAAACCGAACCGAACGCGTAATAAGCGTAACGGGTATTCATTAGAGCCATCTACAGGTTTCCTAAGTTAATTATGCCTCAAATATGTTGTGACATCAGTAAGATGTCTTTCATTATGCCCGAAACGAATTTAAACACAAACTATGCCCCGTAGGGGTAGTTTGGTCATTTTAAGGGTTGTAAAAGAGTTTAACTGTTTAACTGAGTTACAGGTCTGATGTAAACAGCAAACATACTCAATTTGATGAGTTATAACAGTAGGCTAAAGCATATATGTGAAATTTATCATCTTTAACCATACTATGCCCCGTAGGGGTATTTTGGTAATTTCACATAAGCCGAAAAGCTCAAAAACGAAGTCTGAGTTAATCAACCTTTGCTTACTGTTAAAATATCATAATTTGCCTCATATATCAGTAGGTATCAACCCGGGTATGTCCAATATGATTTTAAGACATACTATGCGTTAAAAACGCTAATTATGGCGATTAGAGGCCATTTCCGGGTTCGATATTTAAATCTGATATTTTTATATTTCCAGAAGGCTTAAAATAATTTATTAATCATATGTGATCAGTAGAAAAAGGTTTGGAGTTGTTTAGATAAGTAAAACTCATTTTATGGCCCGTAAGGGCAAAACCGACAATTACCGGATTAAGCCTACGACTACTAGTTATGCTCAGCCTAAAATTAATTAAAAATCTTTAAAAATCCCAAAATAATATATTACATCAGGGGGTATTAAGTTTGATACCAAAAATTCGGCTTAACTAGGCTATACGCTAATTACGCCGTTTTATTAACATAAAGCATTAATTTTGCGATATTGAGCATAACTCTTAATCTATAAGTCAAACTGATGTCAAACTTTGCATACAAGTTTATATATCAGTAACTAAGGTTTCTACACTTTTACATTTTCATAAATCTCGTTTTAAGGTAATAAGGGCATAATGGTCAACATATGAGCAATTAACGGAATCATGCGTATTAATCGGATAACTAATGAACCGAGGTGTATAATCACAGAGGGTTATACTAGCATGTAACCTGGTCCAAATGAAGCTCTAAGGTATTTCTAAAACATACCTAAACGGGTCAGAACTGAAGTCAAAGCAAAAGTCAAAGCTTTGCGACTTTCGGTTCCGAACCGGGTCTAAACAGGAAATAGTCGGGTTGAACATGTTTGGACATGTTCTTACACTTATTACTAAGTTATAACAATGATCAAATAGGTTATATATGTTCTAGATAGCTAATTATGCATAAACGACATTTTAAGCATTATGTTGACTTTTTAAATAAAAGTTTGACCCGACATTTGACCTGGTTAGAATGGGAATCAGGGGGAACCTTTTTAGGGGTTTATTACCCACCTAATTACCAACTTATAACTACTTTTAATTCGACTAATCACTGGACCATTAGTGATTAATCGTTAAGTCAACCGTTAATTACGACGGTTTGACTTTTAAGCTAAAACTAAGCTAAAACTTAATCAAGAAAGGTTTAGCAAACTTACTTAAGTCCTAAGCTTGATTAGGAAGGACTTGGGTCTGCTTTGAAGCTCCAGAAAGGCTCCTCAATTGCAGATGAAGGTGTGAAGATTTGTTTGCAACTTCATGCCTTTATATAGTGTTTAGATCACCACAAATTCTTGACACCCAAGTCTATGAGTGACCACAACATCTTAACAAGTGTCCCTAGATGTTTAGGGGGTGTTTAGGGGCCAAGAAGGATGAGGAAAATCGATTAAAGATCAGTTGCAACTCTTAAAACAGCCAACAGCCAAGTTGCTGTCGCTGCAGACTGGTAGCGAACCGCTACGCTTCTGATGTAGCAGTGCGCTAGCCCTCCTCAGGGGCAATTCTTCCATTTTTCAGTTTGCATCCCTGGCTCTTGGTACTCCGAAAGGTCAACTAAGCTTAATTCTTGAATTTTGACCCCTTATTATTTATATACAAGGGCTTTATGACTTATACTCACTTTGCCAAGTCCCTGGACACTTCCGGTTAACCCGAAAAGTCATAACTTTCACCGTTGACGCTTTAACCCCTCGTACACGAATTTGATCATAACTTCCTCATACGATAACGAAACTTTATGAAATTTTAATCGTGCATTCTAGTGAGCATAATTAACCGTTACAAAGCTTTGGGTTTGCTAAAAGGTCACTCAAAGGTATAACTTAAACATGTTGACACATTTAACCCCTGAAGTTTGTAACCTCTCACTTTTAGCTTCGTATGATCTATGATTTATTCGTTTGAAGGTATGAGCATCATGTAGGGCTAATGTACAATACATTTATTCACTGTTGTCATTTAGAACTCGTATATTTACATACTTTCCATGATTGTCAACTTTAGTCCTTCTAGAACATTATTTCACACGTTCAAACATATGACACGTGTCAATACATTATAGGACGTGAATTTTCGAGGTGTTACAAAAACCCCACTACGGGTGATCTAATTCTTTTCTGCGATCTAGGAGTTCTAGAAACTGGAAAATTATACTCAAGCCATTTAGAAATCAGCCTCCCAAGACAATCATATATCTTTTTGTTCACACAGTTATGTAAAATTATTTTTTTTCTCCTTATAATATATTATAGATATATAAATTAATTACTATAAAATATATTATAGTAAATAATAGGCTATAACTACATATTGCTTTGATATTATAATTTCATTTCTTATGCTTTTGATACGTTTGATGTTATAATTTCATTTCTTATTACGAGTCATATAACCACCACATCCAGTTTTGACGTTTTTTATAATTTCATTTCTTATTACGAGTCATATAACCACCACATCCAGTTTTGACGCTTTTTAAGCTTTATGTTTTTATAGTAAAACATAGACAAAAGATCAAATACAAATACGGTTATCATACAAAACATACGAATGACGTGAAAAAGTAAAAAAGCGTTGTTATTTTCATAATTATTCTATTAGTAGAGTAATTATCTTGATGAATTGGTAGAGTAATTATAATACACTTGTAGGGTAATTTTGAATTTTACGTTGTTTGATAAACTTATAGAGTAAATGTGTTTGTTTTTTTTGTTTTTTTTTTTTTTTGATGAACTGGTAGAGTAATTATAATGCACTTATAGTATAATTTTGAATTGTATATTGTTTGAAAACTTGTAGAGTAATTGTGTATGTTATGTTATTCTGATGAACTAGTAGAGTAATTACGATACACTTGTAGAGTAATTTTTAATTTTATGTTGTTTGATACATTTGTAGATTAATTTTGATAGTTACTCTATGAATAGAATAACTACGAAAATGTTACTGCGTTTTTTTTTTTACTTTTTCACACTATTCGTACGTTTTAGTTTTATACGCTAACTCTATTTGTACGGGATCTTTACTTGTAAAATATAATAATGATAATGTCACCGTTAAATCAAATTAGGCATCTGTCGCTCCGTTAGAACCTTTGATTTCCATCATTCAAATAGTATTTCATATCATCTTCAAAATGACATAAATATTAGTAATGTTTAGTTTAAATTGTTTATATAATATAATAAAATATAATCGTTAAATCAAATCAAGCATTAAATATAATCTAGTCTAATCTAACTACTATAATAAAAGAAAGCACTTTAGGGACACTTGTCATCATATTAGGGCATCTCTTATAGATAATTATTATTTTAATTTAATCTCTTCTAATTAATTATAGATAATCCTCCTACAAAATATTATTTAATTTAATATCTTAAATTATAGATAACTTTCCTACTAAATATTATTAGTTTAATATCTTATGAATAATTATTATTTAGTTTAATCTACTTCTCATTTATAATATTATTTATTTAAATTAATTATATTTGAACGTTTTGTTTAGTTTGGTATAAAATAAATTTTACGAAACTTAAAATAAAATTAACTAATATTATTTATCATTTATACATTTACGGAGTTTTAAATAAAGGGTTAAATTTATTGAGACTTCGTTAACAAATTTTGCAACAACAGAATAATCTATTTTTATCACGAAAACCAAACTTTGTATTAATATAATAAATAGTTTTATTTTCACTGTATAAAATTACATTTACTCGACCCATGTAACACATGAGGTTTTTTAAGATATAACTTTTTATTATTTGATATATAAAATTAGATTTATTCAATTCGTACAATACACGGGGTTTCTTAAGGATATATATATTTTTATTATTTAGTACAGAAAATTACATTTATTCAAACCGTGTAATGCGTATATTTTTAAAGATGTAATTTTTTTATTGTTTGGTATATAAAATTACACTAGGTTATAACCCCGTGTATTACACGGGTTGAATAAATGAATTTTATATACCAAATAATAAAACGTTATCATTTTAAAGGCCTCCTTTATTGCACGGGTTAAAGAAATATAATTTTATATATTAAATAATAAAATAAGTTATATCTATAAGAACCATATGTATTGTACGGGTTGAATAAATATAATATTATATACCAGATAATAAAAAAAAATATATCTTTAAAACCATTGTATTACACGGGTTGAATAAATGTAACATTGTTTATCAAATAATAAAAAAAGTTATATTTTAAAAACCCCCGTATATTACATGGTGATTTTATATACCAAACAATTAAAAAATATATTTAAAAAAACTAAAGGATTTTTTTTATATTAAAAGTAGGATAAGAATGAATATTAATCTGAACCACGGATTTTTTTATATTTAAAGTAGGATAAGATTGAATATTAATCTTTATTTATTTAGTTAATATAAGATTGAAAAATCATATAATTGAATAGGTGGGAGGTTGTATTATGATAAATCGGTTAACCGTACTGAATGATAAAGATAACAGTGATTATTGAACAAATTAATTAATCGAATTTAACAGAAACATTTGTGATGTTAGGCGGATTTTTTTTAATTATTTGAAAGTTAATATCAACTTTGGAATTCATATGAATTCTTATTAGATTAGATTAAATATTATTGATAATAAAAAATTGTATTAGATTAGATTTTAGATTTGATTAAATTAATATTATTAATAATAAGAATTTTAATAAAAATTGATGAAATCTGTTAAAATTATCCATGAAGCTAAAATGGTTATTAAATTATATATACGTAAAGCATCTAGTTTGAATTAATTTAGATTTTTATTTTAATCACGGTAATTATATATATATATTAATATTTATCCATAATAAATATTTAGATAAGTATATTAAACAAAACATTTTAATATATATCATATACATATTAAATATATTTAACCATCATTAATACACGTAATACATATATAGGTAATAATTTATAAATATAATTATAAATATCAGAAAATCTTATCATACTTTAATATTTTTAATCAATTAAATGAGAGAATGACAAGTGTCCCAAAACAGGTTTCTTTTATTATATAGTATAGATTTATTCAACCCGTGTAATAAATGAGGTTTTTTAAAGATGTATTATTTAATTATTTGATAAACAATATTACATTTATTTAACCCGTGTAATACACGTGGTTTTAAAGATATAAATTTTTTATTTTGTATATAAAATTACATTTATTCAACATGTACAATATGGTTCTTATAGATATATTTTTATTATTTAATATATAAAATTATATTTATTCAACCCGTACAATAAATGAGGTTTTAAAGATATATTGTTTTATTATTGAGTATATAAAATTTATTTATTAATAATAGTAATAGTAATAATAATAATAATAATAATAATAATAATAATAATAATAATAATAATATCCTTAAATCGAATTAGGCATATGTCCTTCCATTAGAACCTATTATTTCTGTCAATCAAATATGATTGATATCATGTTTATTTGCTCTAGCCCCTTTAATCCTACAATGACACATAATTTTTACCCTAAACTATCCACATGCCACTAACACTCCTTTCAACTTCCCTAAAATTTTTTATTTAAAAAAAAAAACAAACTTAACAAATTAAAATCACTGATACTTTCATTTAAAATAAAAATAATACATAATTCAAATTAAAAAAAAAACAATTTAAATAAAAAAACATAATCAAATAAAAATTACAAATAAACTATTCCTCATCCGACTCGAGTAGGTAGGGTAGATCTTGAGTTGCAAGATGTGCCACAAGATTAAATGGAAGTCGAAAATGCGTATTTAAATCTATCAACTCACCAAGGGCATCTTCGTCCAAAACGGGCTGAACCAGATGGCCCTATATGTGGACTGGTGAGAAAGTCTTTTCATCGTCCTTTAGGATCATGGTGTTTAATATAATGTACGCATACATCACGCTCCAAATCTTGTCAATAGTCATAGCCTGCATGGGTCGCCAAAGTATGTCTTATTTTGCCTTTAAAACACCGAAAACACGCTCTGCATCTTTTCTTGTCAACTCTTGCAATTTTTTGAACATCTTTTTATTTAGATTGTCCGGATATGCAAACGTTTTCACAAATGTTGACCAAGTAGGGTAGATCATGTCGGTTATATAGTACCTACGTTTGCATGAGTGTCCATTCACATTAAATGGACACTTAGGTGTGGTTCTATTCCATTGAGTGAGAAATATTGAAGATTGCTTAAGAATGTTGACGTCGTTGTTTGACCTAGGCGGCCTACAATACGCATGCCAAAATCATAAATCATGTAACGCTGCCACTTCAAGCATAATTATCGGGAATTTTTTTATCACTACTAGTATATTAGCCTCGCAATGTAGTGGGACACATTCTCCAAACCAGATGTGTGTAGTCAATGTTACCCATCATCCTAGGAATGTGATATTTTTCTTCACTTTCGTCAAACAGAAGGAACAAAGATATAATCAAACCGATTCTCGAAATGCCTTTCTGGATATTCCTCAATGTCCTGACTATTCATGGAGCATGAGAAGCAGATGATTAATCATATTCTTTCAGAAGAAATCGAAGAATTCCTTGGGAATCATACAAGATCCGTTCGTTTTTTTGTTTTTTTCTCTGAATTGAAATTATTACTACTTCATATCTATAGACATATAACCAAATGAAAAATTTAAACTTAAAAAGGATCTTTATGATTTTCGAAGAATGAGGGGCAATGAGATTGGTCGAGAAAGATCTCATGTTCTTATTATAAGATCGTGATTTGATCCACATATCATTGGTAAAGAGAATAATCAAAAGAGGAAAGTATTCAATTAGAACATGAAAACGTGACAAAATTGGTCCTAGTCACTCTTCGGGACGGAGTGGAAGAATGGATGGGATTATCAAACGCGGATGTGATTGATACAAAACCTCAACATCGTGACTTGTCGGTCTTCGCAAGAACTCATCGCCATACAAATGTTAACGTTATAGAAAATTTGTAGGCATTGCCAGGCCACTACGCGGCTTCCTCTACCCTCGCAAGCCACCTGCCAAGCCTACCCAAGGAGGAGGCGACGGTCTAGTCGTTACGTGTTTAAACCCTCAACACGAACCCGTAAGGTTAGGGATGACAATGGGCCGGGTAATGGTAATCCCATATATACCCATACCCGATTGTAAAATCGTGTCCGATACTCGGCTCAATATCCGTTGGGTACCGAGTATACTCATTAATTTGTTAAAAGATAACAATTGAGATTTCCAAGTATTTCTTTTACTATTATAATTATTGTATAATTTCTATTTATATAACAAGTATTAGAAATTAAAACACAATATAAATTTTATCATATAAATAATAACATTATACTTTTTATATAGTTTTATTTACATACTTCACAACATATAGTATATAAATAATATTATCAAATAAATATTCTAAAAGATTTTTTTTCACATAATGAACCTACTATAATTAGTCACTAATAGATAGGGGTTAAGGGAAAATAATTATATAAATAAAAAAAATTCGGGTATATATTTTGGGTAAACAAGTATGTTGTTTCGGGTAATCAGTCCTAGTATCGCTTAATTCCATACCCATCCCATACCTAGGGATTTTTTAAAACTAATCTAATACCCGACCTATACCCGTTGGGCTTCAGGTATACCCACTGTTGCAGAAATCGGCCTAGGCGGCCGATTAATCGCTGCCTAGGCGCTAGTCGGCTAATAATCGCCTAAATTTGAGCAAATCGGTCAATTAATCGGTCCAGGTCAAAATCGGTCCTAGTCGGTCAAAAGTCGGTCCTAGTCGGTCAAAAGTCGGTCTAGTCGGACTAATCGGACCATGGTTTTTTTTGCTCAAAATCGGTCCTGGTCGGGATTAATCGGTCCTAGTCGGGATTAATCGGTCCTAGTTGGTCAAAAGTTGGTTAATTTTTGAATTTTTATGTGAATTTTGAAGTATTCATGTGAATTTTGAAGTATTATTTTTATATTATTGGGTATATATATATAATTTTGAAAAAATACATATAAAAATCCCATTCCGATTAATCCCGATTAATCCCTAGGCTGTACCTCACCGCCCGACTAGCGCCTAACGCCTTCTACAACATTGGGTATACCAGTCCCATTTGGGTTTCAAGTATCCCATCAAGGTCCAAATTTTTTTACCATCCCTACGTGAGGCGCCCACCACCCTTAGAGCATCCACAACAGGGATGTTTTTAGTGTGTATTTGGGTGGTGTGGCAATTTGTTGGTGTGTTTTATTATTGGGTGAACTTGTTTTTAAGGAGAGAGAGTGAAGTTTTGCATGTGAGGAAAAATTAGCAAAAATGAGTGTTGTGAGTGTAGGATGAGAGAGGAGAGAGAAATAATGGGTGTTGTTTTTATAGAGAGAGAATGAAATGTGAGTGGACAAGAGAGAGAAAGATGATGGGCATGTGCCACATCATCCATTTTTTCTCCACCCTTAGACTAAAGGGTATGGAGAGGATGGGCTTGGAGGGGATGAGCCGGCACGTCAGCGCCACGTCACCAGCTCGTGTGGGATGGGCCTCCTTCATATTTGAGGGGGATGGAGGATGAGGCTACCCCACCTTATTATTTTATAATTTTCTAACTTTTAATTTATTAACTTAATAAAAAATTTATAAAAGTTGAAAAATACAACATAAAACAACATAAATAAAGTCACTTCATAACATAAAAAAAATTACATTTCCTAAAAAAAAAAAAAAACATTACCGAAAAAAAAATTACATTTCCTAAAAATAAAAAAACAACCTACGACGTCCATTTTTTCTTCACCTCTTCTTTCATCCTCCGATAAACATCGCGTTCCTCCTCCGGAACTGAGTCGAGATCCAACCTCATGATCCTAAAATCCTCCGCTCGAGCATAGTCGGCCGACACGGTTTTCTTGTGAGTGTATTTTTCGGCCGCGAACTCTTTGAACGAACGGAATTCGTTTATCAACTCGTCCATTTTCGCCGATGCCTTCGGGCCGCCCCCTCCACCCGAGCCGCCCCCTCCACTCGAGCCGGTCCCTTTACGCTTTCCGGCCGCCTCTTTTTTTGCTTTGTCCCTCCCGGTGGGACGTTCCGCCTCGTGAATGGGCAACACGTCCTCGTCATCTTCCGGGTCGTCGTTTATTTCGATTTGACAACGACCGGTGGAGCCTCCCGCACTATAACTTCCGGACTCGGAAGTTTTAGTCCGTTTGGCGGTTGCTACCTCATTTGGAATCGGCGTCCATTTTTGTTGTTTCCTTACTACGTTCCATGCTCGGAAGTGCGGGAAAGGCTTTGCATTTTGAGAGTCCCACTTAGCGATAGCAAGGTTAAGAATGTCCGTCTCGTTACTCCCGCTAGGAGGATTCATGTAAATTTGGTTATAAATTGCGTTAAAGTTATTGATGATCTTGCTCATTTTACGCCACTTGCCCGAGACGGCTTCTAAATCACGATCCGAGCTATGCTCCATAATCTCATGAAATTTAGCCGTTGCCTTCTTCCAAAAACTATCACCCGTTTGATTGTTTCCTAAATTTTAAAAAATAATGCATTAGTAAAAATAAAAAATTTAAAACTTTTAAAATTTAAATTAAAATTTTAAACTTTGGTTCATACCGACTATCGGGTTAGTAGAGGACTTAGTAAACGCCATTGCTAGCGCCTCCTCCTCTACTTTCGTCCAAGGTCTCCCCGGTTTTCTCGAACCGCTTTTTGGCGCGGTTTCGGGTACGTTTTCAACCTTCTTCCCCTTCCCCTTGTTTTTTTTTCGGATGAGCTCTTGCGGTGGCGATTCGGGGACGACTTCATCATCACCATCATCGTCAAGGTGAACCAGTTGGGAAGTTGGCGGTTGCAATTGGAGTTGTTCAAACGAGTTGCGTTGCATGATTTGTTGTAGCGCTTGGTATTGTTGGAGTTGTTGAACTTGAGACATTTGTGAGAATGCGTTGGGTGTTTGTTGGAAACCCGAAAAAGGAAATTGCGGAGCCCCCCACGATTGATCCATACTCGTAGTGTAAGCGGGGGTCGAAAAAAAGTTAGGTTGGTTCGGGTTGTGATTATTCGGGTTGGGGTTGTTTGGGTTGGGGTTGTTTGGGTTGAAAGAATGCATGATTAGAGAAAATGGTATAAAAAATATGGAGTGGTTTTTATAAAAAAGGAAGAGAATTGGAGAAGAATGGGAGTAGAATGGGATAGAATTGTATAAAAATGGATGAGATATAGGGTATTTAAATTGAAAAATGAATTTTTTTTTTAAAAAAAAAGAGCCGTTTGCAACGGCTAGTAAAATGAAGTGGGGCCCCGTCTGAATCGGCGCTGGGGAGTCGATTGGGCCGAGCCGGTCCTAAGGGGGGCGGTGTGGGGGACCGGCGCCGGTCCTAGCCGGCCCCATACCCTTTAGTCTAATGAAATATAACAATGATAATATCATCGTTAAATCAAATCAGGCGTATATCGTTATGTCAGAACCTTTAATTTCTAATTTTCTGTCAATCTTAAAATTTTCTGTCAATCAAATATGATTGATATCATATTTTCTGTCAATCAAATATGTTAGTGATGTTTACATTGTTTTACTATGGTATAAAATTAAAGAGTGAATTACTTTTTGAGTCTTTATGTTTAATTGGTTTTAACCACTTGAGTACAAAATCAAAAAGTTGAACGCCCTGAGTATCTAACTGTTCATTTTATAACGTTTTGAGTCCCTGTGTTTTGGTGGTTTTTACCACATGAGTCCAAAATCAAAAGTACAAGTGTTAAAAATTGGACTCAAAACGTTATAAAATGAGTGGTTAGGGATTCAGGTCGTTAAACTTTTTGATTTTGAACTCAAGTGGTTAAAACCACCAAAACACAAAGTCTCAAAAATTAATTTACTCAAAATTAAATATCACAGTTCACTGAATATATAGTTAATCATCTATTTCATAATTTAATTTCGGTATATTTCCATTATGTTTGAAACCATAAGTTAAATCTATAACATTCTATAAAAAAACATAACCACGTAATAATAATAAAAAAGCATAGTATATTTTTGAGTAAAAGTTTCAATCCAAAGTTGAAACCTTCAATCCTTTAAGTCACTATGATTTCGTTTTTAACCCTTTTCGTCTTTGTACGAAGTATGTTATATATTTTCTATTAATTTTCATTTTGTAACATTAAAGGATATTGAGCCATACTTTTATTTGGGAAATCGATTTTCACAACCTCTTATCTCGGTTTTACATTAGCCATCTCCACACTTGTTAATAATCTAAAAGTCACATATGCAACTCCTTTGTCGTCTCCCAAACAATCTAACAATGCATGTGATGGACAATTCACTTGCGACTACGGATTCATTGTGTAGGCAAAGACGAGTTGTGGAAACATAATCAAAGCTTCTGATAAGAGTTGTGGAAGGTTGGACAAGATAAAGAATCGAACAATCAATTTATCGATCCAACAAATTTAGCTCAGATTATATCAATATCACTTTATCTTTTATAGGATATTTAAGTCAAACCTCATAAATACTTTATTTTGTCCATAATGAACCTTGAATCCTAATACCTTTAAGCTACAAGTCTTTGTTACAAGCCTTTGGTAGTTGATCAATTGATTAACATGAATTCCATATGTTCATTTCACTTCTACTTTTAGCTTTATTTATAATTGTTTGTTTAACACTATAAATATCATTTCAAATGATACAATTGCAAATAATACATTTCTCCATTAACATCTTTTTGTTGATAAAATTTCAAAATTTGTATTTTCTTATTTAAAAATCTTTAATATTTGATGACATGACACTTTTTACTAGTTTCTCTTTATATTTTCCTAAAAAGCTTTAAAAAAAGAAAAGAAATAAACCATATAGATACTTTGAAACATGCAAAATTAAATTCCCGAACCCCATATTTTATATTCTTTTTTATCCGAAAAAAAATGAAACAATTTTACAGACTTGTACATTTTTTTATATTCCTTTTTATCCCAAAAAATGAAACAATTTTACAGACTTAGACATTATAAATAATTCATCCAAGACATAATCATCAATCATCAATAATAAATATACTTAGCGGAGACGTAATCAATCATAAAAATACTTAGCCAAAAGTTAGTCAATCATCAATATACTCAGCCAAAACTTAATCAATCATCTATATACAATAGACAAGTAGGTATTCATCATGTCATAGGTGACATATCATTTACACGTAATTTCGTGACGATTAAGAAAGCACATAGGAATTTTTTTTAATTCTTGATTATTTTAAAAACAAGTGAGAAATAATTATAAAAACAATTGAAAGCCTAGCTAATGATTGTGCCACCTCAGCTTCGCCTCATCAATAGCACCCCTTTAACATTGAGGGTATGAGATAAAACCCCAACCCATCAATAGCCCCCCCCCCCCCCCCCCTCCTCCTTCACATACATACATCTCGCTATTGCTCGTCATTGCAACCACAATCCTTCAATAGCCCCCCCCCCCCCCCCCCCAAATGGCGCCCGCAGTATGGATGGGGGAGGCACTATTGATCTTTTTTGGCTGAGGTGGCATGGGGATGGCGCCCCATACTGTGTAGCCTAAAGATAACAATTAATGAGCAAGGTATAAGGATGGTTATACCAGATTGGTTACTAGAAAACTGTATATCGTAGTCTCATAACCTATCGTATATTACGCGTTACTTCTTATCTCCCGGGTTTGTAGGTAACCCTTGGATATTGAACCCATTTGGCCTTATGGTTAAAAGTAACACCATTACCCGAAACTCGAAGTTAAACTCAACTTAAAAACTGACTCAAAATATTAGGTACACGACCACACTTTTAGCAATTCTATGATTTAAACAATATCAAGTTTCTAATCATTTCAACATACCAGTTGTTATATTTTTAATATTATATTATACATTAATATATTCGGCTTTGATGTAGGTAAATGGTTCACATGAGTCAGGTGTCAAACACATATCATCTAAACATAATCCCATAGTTATCGGTCAATCTCGTAACTGAATACATGTCCTATTATTCATAGAGGGGTACAAATAGTTTGTTTTTTAAATCGGTTCGGGTTATAAACTGAACCGGTTTGGTCAATAACAGTAAAAATCGGTTTCTAAGAAACCAATTTTATAAGGAACATACTCGAACTTATACGAATCGATTTGGGTCAGTAAAAAAAGCTTCTTACATTTTTTTTCAAATCGTGTTTGATGGAAACCAGTTTTAGAGGAAGAGACTATGAACCAATATACGAACTGACAGGTTAGGCCGGACTCTAACCAGTTTGGGGCAAACCAATTTACGAGGTGCTGTCGAGTCAGGTTATAAACCGGTTTTCTTGTCCATCTCTAATTATCCATCCCGAATATTTCAAACAAAAATTATTCCTGTTTAATTATACCCATGGCTTTATAGCCTAGTGGTATCTTGGGGGTGAGATAAAACTTTCGACCAATAGGTCCTGGGTTCGATTCCACAAGGGGGTTTTTCCCATATTTTTTGGGTTTCCTCCTGAATTAGTGTATAGGCATTATGCCTAGTGGAGATGGATATGATCGGGTGGTTATGATCGGGTGGTTCCGCTGGTGGCACAATGATACTCTAGTGGTCCGTCAGTGATCCAAAATTTGCCGTTCAAAAAAAAATTATTTATTTTATACATGACTAAAAGTTTATTTATATTAATATTAAATATATATGACTACGAAACAATTTAGAAAAAAATAAGACCAAATGGTTTTATATATAAATCCCAAACCCTTCACACCTTTCATGCCTAGTGAAGAAGCTTCTACTCCATGCAAAACATAATCTCTATCAATGGAAGCAAACGCATGAAATCAATGATAACATGTTCATCCACGCACATCGTATATATGATTCTTGTTTTTCTTATCAACAAAACCACAGTGGAGGCAGTTATCAAATAATTATAATAATAATATCTAATACAAGAATCCAACATGACTGCAAATTTCTGGCTGTAATTCGTCATTTTGCTTTCGAATTTATCCGCAGGTATCACTATCTCTTATCTCTTGCAATGACATAATACTTCCGTAATGGGTTTGTATTCTTTTATTTGGTTTTGATAAATATATGTTTTGATTGATGCTGTTTTGGTACAGACTTAGCCACGTTTCTCAAGATAGATAAGGCGGTGATTCGGTGGTGAAGTGTGACGGATTAAAGCAGTTGTTGATCGGAAAACATTTCGATGGATTCAGTGATGATTTTACTTGGTATGGTATCGTGTTTATAGAGATGATCTTATTGTTTTTTTTTATTGTGTTTGGTAATATATATTGCTACAAACATCAGATTTTTTCTTTTTGGGAACTTGGATTGCTTATTTAAACTTGTTTTATTCTATGTTTGAATTAAACGAGCTAAAACTGGTGTGTAGTAAGAATACACGGTGTGCAGTGGCAGATCTAGAAAATAATTATAGGGACAACGTTTTGAATTTTTTTTTTTCTAAAGGGGCAGCAGCAAAATCGAAAAAAGGTCAAATATTTTTTTTACACTACCGATGAGCTTTTAAGGGGTAGCGGAGGCTACCCCTTGTTATATAGTATGTCCGCCACTGGCGATGTGGCTTAGCGCCACCCGCCACTTCACCATCATAGCACTGGTAACACTGGCCCCCTTGTTCGGTGAAGCCACTAACGGTCACCAATAAGAGAAAATGGGGGGGGGGGGGGGGGGGGCATGTTTCAACCAATCGAGTTTCCTTTTTTTAACCTTAGCTAAACCACTCCACTATAGCCAAAGGGGGGCAGGCGCCATTTGTACCATTTGTCTATGTGGTGCAGACGTGGCGTTGACGTGAAGCATGGGGGCTTTACTACACAACACCTAGCCTAACCGGATAACTTATTTAAATAAGCAATAAAAAACTGGTACTACAGTTTAAGCTGTTTTGGGTCCAACTTGTAATTACTAGTTTTCACAGCATTGATTGATTTTGTTTGTTGTTATGATTGTGGGTTCTCTGAATCAAACTCACTAAAGGTAAATTGTAATTGTTATTGATTGAAGAAGAGAATTATACAGGATAATATATAGACTATTAGACCTAGATAAATAAGGAAAAGATAACTATGGAAACTAAATCAAAAATAATAAACTAATATATAATTCTGGTCTAATACACCCCCGCAAGTTCAGGGCGTTCAGCAATCTGTAACTTGGATCGCAGAAAATTAAACTTCTCTGAAGGCAGCGGCTTTGTAAAAATATCAGCAATTTGATCCCCTGTTGAGATGAACTTTACATTGAGTTTGCCCTGTGAGACTTGTTCGCGAACAAAGTGGTAATCGACTTCAACATGTTTGGTGCGGGCGTGAAAGACTGGATTAGCAGTGAGATAGGTAGCACCAAGATTGTCGCACCAAAGAGTAGGAGCTCCACTGTCCAACCCGAGTTCATGAAGAAGTGATTTGAGCCAAAGTAATTCAGCAACGGTGTCTGCAATGGCTTTGTATTCTGATTCTGTTGAAGAGCGAGAAACTGTTTTCTGATTCTTAGCCGACCAAGAAATAAGATTAGAGCCTAAGTAGATGGCAAATCCCCCCGTAGAGCGACGGTCGACAGGGCAACCAGCCCAATCAGAATCGGAAAAGGCCCGAAGATCAGTGAGCCAATGAGAATCAGAGAAGGCCTGCAAACGATAGCCTGTGTTATGATGAATCCAAAGACCCATGTTGGTCGTGCCTTTCAAGTAGCGCAGTATACGTTTGACAGCGGACCAGTGATTTTCGGTAGGAGCATTCATGAATTGACAAACCCGATTGACGGCAAAGGCAATATCTGGTCGAGAAAGAGTAGCATATTGAAGAGCTCCAACGGTTTGCCGGTAACGAGAGGGATCATCAAGTAAAGGGCTGTCATCAAGAAGGAGCACATGAGAGGTGCTCATGGGAGTGGAGATGGGCTTGCAATCTGCCAAACCAGCCCGGTGCAGTATATCAGCAATGTACTTTCGTTGCGATAAGACAAGATCAGAATTCTTGTGAATAACTTCCACTCCAAGAAAATAATGAAGCTGACCCAAGTCTTTAAGGGCAAAAAGAGAATTGAGACGCCCAATAATGTTGGTAATAGTGTTGGAATCATTCCCGATGATGATAATATCATCAACATAAACCAGAATATAAATAAGTAAGCCCGAGGAGTTGAGAATGAACAATGAAGGATCCGTTTTGGACCCATGAAATCCCAACTGAATAAGAGTGGTAGACAGTTTGTTGAACCAGGCACGAGGTGCCTGTTTAAGACCATAAAGAGACTTGTTAAGTAGACAGACATGATCCGGTTTGTTGGGATCAACGAATCCTGGTGGTTGGCGCATATAGACCGTTTCTGCAAGATCACCATGTAAAAATGCTGTCTGAATATCCAACTGTCTTAAGGACCACCGATTTGTAACAGCCAGGGACAGAATAGTCCGAATGGTAGTCGGTTTTATAACAGGGCTGAATGTCTCATGATAGTCAACACCATGCTGTTGATGAAAACCCTTTGCAACCAAGCGTGCTTTGTACCTGCTAATTTTCCCGTTTTCATCAGTTTTCAACCTGTAAACCCATTTGCAATCAACCACGTTAGTATTAGGAACAGGTGGAACAAGAGTCCACGTACCATTCTTATAGAGCGCGTCCAATTCCTCGGACATAGCATGGCGCCATTCAGGGTACTTGTTGGCAATGGTAAAGGAAGTGGGTTCAACAGGTAGAGAGGAAGGGGCGGTGGCGGTGTAAGCAGCTGGATTGTACCGATCCGGCTGTTTAGGATGTTGCCGAAGATTGGCAGGCCTGGACCGGGTAGCTGCTGGTTGATTAAGGGTGGGGGCAGTGGAGGAATGAGACGAAGATGATGGACCCGAAAAAGATGACATGGAGGTGGATTCAGCTGTGGGTGACGAGGTGTGAGAAGGTGTGTTGGTGTCAGCCGTAGGAGCTGATCGAACCGAAGGGATAGGGGAGGGGCTGTCAGCCGTAGGTGGTGATGAAGATATAGGAGAGGGGTTGTCAGCCGTAGGTAGGGATGAAGATGGAGGTTCGGCCGGAAAGCCGGGCGGTGGGTTAGGAAAGATAGAGACATAAGGGGAAGAGGGTGGTGGTGGGTTTGGTTTTGGTGATGGAGCGTAGGGAAAGATGTGTTCATTAAAGCGAACATGACGAGCAATGTAAATACGCTCGGTTAGAGGAGCGAAACATCTATAGCCGTGATGCGAGAGGCTATAGCCAAGAAACACGCAAGGCGTGGAACGGAAGTCGATTTTGTTGTGGTTGTAGGGACGAAGATAGGGAAAACATTGAGAACCAAAGACCCGTAAAAACGAATAATCTGGTTTTCTGCCATAGGTGTGTTCAAATGGGGATTTGTTTGAAGAAACTCGGGAGGGAAGGCGGTTTATGAGGTAAACGGCTGTTTCAAAGGCAAAATGCCAAAACCGCCGAGGAAGGTGAGAATAAGCCATAAGTGAAAGGCCCGTTTCAACAACATGTCTATGGCGACGCTCCACAAAACCGTTTTGCTCGCTTGTGTGTGGGCAAGAACGGCGATGAAGAACACCGAGGTTACGGCAAAATGAAGCTAGAGGTCGAAATTCGCCACCCCAATCCGATTGGATGCATTTTAGTTTGGTGTTGAACTGGCGTTCAACCATGGTGACGAAGTTGGTTAAAATGGCGTAAACGTCAGATTTTTGAGATAAGGGATAAAGCCACATGTAGCGGGTGTAATGATCAACACATAACAAGAAATAACGGTGACCATCAAGAGACGGTGACGGGGTAGGGCCCCAAACATCACAATAAATAAGATCCAAAATATGATGACTACGAAAAGTAGAATCAGGTAAATGCAATTTAGATTATTTTCCCATTTGACAAGAAGAACACAAATGTTTTGATAATTTATTCGAAACTGGTAAAGAACAATAAGAAACAATAGAATTAAAAACTTGAGCATGTGGATGTCCTAAGCGTTGGTGCCAAACATCTGAGGAAGCCTTGACAACAGTGAATGCAACCTTGGGTAAAGTCTTGAGTTGGGGAAAGCGAATAGAGTACAAACCCTGTTCACTGGGGCCCGTGAGGAGGGTAGTGCGTGTAGACTCGTCCTTCACAAGAAAATAAGAAGAATGAAACTCAAAAAAGACATTATTATCAAGGCAAAACTTTTGAACTGATAAAAGATTTTGTTTAAGTGTAGGAACATGAAGTATATCAGAAAGATTAAAGATTTTATTGGAAGAGTAGATTTTTGAGGAGCCAATATGAAAAATTGGTATAGAAGAACCGTTGCCAACAAGTAAGGAATCGTTACCATAATATGCCTCAGAATTGTCCAAGCTAGATAAGTCTGGGGTGGCATGATGTGTGGCACCAGTGTCGGGCTTCCAAGCAGTTCCAGAGGATGAAGCAGCATCCGAAAAAGCTGTAAAGTTAGCCTGAGGAGGAGGCCGTGACTGCTGAGTGTGCTGGGATTGCTGATTTGGACACTGAGAGGGTAAGTGGCCTATTCCACACCGATTGCAGTGGCCAAAAACGGTGTTCTGAGTTGAAGCCCAAGAGAACTGCCTGGTGCCACCATTGTCTCTAGAGCGTGGAGTAAAAGATCCACGCGAGTTTCCCCGGCCACGATTGTTTCTACCACTTCGGTTGTTGCTGAATGTTCTAGATCCAAAATAGGCTTGAGGTTGTGGCGGGTTCGGATGCAGTTGATACCCCAGTTGAGAAGCAGCTAATTGAATGTGTTGAAGCTGCTGTTGAAGTTGTTCAAGGTTTGGGGAAGTTGGCACAGCCGATGGCTGTTGATTTGGAGGCTGAGCCGTGGCAAGAAGGGCCTGTGGGTTGGGGCTGAATGTTTTGTTGACTGCATAATCATGATCGGACAGCAGCGAATAGATTTCATTGAACGAGATAGGAGGCTTTCTCCCGAGCACGCTGCCTTTTAGACCGGTGTATTCTTCACGAAGCCCTGCAAGGGTGTGCATAACGAGATCGCTATCTTTTACCAGTTGTCCGATGTTGGCGAGAGCGGTAGCGTAATCTTGGACCCTGCAGAGGTAGTCAATTGGTTTTTCATCACCCTTCATAGTGATGCGCATGAGTTGGCTTTTGAGAAAGAATTCGTGTGATGCAGTGTTGGGCGCATAGGCCCGTTCCAGGGACTGCCAAACTGCACTGGAGGTTTTACCTTGAACGTGCTGGTAAGATTCTTCTGAGACTGTTGAGATGAGTAATGTTCGAATGTGAGCATCATTCGAAATCCAAGGAGTGTAGCTGGGATTGTCTGTTGTAGCATCGCCGACTTGTACCTTCTGTTCTGGACACGGGATCGTACCATCAACGTAACCAAACAGGTTATGGGATGTTAGGAACGACTCAAGCATGGAACGCCAGTAGCCATAATTGGTGGGTTTGAGAGTGAAGGGGAATTTGTGGGAATTGTGGGTTGTCTTTTCTTGATGAGAGAAATTGATAATAGCCGCCATTGAAGCAGGGGGTTATTGGCCGGAAGTTGCGTCGGCTGGAGGTTGAAGATCGGCAGTAGGGCGCCGATTAGGGTTAGAGAAAGATTAGGAGTTGATTTGCTCTGATACCAAATCAAACTCACTAAAGGTAAATTGTAATTGTTATTGATTGAAGAAGAGAATTATACAGGATAATATATAGACTATTAGACCTAGATAAATAAGGAAAAGATAACTATGGAAACTAAATCAAAAATAATAAACTAATATATAATTCTGGTCTAATACTCTGAATACATGTGAAATTTCTGCAACTATAGGTGTGTTTGGGAACTAGGATTGCTTATTTTGAACTTGTTTTATTCTATGTTTGGATTAAACAATCTAAACTTGTTTTATTCTATGTTTGTACCGTTGTCGTTGTTGTAAACTGATACTACAATGTTTAACATGTTATAAATCCCACTTGTAATTACCAATTTATTTTCAGGGAGGATCACTATGGTTTCTGAGGTTGATTTTGAATTGACAAGAAGATGTCTTATAGACATTTTCAACTTGGTGTTTGTCTTTCTCTTCTACATGCTGCTACTTTTATGTTATATCAAGAAAAACAACACCAACAGATCAAGAAAAAATGATTGTATAACTGTATCAGTTGCATCGTGTTGTTTTCTCATTTCGGTTTCATATCTTATTGCTGGTCTATGGGATGCGACTGCTAAAACCCCTAAACTGAATTGGTGGGCGTTCGTTGTTAGGCCACTAGTTTGGGCAACTTTGGCAGTTTCATTACTCATAGAAAGATTTACGCCAGTCAAGATTCTAGCTACCGTTTGGTGGGCTTTCTGTTTCTTGTCAATTTCTTTTGTCAACATCGAGAATTTGTCAAAATCATTGACCATCTTGAACTTGGTTTCGATAGAATGGGCTGCTAGCTTCTTACTTTTCTTGTGTGCTTTAAGAAACTTGAAAAAATTCATCACTCTGTACGCACAAAGCCAAACGTTATCCGAGCCCTTATTGGTTAATGAAACACCGGATGCAAATACAAGCCAACCAGAAGAACCAAGTTTTCTAAGCAAATTGACGTTTTCTTGGGTGAACCCGTTGCTTGCGGTAGGTTATAGAAAGCCATTAGTTCTAGAAGACATTCCATGTTTAGCACCCATAGACGAAGCAGCCGTTGCCCACGAGAAGTTCACAAAAGCATGGGATTCACTTCAAACCGAAAAAATTATAGACAAGGCTAACCTGGTTCCAAAAGCATTAGCCAAAGTGTTTTTCAAAGAGATGGTTTTATCTGGATTATGCCTCCTTGTTAGGAATATAATGGTGGTTGTTAGCCCATTATTACTCTACGCTTTCGTCGACTACGCCAACCTTGAAATTAAAGATGTACATCATGGATTATTGTTAGTAGGGTGTTTGATTATAGTCAAGGTAGTGGAGTCATTGACTAACAGACAGTTTTACTTTATGGCAAGAAGAACTGGTATGCGAATGAGGTCAGCCTTAATGGTGAAAGTATATGAGAAACAACTTAAGCTTTCTAATTTAGGAAAGACACGGCATTCTACGGGGGAGGTTGTGAATTACATAGCGATCGATGCTTACCGAATGGGTGATTTTCCTATGTGGTTTCATTTTGGGTGGGCTTGCTTTATTCAACTATTTCTATCAATGGCTATCTTGTTTTCTGTCGTCGGATTAGGTGTTCTTCCAGGTTTAGTCCCTCTAATAGTTTGCGCGCTTCTTAATTTGCCATTTGCAAAAGCTATGCAAAAAAGTCAGTTGGAATTCATGATGGCTCAGGACAAGAGACTAAGATCCACCTCTGAGATTTTAAACAACATGAAGGTCATCAAGTTACAATCTTGGGAAGAAAAGTTCAAGAAAATTGTTGAATCTTTTAGAGAGACCGAAGTCCATTGGCTACGTCAAACTCAGTTCAACCGGGCGTATGGCACGGTTTTGTATTGGATGTCACCAACACTCGTTTCTTCAGTTGTCTTTTTTGGATGCTTCTTATTGAAAAGTGCTCCTTTAGATGCTGCCACTATTTTCACAATTTTAGCAGCATTAAGAACTATGTCTGAACCCGTAAGGTTGTTACCAGATGCGCTTTCTGCAATAATCCAAGTCAAAGTATCCTTTGACCGGATCAATTCTTTCTTGGTTGATGACGAACTTAAAGATACAAGGATGGAGAGAAACCAAGAACCGGAAAACTCACATGCTTGTATCAAAATACAGGATGGGGATTTTAGTTGGGATCCTGAATCACCCATTCTAACTCTTCGAAACATAAATCTTGAAGTAACATGTGGGCAGAAAGTTGCGGTTTGCGGGTCTGTTGGTGCTGGAAAATCATCAGTGCTATATTCTATTCTTGGAGAGATATCCAAAACTTCTGGAACAGTAAGTGCACATATTCATTGATTGTATTTGATAGAGATCTAATTGCATAAACGGGTAACCATATTTTTTTTGTCACAAAAAAATCATGAAACTTTCTAAACTAAAGAAAAAAAAATATCAAAATGTTCAGGGAAAATGTTGGAAAAATGTATGGACTTTATATAAAAATTTAGGGACTTGCTCGTGGGAAAAATACGACGTACTTGCTGTGTTTTTGTAAGTTTAGTGATTTAATTACCTTTTATGCAATTTGCGCATTACACAAATGCTGCATGCAAGTTTTTGTACTTTGTATTGGATTAATTATAATCTTGATTTGTGTTTCTGGATCGATTGCTTATGTTAGCCAAACATCTTGGATTCAAAGTGGGACAATTCAAGATAACATATTGTATGGGAAGCCAATGGACAGAACCAGATATGAAAAGGCTATTAAGGCGTGTGCTTTAGATAAAGATATTGAAGCGTTTACTCATGGAGATTTAACAGAAATTGGTCAAAGAGGGCTTAACATGAGTGGGGGGCAAAAACAAAGGCTTCAACTTGCACGTGCAGCATACAATGATGCCGATATATATCTTCTTGATGACCCTTTTAGTGCCGTAGATGCACATACAGCCTCAACTCTCTTTAATGTAAGATTTCAAATTCTTGAAATGGTGTTTGTAATTTGTCTTTCTTCGAAATTTCAATTAATTACGAGTCTTAGATGTTATCTAGTTTCACCACTACTCTAAGTATATCTAAGTAAATAAATTTAAAACCAAGCTAGCCTAAAGATATTGCTGGAGTAATAACACATAAGTATTTAGGGAAAATATTATATTATAAATAGTATACATTTTTCTGGGCTGAACCAACACAAACCTGTTTTTTTTTTGGGGGGTTTGTGGTATTTTGGCCTTCTTGATTTCTTTAAACATGCATAAGTTATCCTATTTTCATTTTGGATACTTAAATTGTGAATCTTGTGGTTCAGGATTGTGTTATGAACTGTCTTGAGGGCAAAACAGTCGTTCTTGTCACTCATCAAGTGGAGTTTCTCTCGTCGGTTGACAATATTCTGGTAATCAGGATTTAAACTTATGGATTTTCTAACACACGTTGGTGTAGAGGTGGCAATTTTGACCCATTTACTTATACGTAGGTTTCTTTGGTTATGTTTTTTTTTCAAACTGGCCTAAGGGAGTCAAACAGGTTGCCCAAATTCTATTTTTAACGCGTAATATTGTTTTATTATCCGGTTAGTGTAATCATCATTTATACATGTTTTGACCCATTACCCGACCCGCCCATATCGCCGCCACCTCTATACATGGGTTTTGACTCATTTTTAGTGATCATGTTCTATTTTATCTAATTTTTGTTTCAAGGTTATGCAAGATGGTCAAATTACACAATCAGGAAACTATGAAAAAATCTTAATGGCAGGGACAGCATTTGAAGAGCTTGTGAATGCTCATAAAGAGGCAATCACAGGTTTAAACTCTTCACCTTCTGAAAACAAAACAATAAATGTGCATCAAAATTTGGAAGAAGTTAATAATAACTACCTCAAAAAACAAATAAGTGAGGGGCAGTTAATAAAGGGCCCACCAGGAGTGCAGTTGACTGAAGAAGAAGAAAAGGAGATTGGGAATGTTGGATGGAAACCTTTCTTAGATTATGTTGTCATCTCAGAGGGATCATGGTTTTTGTCTCTATGTGTTTTTAATCAAACTGGTTTTGTTGCTCTTCAAGCAGCAGCAAGTTATTGGCTAGCATATGGTATTCAGATCCCTAAAGTCACCACCATCATGTTGATATGTATTTATACTTTGCTTTCAACAATGAGCACAATTTTTGTTTTTTTAAGATCATTTTTTGCTGCACTTTTGGGATTAAAGGCCTCCAAATTGTTCTTCAATAAATTCACCGATTCAATTTCCAGTGCTCCGATGATCTTCTTTGACTCTACTCCAGTTGGGAGAATTCTAACCAGGGTAAGAATTCTATAGACACTTTCATCTAAAAAAAAGTATTATATAACATGTTTGGTAGCTAAATTAATATTTTCTGCAGGCCTCCTCAGATCTTAGTGTAATCGACTTTGACATACCGTTTTCTTTCTCCTTTGTGATTGGTTCTGGCATTGAATTACTTGCTATGATTTGCATTATGGCCTCAGTGACATGGCAAGTTCTCATTGTATTCGTCTTCAGTATTGTGGCCACAAAATATGCTCAGGTAAATCCTCGTTATTGGTTTTAGGGCTGGCAATATGGGGCGGGCGGGTAACATGTCAAGTTGGGTTCAGGTTATGATGGGTGTTTTTTTAACACGTGTCAAAACTAGTGGGTCAGGTTCATTGACACGCAAACAATTTTTTGTCTGGTTTTTATTTTTTTATTGTTAATAAGTAATGTGTTATGTTATCAAAACTATATCACTACAACAGTTAATCTAAATCTTTGTATACAAATCTTTAGAAAGTTGTATGCATTAAGAATAGAGTCGTAGACTTTGGATGACTTTAATCTCGTTTGAATTATTATTATTTTTATTATTTCTTTTTGTGAACTACAGGGATATTATCAACCAAATGCAAGGGAACTAATGAGAATCAATGGGACAACAAAAGCACCCGTGATGAGTTATGCATCTGAAACTTCACTTGGAGTAGCAACAATACTAGCATTTAGAATGCAAGATAGATTTTTCAAAGAATACCTTAAGTTGGTGGATAGAGATGCAAGTACTTTCCTTTTCTCAAATGCAACATTGGAATGGTTGATTTTGAGAATCGAAACATTTTCGAATCTCACCTTGTTCACAGCTACATTTCTTCTGGTCTTGATTCCAAATGGCTTTGTGCCTTCAGGTATGTTAGTCATATTTTGAGGTGGAAAAACAGGTTGGTTGGGTACTTGGGTAAAGGGTCAAAACAGGTTGGGTTGACCCAAAACGCCTTATGTCCAGTTTCCGCTATAGTTCATGTGTTCAAAGACAACATTATTAACTCCATATATTCAATCTTTGTACAGGATTGGTTGGCCTCTCTCTTTCATATGCATTGACTTTGACCGGTACCCAAGTGTTTATGACTAGATGGTATTGCAGTTTAGTCAATTACATCGTATCAGTAGAACGGGTCAAACAATTCATGCACATACCACCTGAGCCACCGGCAGTTGTGGTGAATAATAGACCACCATCATCTTGGCCGTCAAAGGGAAGGATTCATTTTGAGAATCTAAAGGTGAATTCATACTTTTTTCTAGATTTTTTGATATAGAAATATACCAAATCAGATGCTTTCAGAAACTATAATCTAGGTGACATAATGATTGGGTTGGGTGACATGAAACAATTTTAAGTGTCTATGTTTATGCAAAGTGCGTGCAAGTTGATAAAATTTTATACTTTATTAAAAACGTGTAGAAAAACTTTTAGAAATGAGTCATTCGTTCTGTTGAGATCTTTATGTTTATGCACTTATGGGCTTGTGTTTCAGTTAAGATATCGTCCAAACGCTCCACTAGTTCTTAAAGGGATCACTTGTATATTCAAAGAAGGGACTAGAGTGGGCATTGTCGGAAGAACAGGAAGTGGGAAAACGACACTAATAACAGCCTTATTTCGTTTAGTAGAACCCGATAGTGGAAGAATTCTTATAGATGGGTTAGACATTTGCTCTATCGGACTTAAAGATCTCAGAATGAATTTAAGTGTCATCCCACAAGAACCCACCCTTTTTCGGGGTAGTGTTCGAACAAACTTGGACCCACTTGGACTTCATTCTGATGGTGAGATATGGGAGGTAACCAAAACATCTACACTGATATCTACATTGATTTTTTTTTCCTGCACAATACACCAATGTACTTTTAATACCTTTGTGATCATTATTCCTGTTTTTTTGTACATTTGAGTCATTAATACCCAAATGAGACAAAACATATAAAGCAAGTTAGTATAGCGACCCAAACGAGACGAAGTGGCATCAATTAACGACTCAAATGTAATGACCTAAACGTTACTAAATGTTCATATAATGACCCAAATGGAGTAGAAAGCTATCTTTCGCAAAAAATACCAAACGTACTTTCACTTCTGTCTTGTTATAATCATTGCACATTTTTATACATGTGAATCACTGAAACATGGTTTCTATCCTGTTTGGGTCATTAAAAGGTATACGATGATAACCCAAACGGAACAAAAACTTTAACACGAATTCCACATGAGGACCCACTGACTAAAACCGGACAAAAGCCATCTATTCTTATATGTATACCCAAAGAAAATACTATGATGAAAACAGAACAAAAGTGAAAATACATTGGTAGTTTATACAAAAGAAGTCTGTTCATATATATATACAATCTTTATGCAATAACGTTGATAGTTCTGATGAATTTACAGGCATTAGACAAATGTCAGCTCAAAACTACCATTAGCAGTCTTCCTAATTTGCTAGATTCTTCAGGTAAATTTGCATTCTAATATTTTGATCATTATGGTGACCTGAATTGTAAGAATTAGTTTTTAGTGTTTGGATAAAGGAATGCTGATTATTTAAAAGTCAGATATTCAGTTTAATGCCTATGACAACAAAACTAATTACATATTAACATTACTTGTTTACCCCTATTTATTACCCACATTTTCTGTATTTATTATTACTATTTATACAATAAAACAATTTACACAATACAAGACTTTAACCAGTCAGTTTTTCCCAACAGTGAGTGATGAAGGGGAGAACTGGAGTGCTGGACAAAGACAGTTATTCTGTCTAGGAAGAGTATTACTTAGGAGAAACAAAATCCTAGTACTCGATGAAGCCACTGCATCCATTGATTCAGCAACGGATGTTATTCTACAAAGAATCATAAGGGAAGAGTTCTCGAGTTGCACTGTCATAACTGTGGCGCACAGAGTTCCAACCGTTATAGACAGTGACAAGGTCATGGTTCTCTCTTTTGGTACGTCACATCTTCCACATGGTTGGAATAAATAATTTCATGCATTCCGTGTTGCTAAATGGGCGGGCTAGGTGGTTTGGGTAGTAGGGATCTAAAGGGTTTTTTTATGATAATATATAAGAACATAATACAAGCAAATGGGTTGAAGTTATAGCTACGATTAACTAATATTTGTTAATTTGTAGGGAAAATGATGGAGTATGATGAGCCTTCAAAGCTTATGGAGACTGATTCATTCTTCTCCAAGCTTGTAGCTGAATACTGGTCCAGTTGTACAAGGAACTCTGCTCAAACATTTGATGAGTTTCAGTGATTATATAATCTTCGCCTCGAGGCCAAATTATATGCTCATAATGCTATCTGACCTCGACCTTGAAAAATTAGTTTCGTTATGGCATAGAATGTGAGATAGTTTAGCTCGAGGGCCATGCGTGATGATCTTATTATAGTGAGTATTTTGTTATGGCATAGAATGTGAGATAGTTTAGCTCGAGTTCGAGCTCTAACAACTCTATTGTTAAGCATTCTAGTTCCGTGCCTTATTAAACCCCAATTTGAATGTTTAGGCTTTGTTACACATTTTTATACTTTCATCACTTTGCAGTGTCCTTTCTCATGATATATAATATAACTCACGGATCAATAGAGATAAATGAATAACATAGATATTGTTATGATTAAAGTTACTGATTCAGTACCACATATGGTTCCAACTTAAAAGTACGAGGGTATAAACCAGTTATTTAGATTTTTAAAGTTTATAAGAGAATGATATACGAATTGGTACAGATTTAGATGCAATTCGAAACAATTAATCAATATGGTTAACACCCAAACGATTTTATTTACGAAGATACTTGCTCAGAACTTCATTACGAATCCATACCCATTATATATAATCTAACCAATGCAATTAGACTATAACTAGGATTCTAATTAATTAAACTCACAATAATTATCTAAACAACTCCTAACATATCTCACTTAGGATGTCTGATAATTATTCACTAGTTTTTTATATCGTGCGTTGCAGCGAAACCGAGCAAATAATAATGCAAAACAAACGTGATTTGAAAATAAAACATGTTGTTTAGAAAGTCAAACCATTAGAACGATTTAGTTTATCATCGTACCGTTTTATGATACGAAATAAATACTTTATTTTGAGTACAACTTCGTTCTTAACAAAACTTATAACGGAATGTCAGGAAAAGAAATTAAGCACAAATACGTACTTAAGTTTTTAGAAAAAAAAGTTATAAATGTAAATAATCAAAGAAGTATCAAATTAATGGATAAATTAATATACGTTCAAAAAAGAAAAAAAAAATTATTAAAAAAAGGTAAAGGAAATATATGTTTAAAAAAAGGAAAAATATGTTATTAAAAGTAAATATAATAACAAACTACTATAATATATTAAATAATAAAATAATAAAAACTATATATTATTATAAAAATAAAGTTACTATTCATCAACCCTCGTTAACAATATATATATAATATAATTGTTCACCCAATTGTTTAATTTTGAGGCATTCGACTAACACTCGAAATCCACCATCTGAGTTGCCTACGCCTAAAGCCATAACATCTCGGTAATTCGGGATAATCACCCCCCTGAATTTCTGAGGCTATCACGGAATTCTTGTACACCAAGTAATTGTCTCATCTCCTTGAACTTGATTTGCGCCAAGGCTTTTGTCAATGAATCTACTTTTTGCTCATCTCTAGAAACATGCTCAATCACCACTTGTTCATTTTTCACACATTCACGAATAAAGTGATAACATGTGTGGATGTGTTTGCTTCTACCATGAAAAACCAGATTCTTTGATAATGCAATTCTTGATTTATTATCAACCCGAATCAGTATTATCTGTTTTTCCCACCCCGTTAATTCTGCGAGTAACTCTCTGAGACAAATTGCCTAACATTATCTGTTTTTCCCACCCCGTCAATTCTGCGAGTAACTCCCGAGACCCTATAAGTAGCTTTGTTATTTGTAGGATTTACTGTGTATGGTTGTTGTTGTTGTATGTGTCCTCTTTCTTTCTCATAGCTTGAAATCGTTCCATCACATCGCCGTCTTTTACTTTATCAAAAGTTTATTTTTCGAGCGCACAAACCATAGCATTGTTCAAAGATTCCAGGCCCATTCGATTGCGTAAACCCATCTTGACATGCTTCAATTTAGAAAATAAATATATTTCAATGGTTGTGGTTGCGACGTGTAAAACCAAAGTTAGATTCACTACCTGATAAACCAAAGGACAAGAACTATGTGTTCCGGTTTTCAGCATATGACGAGCAAGATCACTTATTCAACTATAAAATCGTTATGCGTCTTGGGTTAACTTTATTAATTATATTTAGGGACTCCTTTCAATTTTATTATTGTTAATTTGGGCTTATTTTATCATTCGAGCATAATTATTCTACAAGATTTCGGGTTGAAAATGTTTGAGTTTATAAAAATGGGATTTTAGTAATATCAAGTATCCTATTTTTTGGTTAGAAGTATCCTCGTATTTTTTTAGAGGTATCCTTTATATAAAACCGGAAAAAGGCATTACGAACACGGGGTTGAGCCGTAGCCCGTGCTACGGCTCATATTACTATGGTTTTGCCCCTGTAACATGTAGCTGCAGTAGCTACTATGAATTCAGCTTCGCAAGAAGATAGGGCCGTGATAGCTTGCTTACGAACACCACGTGATTGGTGAAGATCCAAGATGAAATACATCACCGGTAGTACTTCATCCATCATCCTTGTCCACATTACGACTACTATCACTGTAAGCGACCAGTTTCAGATTTTCAGTTTGCTTGTACTTTATCCCAAAGGAAATTGTTCCTCGAATATAATGCAAAATATGTTTAATATCAATAACATGTGATTCCCTGAGGCTCTGGATGTATCGACTAACCACCCCAACTTAATAGGACAAATATGGATGCGTATGTAATAGGGAACGAAGACAACTGTGATACTTCGGGTTTCCGGTCACCTTCTCTGATGTCACTGTTGTTGCCCACAATCTCCGCTTGAATATACCAGATCTGGTTTCTCTCTCTACCTTTTCTGCTTTCTCTCTCTCTCTACTCTCAGACACTATTTGTTTCTTGTAGAAAACAGTGAAAGAAGTTGAAGATCTGGAGATAAAACACAAGCTGAAACACACTGAAAATTGATTTATGATGAAGATGAAAAAACCTGAATTGATTTTGAATTTTCTGTTGTAATCTGAGTGAAAGAAATATAAAGAACGAACTGAAAAGAACGAACTGAATTTTCTCTTGATCTCAATTCTAATAAACATAAAGAATGAACCGAAAAGACTTTTAATTTTATTTTGCTTGCTTTTGAATCTCTGTTTTGTGATGATACTGATTTTGGATTTGTAATTAAAAAATGTTTTGTATGTTGAGATAGAGAATTGAGATTGAGAGATTAGTTTGTGTTTTTTTAAATATATTTGAACTATACTAGTAAAATTACTAACATACCCACATGTGCAAGGCACATGCCTGACTTAACTAAATTTTTTAACCAAGTTAGGGCAAAAGGACCTAGGTTGTAATGGATTTTCCAAATTAAGGACTTTAACTGTAATTATTGAAGTTAAAGGGTATCCATTGCAATCCTATACAAACATAAAGGATGAAAAGTGTAATTTACCGAAAAACATATAACAAAGAAAGACGCGATGATATGAAATTTCTCGCCATGAACGTCGATCACCTTAGCGGCCCAGAATTGGAATTGACGTTGAAGATGAAAGAAGAAATCTTAAACAAGTATGATATGAGGAAACTTGAAGTATTTATTTATGTTTATTTTATGTACCTTTTTTTATGTGGTTTTTTTTTCTTAATTTTATTTGCAGTTTTTTTTTTAAATTATATTTAGTATTCTGTTTTAGTTAAATAAAATTTAAATAGTTTTTAAAAAAAAGAAATGACACATGGCTAGCCACGCTATGGCTCAATGTCCCAACCCAAGCCCCCCCCCCCCCCCCCTCCCCGCAGTCTTAATATGATATACCCATACAAATACCAACACAGGTCCATTTACAAAACTATTCTTATGGTTTAGATTAGTTATTAGCCTATTGACATTAGCTTTAGACATTTAGTGAGCTCAATACTCAATTTCGTTACGGCCTAAGGGCACGATTTTCGAGCTCGTATATAATACACGAATTCTTAGGGCCGGCTCTGGTTGGTTAGAACTATTTAAATGTGTCGGTCACTATCAATTGGCTGTACTCTACAAATAAAACTATGAAAATTAATGAAAGTTGAAACCGCGTGCTCGACTCTAGTAATGTACAAATATAATAGTTTATACCAACCAACAAACAATGTTGTAGCATTTGTAACATTTCAAAACATTTTTTAGACTTTTATACTAGAATTCGTCTAACTTTGTTTACGTGAATATCAAATACAAATGAGTTTTAACATACAAACTATAAAACGTGAAAAGTGAATAAGGGAATTTTTTTTTTTTTTTCTTATTTGAAAATTTTCCCACTACTAATGTTTAATCGAAAAATGTAAAAAAAAAAAAAAAAAGTTTGTGATTTTAGTGTAGTAAGCAATTATAATTACTCTATAAAATTACTCTATTAGTGTAAAATCATGTTTTTTTTTTATTCAGGAACTACAATACATGATTAATAAAAAAATGGGAAAAAATTTAAATTTTTTAAATTTTTTTTCTCTTCTTCAGTTATCACGTTAAAGGTTTTTCTTATATGTTAAAACTATTTATATAATAACCTTACTCTTAATTAGATGGTTATGTATACAACATTACAACGATAAAGATGTAAATTTTATGAACAAAAAATATTAATTAGAGCCTATTGTTGACTTTCCTGACTACTCCTATTGAATGCCCCCTTGCGACTGTTATTGGTAGGGGTGTGCACGGTTCGGTTCGGTTTTTGGGTAAAATCAAAACCGAAACCGAAATGTCGGTTTTCAAGTTTTAAAAACCGTTCGGTTTCGGTTTTTTTCGGTTTCGGTTTTTCTGTTTTTACGTCGGTTCGGTTCGGTTTTTCGGTTATTTCGGTTTTTGGAACAAAATTATGTAAGACTCAAAAAATAAAAAAGTAAATTTATATTATAACAATCTTTTTTATGTTTACATTTATGTTATTATAGTTAACCTCTTTAATTAGTATTGTTTACATAAACCAAACCTTATAATCTATTTTTATGTTTCTTCAAAGTTTTTATTAAATTTAATTTTTATATTAAATTTTGTTATATCTTATAGGTAATAATAAATCATTTCAGTTATAATGTTTTTATTATAAACACTTAACATTCAAGAATAAAACTAACATTTTCTACTAGCATTGGGTTAAACACTTAAACAATTTAAACTTAAACATAAAAATATATGGATTGTAACTTATCGGTTCGGTTCGGTTTTTTTCGGTTATTGAAAAAGTTTATCCGAAAACCGAACCGAAATTTTCGGTTATTAAAAATCCGAAAACCGAACCGTCGGTTTTTGTTTCGGTTCGGTTTTTTCGGTTCGGTGATTTCGGTTATTCGGTTACGGGTCGGTTATTTCGGTTTTCTTGCTCACCCCTAGTTATTGGTGGTTTATAGTCTTAGCTTAGTCTATAAATAAGGATCACACGATATGTTGGGGTTTTATATACAATATTTGTTACTACACTGTGAGTAGTAACATGACCACAAGTCGGGTTGACAGTACTGTGGGTGGTAATTAAGGAAGAATGGTAAACAAATGTAATTGTTGGATTACCCTCAATACTGTACAAGGATAAAATCTATTTTGATTAAATTGGGATTCACTCACCAGTATTTCCCACTGACAAAATGTTTTTAAACGCGTTTCAGGTAACAAAATGTGAAAGCCAAATAGAAGCCAGCTGGAGAGCACTGAAGGCTTGGAAAAATGTGGCTATAAAAGTTACCTAAATAAAGAAAGATGTTTTATTCAATAAATTAGGGTTTATCCCTATAAACATGTTTGTAATAAAAATTGGGTTTTATCCCAATATGTTTACTATTATAAAAATGTGGTGTTTTACTCTGATAAAATATTTCCTAACTACGGTCCTGATGTAAATTCCGCTGCCAAATAATGATAAACACCGATACCGCAATCTCTAAGTAGGCCGCGGCCGCCCGCCTCCCGAGGCAGGGGTCGGGGGTTGCGACATATGTAGTACAATCGACTTAGTGAATATCTCGAAAAAGAAGGATACAAGTCTGATGTAATCAGTCCATGTGTTTTTATAAAAAGAACACTCTCAAATTTCACTTTAATAGCAGTCTATATTGATGATATCAACATCATCAGATCCTCCTGAAGAGATAGAGAAAGTTGCTCAGTTGTTAAAGAAGGAATTTGAAATGAAAGATCTTGGTATGACGAAATTATGCATCGGACTACAATTTGAGTATCTGTGTAATGGCACATTTGTCCATCAATCAAACTACATCCAGAAGATGTTAATACGTTTCAATATGGATAAAGCACGTCTGTTTAGCGTACCTATGGTTGTCCGACCGCTAGATCCACACAAGGATCCATATCGCCCTCATGAAGAAGGAGAAGAAGTACTTGGTCCGGAAGTACCGTACTTAAGCGCGATCGGTGCCCTTATGTATCTCGCAAATAACACAAGACCTGACATTGCATTTGCAGTTCATGTACTACCGAGATACAGTTCGAATCCAACACGTAGACACTGGAATGGTGTGAAACATATATTCCGATATATTTGCGGGACACAAGACTTAGGTCTTTTCTATCAAAAGGATCAAAAGTCCCAACTTGTTGAGTATGCTGATGCCGGGTATCTATCAGATCCTCACAAAGCAAAATCTCAGACATGTTACGTATTCACATACGGTGGCACAGCAATTTCTTGGAAGTCAACTAAGCAAACACTTACAGCAACATCATCAAATCATGCCGAATTAATAGCACAATATGATGCTGGTCGAGAATGTGTGTGGTTGAGATCAATGATTAATCACATACAAGAAGAATGCGGATTAGAACAGATCAATAAGGAGCCGACAATTATTTATGAAGACAATATTGCTTGCATAGCTCAGATTAGAGAAGGTTACATCAAAGGTGATCGAACAAAGCACATCTCACCAAAGTTCTTCTCAACATATGACTTGCAGAAAGAAGGGGAAATCGATGTTCGTTAGATCAAGTCAAGTGAAAATCTAGCAGACATGTTCACAAAATCTTTACCTAGAAGCAGTTTCGAGCAGTTATCACACAAGATCGGTCTCCGCAGATTGAAAGATGTTTGTTGAATTCAGGGGGAGAATTATACACACTGTACTATTTTTCCCTTAACTAAGTTTTGTCCCAATGAGTTTTCTTAGTAAGGTTTTTAATGAGGCAGTACAACTGATCCAGTAGTATTAGTTTACTTATTTTAGGTCCTGAAGTACCTATCTAACATCATCCCAAAGTATGTTGTTAACTGTGTATAATAAATAATAATATATATCTGAGGGGGAGTTTTATAAATTCAGATATATCCTCCTGATTCTTCTCCTAAGTTGTTATGTTTCTATTATATCTATTGACTACATCTTTTTGTATATATAGGTATATTTATGAATGAAAGAGATTGACTTCTCATATTTTACTTATTTCACAACAGCTATATAATATATTAACAAAAGAGAGAGAGAAAACTATTTAAGAGATTACCATTTTACCCTTTTTTATTTATTTAAAATTATGAAAGTAAAATAGAAATGAGTGGTCCATATTAGTTCTGTAAGTTCTACACAAAAATGAGTTCTGAAAAGAATCCAACCCGGGGTAAGGATCATTTCAGAACCACAAATATTTACAGAACTTGCAGAACCCCAAATAAACAATCTTTTTATTTATATATTTTTATATTTAGGATAACTTTATCATTTATTATATGTATTTTTATCATTACATACATCTTAAGAGTAATTTTGTTAGTTTTTATATGTAACTAGAAAAGTACCCGCCGCGTTGCGGCCGGTTACACAGTATTTTTTTACATAAGTTCTTTTTTTCCAACAGTCATATCTACAAATCACATATACAAAAATGGTGGCCCTAAATTTGACATATGAGCATTTAATCTCGGCTACTATAATAAGACACGTGTAAAGAGCCTATGTATGTGTTTGTACTATTTACCAATGGGGTGGTGGTCCATTGGCGAAGATAAAGCCTTTAAAACACCTCGGTTGAGAAGGGAAAGGTCTTGGGTTCAAGTCCCACAGACAACATGTAAAACCTCGAAAATTCACGTCCTATAATGTATTGACTCGTGTCATAAGTTTGAGCGTGTGAAAGAATGTTCTGGAAGGACTAAAGTTGACAAACATAGAAAGTATGTGAATATACGTGTTCAAAATGTCAACAGTGAATAAATATACTTTATAATAACCCTACATGATTCTCATACCTTCAAACGAATAAATCATGGATCATACGAGGCTAAAAGTGAGAGATTAAAAACTACAGGGGTTAAATGTGTCAACATGTTTAAGTTATACCTCTGAGTGACCTTTTAACAAACCCGAAGCTTTGTAACGGTTAATTATGCTCACTAGAATGCACGATATAAATTTCATAAAGTTTCGTTATCGTATGAGAAAGTTATGATCAAATTCGTATATAAGGGGTTAAAGCGTCAACGTTGAAAGTTATGACTTTTCGGGTTAACCAGAAGTGACCAAGGACTTAGAAAAGTGGGTACAAGTCCTAAAGCCCTTGTAGGTAAATAAGAAGGGGTCAAAATGCAAAGAATAAGTTTAGTTGACTCTTCGAAAGGCCAAGGGACAATATGCAAAAACTTGAAAATGTGAAACCTGATTACAAGGCTCAGGCGGGCCGCGTAAGCATTAACAGAAGCTTACGCGGGCCGCGTCAGACCCCCAGTTGCAGAAAAAAATAGGCAGCAGCATGTTTGAGCTTGTAACCGCCTTTAATCAGATATTTTCACTCATGGGCGCCCCCTAAACAACCCCTAGGACCTTAGGGACATGTGTTGATGATTCATGGTCCATGATAGCTTGAGTTGTCAACAATCTATGGTGATTTAAACACTATATAAAGGCCTTATGTTGCAACATTGCAACCACACCTCATTTCTGCATCTTGGAGCATTTCTGGAACTTTAGTGCCTTCCCAAGACTTTCCTAATCGTGCATAGGACTCTTGTAAGTATGCTTAACCTTCCCTAATCGCGTTTTGCTTAGTTTATAGCTTAAAAGTCAAACCGTCGTAATTACGGTTTGACTTGGCGATTAATCGCTAACGGTCCAGCGATTAGTCAATGTAAAGGTAGTTATAAGTTGGTAATTATGTGGGCTTTAAACCCTTAAAAGGGCACCCTCTGATTCCCATCCTAACTAGGTTGTTTGTCGGGTCAAAGATGATGATAAAAAGTCAACAGAAATGTAATTTGTGATTTAATACACAATTAGCAATGTGAGAGGCGTGTAACCTGTTTTATCATTAATATAACTTGGTAATCAATGTAAGAACATGTCTAAACATGTTTGATCCGACAATTTTCAGTTTAGGATCGATTCAGAACCGAAAGGCGCAAAGCTTTGACTTTTGCTTTGACTTCAGTTCTGACCCGTTTTGGTATGATTTAGAAATACCTTAGAGCTCTATTTGGACCAGGTTACATGCTAGTATAACCCTCTGTGATTATACACCATGGTTCATTAGTTAACCAATTAATACGCATGATTCCGTTAATTGCTCATATGTTGACCATTATGCCCTTTTTACCTTAAAACGTGATTTGTGAAAATATAAAAGTGTAGAAACTTTAGTTACTGATATATAAACTTGTATGCAAAGTTTGACATCAGTTTGAGGTCTAGATTGAGAGTTATACTCATTAGCGTAATTAAGAAGCTTTACGTTAACTAAACGGCGTAATTAGCGTATAGCCTAGTTAAGCGTACTTTTTGATATCAAAATTAATACCCACTGATGTAATATATTATTTTGGGATTTTTGAAGATTTTTAATTAATTATTAGGCTGAGCATAACTTATAGTCGTAGGCTTAATCTAGTAATTGTCGGTTTTGCCCTTACGGGCCATAAAATGAGTTTTACATATCTAATCGACTCCAAACCTTTTGCTACTGATCTTAAATGATAAATAAATTATTTTAAGCCTTCTGGAATAATAAAAATATCAGCCTTATGTATCGAACCCGGAAATGGCTTCTAATCGCCTTATTAAGCGTTTTTAGCGCATAGTATGTACTAAGACTATTTTAAACATACAAGGGTGATACCTACTGATATTTGAGGCAAATTATAATACTTTAATAGTAAGCAAAAGTTGTTAAACTCAGACTTCAGTTTTGAGCTCTTTGGCTTATGTGAAATTACCAAAATGCCCCTACGGGGCATAGTTTGGTTATAATTGATAAATTTCACATATATACCTTACCCTACTGTTATAACTTAGTAAAATAAGTATTTTTGCTGATTATATCAGACCTGTAACTCAGGTAAATACTTAAACTCTTTTATAACCTTTTAAATGACCAAACTACCCCTACGGGGCATAGTTTGTGTTTAAATTCGTTTCGGGCATAATAAAAGACATCTTACTGATGTCACAACATATTTGAAGCATATTAACTTAGGAAACCTGTATATGGCTCTTACGGATACCCGTTACGCTTATTACGCGTTCGGTTCGGTTTATGTAACAAGTTTACATAAATTAGCTGAAGCGGGTCAAACCTTATCGGTTTTATCTCAAAATCCAGAGTGTGTATGAAATACCCATATTAAGCAAGTCTCCAAAATTGTCGGGTCTAAATCACATTCTATTCGGATTTCGCTTAATCGTGCGTTTGAACCGTATATTTCCTTAAGACTAACCGGTCTAAGCTTAGGCTTAATTAAAGACCCGTTAGCATTCTAATTGGTTATTTATACCATCATTCCAGACTAGAGCCTTCCGGTAAATTGTACCTACGCTTACTTAAGTGAATACGGCTGAGTTATTATAATTCTTGTTATTTAAGACTGGAGCTAGCTCAGGTAAATACTCTTAACTTATTTTCCCTATACGGGCTTAGGATACGGCACTATAAAAGTACCGCTTGGTCAGGTGTATGTAGTCATTTAAATCGGATTGTGATTGATGTATTTACATAACCTGTTTAATATGTATTATTTGGTGTATGGCTTTTGGGGGTTAAATGACCATGTCCCGGATATCCTTGGCATCATTTTAAGAAATGGCCACGACCTAAGCACGGGGTGTAGGCATACACTTGACAGATGCATTATGTAAAAACTGGTAATCCACTCAGAGGTATCATCCTTGTGGGCATTATACCGGAACTGGTAATCCACTTAGAGGATGATAGCCTGTGGGCATTATACCTGTGGCGTGTCAGTTAATCTGTCCGGCTCTTCTAACCGGCCCTAATGGACGACAAATAAGTAAAACTATATACAAGATTATATACAAATAATTTTCCCAAGTATAAAAGATTAATTTTGCCTTGTGCATTTTAATCCAAGTGTCGAAATATTTACGTGCCTTGTGCACCTAAACAAATTTTCATAAACATTTTCAAATGAGTCGGTTGAGTGTATTTACCAGTGAAAACTGGCGTATTTTCAAAAGTCTAAGTGACAGGTACAAGTACGTAATAGGCTGGAAGCTTCTCAGGACGTTAATAAGGAATCTTGCAAGTTCTAGGCGTCTAAAGTCTGTTGAACAATGTTTATGTTTTAAGATTCGCCTGTGGATCCTTTACTTTCCGTTGTAATACTTGATATTACTTTATATTCGGATTGTAATATATTTATCTTTTGCTTCCGCTGTGCATTTATATATTGTGTTGTTTGACTATGATGATATCAACTACGTCACGATACTCCCCTACCGGGCCCACCGGTAATACGTGGAAAGTCGGGGTGTGACAGGTTGGTATCAGAGCCAACATTGAGTGAATTAAACACTAGCCTTTTTGTGTTTAATCTCAATGACACAGTAGCACATTCCTTGACCTTCTGAGTCTAGACTTAACATAGGAATATTCTCAATCCTCATCTGGAAATTTTGCTTCCAATTTTTATATATTGGATACGTCGCCAAGCGAAGAAGCCGTAATAGGAATTCTCCACATCCGGAGCCTTGAATTGCTGAGCTTCGTACCGCGACTAGGATGAAACGCGCAACCAAGGAGAAGGCATTCAGAAATAACTTGAAGAAGAAACTCCTTTTGCTGAAGATCGTTTCCTTAATAGTCCTCATAAGGACATATTTATCTTTCAGTCCCTTCGAGGACAACATTATTCCTTTCAATTTCCGTTTAGGGCAACCTTGAACTTTTTAATTTTATAGTGGAATGACTAAATATTCATCCTAATCAGGAAATATTAAATAAATGGAAAATAACATTCCTTTTATAAGATCTACCATTATGATAAAATGGCAAAATCTAAAAAGGACAAGACCTAGCCTCGTGTCATATTAAGACCCGACCAAGATGGTCGTTCCTCAATTTAGATTCAGATCCTTATTAACATTCCTTTTGCAAGATCTACCATTATAATAAAATGGCAAAATCTAAAAGGACAAGACCTAGCCTCGTGTCATATTAAGACCCGGCCAAGATGGCAGTTCCTCAATTTAGATTCAGATCCTTATTAACATTCCTTTTGCAAGATCTACCATTATAATAAAATGGCAAAATCTAAAAGGACAAGACCTAGCTTCGTGTCATATTAAGAACCGGCCAAGATGACAGTTCCTCAATTTAGATTCAGATCCTTATTAACATTTCAATTTAGAAATTGTTCTGCGTTAATTATTAAAAAGAATCTTAAAGGTAAAACCTAGCCTAAATGTCAATGCAGACATGGCCAAGATGGTAAAACCTAGCCTAAATGTCATTGCAGATATGGCCAAGACGGTAAAACCTATCCAAAAGATTCCTAACCCAACTAAATGATCTCTGAATCATGGGTTAAATCATCAATTAAGATGATCGTATTTTGACCATACGTGGTAATATAACGCCTACGGGCCTTGCTCATTTCTACATGAGCCAAAAGACGGTGGTAGCGATGACTCCCTGTCTGAAAAAGGTAATGAACCTTGATTCAAACCTTAATGCCTCGATTCTCTGAAATCACGGCTTATAAATTAAACTTGTCTACGCGACTAGGCCATTTGTGCTATTATTAACTTATAAATTAGGATTTATGATAAAAAAAATCCTGAATAAAATAAATATCCTTCCTTCCCTGCCAGTATGCATTTTAAAAAGAATCTTAAAGGTGAAACCTAGCCTACGCGGCCAAGATGGTGAAACCTACTCAAGGGATTCAGATCCTTGTTAACACCTAAGAACGTGTTAGCACTCCTGACAAATGTGATTCGATAAAATCACAACAGTCATCCCTATATTGGAAATTTTTAAATTCCTAATTTGCCTTATGATCTAGAAATCATGGCTTATATCATCTTGTAAGATGATCATATTATAAACATCCGTGAGTGATGAAGTGCCTACGGGCTAAATTTGTTGTCCGATAAGACAACGACAGTGGTGGTCTTTGACCCTGTCTAAAGATGTTGGGATACGTCCAAGCATAATAGTCGGTAGGGTCCATACGATCTCGACTAATATCATCTGAAAAGATGATCATACCATAAATATCCCTTAGGAGGGGAATGCCTACGGGCTATAATTAACGTCCTCCGAGACTAAAGACAGTGGTAGCCTACAACTCCCTGTCAAGAAAAGATGTTTTGCCTACGGGCTATAATAAATTGTCCATTTGTGACACAAACATTATGATCTCTATGATCCCCTGTTTAAGGTAGTGAGCTGCGCTCAAGCCTAATAGTCTATATGATCATTGCGATCCTGACTAGTATCATCAGTATGATGATCATAAATTCATAATATTGACATCCCTAATGATGAATTGCCTACGGGCTATACTTTACTCTATTGTCGATAAGACAAAATAGTGGTGATCCTTATGATCCCCTATTCAAAATGGTGGGATTATACCCAAACCTAATAGTCAATATGATCGATGTGATCATAACTAATATCATTAGATACGATAATTATATATAGACATCCATTAGTGATGTTAATTGGTTTACCTTTCTGTCAAGTGAATCGCCTTTCAAGACGGTGACAGTTGTAGCCTATGACACCCTGTCCAAAGGTGAAGAACTATGTTCAAACCTTAAAACTCCTGATCTAATAAGATTGCATCCTATGAATTGATGTCCTTGTGACAAATCCACAAGTTATATTTCAAGTCACCCATAACAAGCCTCCGTGCTATAATTCATCGTTCGTGACAAGTTAACATACTAAACGTTAACATCCCTGGTGACAGGCCTTAGTGCCATATCCTATAACGTCCTAGAGACAAGGCCATTTGTGTCGTATCTAACTGTCATTACGACAAGGCCTTCGCGCCATATGATTACTTATGTCCTTTATGACTGGGCTTTATGCCATATTTTTCTACGTCCCTCGCGACAGGCTTCTATGCCATATATGTATATATATATATATATATATATATATAACCAAAGTCATGTAAGGCTAGCCTTTGAGCTATTTATAATCGTCCTTGTGACAAAGACAGTTGTGACATTATGGTCCCCTGTCAAGCAGGTATTGGACTCGCTCCAAACCTTGAATGCCATTGATAGTCCTTTTGTGACCTAAGCTAAATGTAATAGATATACATTCAAATAGCATTCATTAAGAATGTTCGGAACATAATGGCCTATACGGTTCGTGGATGCCGTGGCTAATCTATGTCAGGTCATCAGGATGATGACTAATAATGGTTTAATTTGGTAATTAGTACCAAGTTTTGAGTATGGAAAACTCGGAAGAGATAGGCAATAGCCGCGATGCTATTAATGCGACAAAAGCAAATAATGTCTCAAACGTAAACCTCAATATTAATGGAGTTAGTCTCCAAGCGGTGGTTAGCGCAGCAGTTTGAAAGGCCATGGGAAAAGGTCATGAAACAATCCAAAGAGCCGAATGCTTCTCGCTCTAAATTTCATTCAAAACCACGTTCAATTTCTCATGAGAAGAGCTTTGTTCACACTTCGAATACGAAGGATGAACCAAAGGAGGAGGATAACTCCCAGAAATCTAAGAAAGAGAGCAAGCACAGGCTTAATAAAAAGCAATGAAAGTTCAGTAAGAAGCCTGTATGTAAGAATTGCTATAAAAGACACTAGGGACAGTGTCGAATAAAACCAGGACCAAAGCAGTGTGACATCTGCTAAGGAACAGGTCATCATTTCTCAGGAATGTAGGGACATAAAGAATGCAGTCTATCACGGCTGTGGTGAGTAAGGCCGCATCAGAACTAAATTCCATAAAGCTGCCAATGAAGGTGCAGCTAAGCCTGGAAAGGCTAAAGGAAGAAATGCCTGAACTCACCTGATGAATGCCAAGAGGCAGTTCACGATGTCATCAAGTACATCCCTTATCATTTACCAATGATAATTTCTGCTAAGTGTCCTGATTTAATACAGGAAATAATAAATCTTCATAAACCATAAGCTTAGCAAACTTTTATATTATCCACAAGGTATAACTTACCAAGGAAACCATAGTAACCGATTCTTCTAGTATCGGCAAGGAATCCTTCCGAAAAATCTAAGAGTACTCTTTCTTCGCATAGAGTACGGCAACATATGTTATTTTAATTATTTTTCTCATTGTTTTTCTATCGCCTGCGAATGCCAAACTATGTTGGATAAAAGTGCCATATGAGGATTGGCGTATCCTAGTGTGTCCCATAGATTACTTCCATGCCTGATCAGTATGGAGGTTTAATACATGGAACCCCTAAGATATCCCAATGGTCATATTGTACTAAAGTCGACTAGTAGTATTCAAAGAAGATATCCAATATAGAATGTTCTTATAAGTATCTCTACATAGGGCATCCTTGCATTTGTAAAGAGAATGTGTCATATATCTGACACCGACATCGATAGATGAACCAAAGCCTGAAAATACAGACATCTCTAACATCTCTGTGTGTCATAATTATCTTCTTTATAAGAATTACCATGTTTACCTTCTGAGAGGCAAGTGGATGTTAGGACAAACATCCCGCTTAGGGCTACAATTATTGTAAAAGCCTTATATCTGTTAGTACCAACGGAATAGGAAGAACTAAGATCCAAATCGATAAGTTTTTAGAGAATATTTCATAAAGCCAAAATTCGAAGTTCTAAGAACTCCGATTTATATAAATAAGAAAGACGGATCATCTTGCTTATGCATTGATTACCGCAATCCTATTTAGGCAACAATCAAGAATCGCTATTACCTGCCCAGGATCGTCGATTTGTTCGACTAACGACAAGGATTAGCTATTCCTTAAAATTAGTTAAGCAGTGGTTGGAATAACCATCTCACCTTAAGATAAGCTTTTCTATAATAGTTGATAAATAAGTATCAAGGCTACTCCTTTGGAGACCTTGTATAGATGGAATGTTAAACATCTATTGTTAGATAGAGAATTGGTAAGTCCAATTATCAGGATCTGAAAGTTGCCTAGGAAACAACAAATAAGATCATACAAATCCATAATCGATTGTAAGTTGCCAGTATACGGCAGGAAATCAAGAATTTATGAAAGTAGCAAACCTCCTAAATTCTTGTTAAGGAATAAAGTTCAACAAAAGATATCACCCAGGAAGGGTGTGCCAAATTTATTAAATTATCAGGCTAGTTAAGCTCTGAATATATAGAATCATTCGAAGGAAATCAAATGTATCAAGATCAAGTAGCTTTTAAGCTAAAACCTATTTAGGGAGCTTGGCGGAGCTCGCGATACATTGCACACTAGTGACCGAACGATGTGTTTCGCCAATAAGTCAAGAAGCACTATCACATAATGATATGCAGATTTATGTAGTGATGAGCAACCTGTGTCGATTAAGGATCGACAGGATTAGAAGCTCCAAAAAGATACATGTACCTATTATAAAGGTCAATTGGAGTGCCATAGAGGCTCAAAAGGTACTGGGGAAGATTAAGCCCAATATAAGGCATAAAATACTTCCTTTACTTTAAGCAAATCTCGAGGTCGAGATTTCTTTTAAGGGGGTGAGGATGTAACACCTCGAAAATTCACGTCCTATAATGTATTGACACGTGTCATAAGTTTGAGCGTGTGAAAGAATGTTCTGGAAGGACTAAAGTTGACAAACATAGAAAGTATGTGAATATACGTGTTCAAAATGTCAACAGTGAATAAATATACTTTATAATAACCCTACATGATGCTCATACCTTCAAACGAATAAATCATGGATCATACGAGGCTAAAAGTGAGAGATTACAAACTACAGGGGTTAAATGTGTCAACATGTTTAAGTTATACCTCTGAGTGACCTTTTAACAAACCCGAAGCTTTGTAACGGTTAATTATGCTCACTAGAATGCACGATATAAATTTCATAAAGTTTCGTTATCGTATGAGAAAGTTATGATCAAATTCGTATATAAGGGGTTAAAGCGTCAACGTTGAAAGTTATGACTTTTCGGGTTAACCAGAAGTGACCAAGGACTTAGAAAAGTGGGTACAAGTCCTAAAGCCCTTGTAGGTAAATAAGAAGGGGTCAAAATGCAAAGAATAAGTTTAGTTGACTCTTCGAAAGGCCAAGGGACAATATGCAAAAACTTGAAAATGTGAAACCTGATTACAAGGCTCAGGCGGGCCGCGTAAGCATTAACAGAAGCTTACGCGGGCCGCGTCAGACCCCCAGTTGCAGAAAAAAACAGGCAGCAGCCTGTTTGAGCTTGTAACCGCCTTTAATCAGATATTTTCACTCATGGGCGCCCCCTAAACAACCCCTAGGACCTTAGGGACATGTGTTGATGATTCATGGTCCATGATAGCTTGAGTTGTCAACAATCTATGGTGATTTAAACACTATATAAAGGCCTTATGTTGCAACATTGCAACCACACCTCATTTCTGCATCTTGGAGCATTTCTGGAACTTTAGTGCCTTCCCAAGACTTTCCTAATCGTGCATAGGACTCTTGTAAGTATTCTTAACCTTCCCTAATCGTGTTTTGCTTAGTTTATAGCTTAAAAGTCAAACCGTCGTAATTACGGTTTGACTTGGCGATTAATCGCTAACGGTCCAGCGATTAGTCAATATAAAGGTAGTTATAAGTTGGTAATTATGTGGGCTTTAAACCCTTAAAAGGGCACCCTCTGATTCCCATCCTAACTAGGTTGTTTGTCGGGTCAAAGATGATAATAAAAAGTCAACAGAAATGTAATTTGCGATTTAATACACAATTAGCAATGTGAGAGGTGTGTAACCTGTTTTATCATTAATATAACTTGGTAATCAACGTAAGAACTTGTCTAAACATGTTTGATCCGACAATTTTCAGTTTAGGATCGATTCGGAACCGAAAGGCGCAAAGCTTTGACTTTTGCTTTGACTTCAGTTCTGACCCGTTTTGGTATGATTTAGAAATACCTTAGAGCTCTATTTGGACCAGGTTACATGCTAGTATAACCCTCTGTGATTATACACCATGGTTCATTAGTTAACCAATTAATACGCATGATTCCGTTAATTGCTCATATGTTGACCATTATGCCCTTTTTACCTTAAAACGTGATTTGTGAAAATATAAAAGTGTAGAAAATTTAGTTACTGATATATAAACTTGTATGCAAAGTTTGACATTAGTTTGAGGTCTAGATTGAGAGTTATGCTCATTAGCGTAATTAAGAAGCTTTATGTTAACTAAACGGCGTAATTAGCGTATAGCCTAGTTAAGCCTACTTTTTGATATCAAACTTAATACCCACTGATGTAATATATTATTTTGGGATTTTTGAAGATTTTTAATTAATTATTAGGCTGAGCATAACTTATAGTCGTAGGCTTAATCTAGTAATTGTCGGTTTTGCCCTTACGGGCCATAAAATGAGTTTTACATATCTAATCGACTCCAAACCTTTTGCTACTGATCTTAAATGATAAATAAATTATTTTAAGCCTTCTGGAATAATAAAAATATCAGCCTTATGTATCGAACCCGGAAATGGCTTCTAATCGCCTTATTAAGCGTTTTTAGCGCATAGTATGTACTAAGACTATTTTAAACATACAATGGTGATACCCACTGATATTTGAGGCAAATTATAATACTTTAACAGTAAGCAAAAGTTGTTAAACTCAGACTTCAGTTTTGAGCTTTTCGGCTTATGTGAAATTACCAAAATGCCCCTACGGGGCATAGTTTGGTTATAATTGATAAATTTCACATATATACCTTACCCTACTGTTATAACTTAGTAAAATATGTATTTTTGCTGATTATATCAGACCTGTAACTCAGGTAAATACTTAAACTCTTTTATAACCTTTTAAATGACCAAACTACCCCTACGGGGCATAGTTTGTGTTTAAATTCGTTTCGGGCATAATAAAAGACATCTTACTGATGTCACAACATATTTGAAGCATATTAACTTAGGAAACCTGTATATGGCTCTTACGGATACCCGTTACGCTTATTACGCGTTCGGTTCGGTTTATGTAACAAGTTTACATAAATTAGCCGAAGCGGGTCAAACCTTATCGGTTTTATCTCAAAATCTAGAGTGTGTATGAAATACCCATATTAAGAAAGTCTCCAAACTTGTAGGGTCTAAATCACATTCTATTCGGATTTCGCTTAATCGTGCGTTTGAACCGTATATTTCCTTAAGACTAACCGGTCTAAGCTTAGGCTTAATTAAAAACCCGTTAGCATTCTAATTGGTTATTTATACCATCATTCCAGACTAGAGCCTTCCGGTAAATTGTACCTACGCTTACTTAAGTGAATACGGCTGAGTTATTATAATTCTTGCTATTTAAGACAGGAGCTAGCTCAGGTAAATACTCTTAACTTATTTTCCCTATACGGGCTTGGGATACGGCACTATAAAAGTACCGCTTGGTCAGGTGTATGTAGTCATTTAAATCGGATTGTGATTGATGTATTTACATAACCTGTTTAATATGTATTATTTGGTGTATGGCTTTTGGGGGTTAAATGACCATGTCCCGGATATCCTTGGCATCATTTTAAGAAATGGCCACGACCTAAGCACGGGGTGTAGGCATACACCTGACAGATGCATTATGTAAAAACTGGTAATCCACTCAGAGGTATCATCCTTGTGGGCATTATACCGGAACTGGTAATCCACTTAGAGGATGATAGCCTGTGGGCATTATACCTGTGGCGTGTCAGTTAATCTGTCCGGCTCTTCTAACCGGCCCTAATGGACGACAAATAAGTAAAACTGTATACAAGATTATACAAATAATTTTCCCAAGTATAAAAGATTAATTTTGCCTTGTGCATTTTAATCCAAGTGTCGAAATATTTACGTGCCTTGTGCACCTAAACAAATTTTCATAAACATTTTCAAATGAGTCGGTTGAGTGTATTTACCAGTGAAAACTGACGTATTTTCAAAAGTCTAAGTGACAGGTACAAGTACATAATAGGCTGGAAGCTGCTCAGGACGTTAATAAGGAATCTTGCAAGTTCTAGGCGTCTAAAGTCTGTTGAACAATGTTTATGTTTTAAGATTCGCCTGTGGATCCTTTACTTTCCGTTGTAATACTTGATATTACTTTATATTCGGATTGTAATATATTTATCTTTTGCTTCCGCTGTGCATTTATATATTGTGTTGTTTGACTATGATGATATCAACTACGTCACGATACTCCGCTACCGGGCCCACCGGTAATACGTGGAAAGTCGGGGTGTGACACAACAGGATTAAAGAAATTAGTCGTTCAAAAAAATGTGTTTGTACTATTTATATTAGCTAATAAATACACAAAACCACCACATACCAAATTTTTAAACATTGTCAAATACAAATAAAAGAAAGAGTAAAATGATATTTTCGTCCCTGAGGAAAGGTTTGGCCAGTTTTGCAACTTTTGTCCAAAGGTTTGTTTTTCCGCATCTGAATCCAAAATGTTTGAAATCTTCTCCTCTTCTTCCAACTAGCGGATGTGAGCCTACCACGTGTTAAATTTTGAATTCAGTAAAACTTTAAATCTCAGTACATAACCATCTTTGTTATGGAATATAAGTCATGTCTTCAGGATACGATGTCATCACAATATGTACAAATATATATAAAAAAATGTAGTTTGTCCATTGGGTATTGGCAATACCTGGATTGGGTTCGGGTCCGAGTATTGGCCAGAAAATCTATACCCTATGTACCCGGGTATTAGAATACCCTATTTTCGGGTTCGGGTACGGTTCAGGTATTTGAAAAACCTGATCCGGGTATTCAAAAAACCCGGTACCGTTGAAAAGAAACAGAAGATGTGCAGCCACTGTTGTGCGAGTTTGTAAGTTTGTTTTTTTTAGCTTTTTGTTATTTGACTTCATAATTGTATAGCCATATAGCCATTAAAACAGACCTGGAACACAACCTGCACACGACAACAGGGGATGTCTAATGGAACACCTGATTGAGAGAAACTTCTTCGAGCTAACCGCCGATATCTCATCCTTCTGTTGTTCAGTACTTCCGAGATGATTCAAGTTGTTTCAGTTATTTCTGTTGATTCAGTACTTCAACGTATTTTAGTTAGTTTCGAATATACCGAAAGAGATCTGAACCAACCGAAATCCACTGAAATAGTTCTCTTTAATCTATTAGTAAATGAAACCGGAGCTGTTATCATGGTTGTTCAGTACTTTCGTGTGCTAAATACAAAGCCGATTTCAACTTCCATTGATCAAATAATAAAAACCCTAAGAATGCATACACAAATAGTTCTAGTGGACAAAGCAAAGAGACCGTTGTTAACAAAAGTATGTTGTTCCAAGATCAATTCCAAAGATTATTGATGGTAACAAGAGTATTGAGGTGGGTTCAAACTTCCAAGATCAAATTCCAAGATATCAGCGTTCTTTAATCTATTAGAATGATCCTTGTTTTGAGAACCTGATACTGTTATTACATCTGAGACGATTCAAGTGAGTCCTATGAAGCAAGTGTCGGTCTATTCAATTGAGAGGAATCATTGCATTACATCTCCGTTGAAAACAAGTGGTTGTAATGATGGAACCCTTGATTTGAAAAAACATTTTTGAGAAATTTATATTTCAAAATGCATCGTATAGGCCTATACGATGCGTATTAATAAATGATTTTACTGAAATACCCCTGGTTTTCTGATAAATTCAGGGGTATTTTTGAGAAAATTCAAAGTTTAATACGAATCGTATAGGCCTATACGATTCGTATTAAGATGATATACGATACAACATAGGCCTATACGATCGTATATGGCATTATTTCAAATTTAGTGTTATCGTGTTTCCCTCGGTTCGACTCGTATATGACACGTATTTTTGCGTATTTTGACGTTTTCTAACATATTGTTGCGTATTTAATAGTATTTTTGACATATTTTAGCTTATTTGAACGTATTTTAGGGTATTTTTACGTATTTTAGCGTATTTTAACGTATTGTAACGTATTTTAGCGTATTTTAACGTATTCCTGGTCAAATCACACACTATAAAGTTTAAACTTATCGTGTGTTGCAGTTTGGAAAGATGACCGAATAGAGATATGAATAACAAACTGTGGAGAACTTGTTTGCGTTATCCATCAACATAAGATAAAAATACTCTAAAATTAACAAGGCGGTCTCTTTGTTGCGTACTGATTACTGAAAAGATTTGTTGAGATAGAAGAAAAGAGTAAAAAAGATGAATTGAGGCGTACACAGGGAGAATGTTCTCGAAATTGAAGGAAAAGGAAAAATGGTTGCTGATGTTTTTCACTATCAGGATTTTGTTGGTTTGTTTGAGAACCTGATTCCAATGTCCTACCACTACAATCCTTCCTACATTATTGAAAATTACTATATCACCCCCACCTGATACATCAATTTGTCACTTTCAAAATTCAAATCAAACGTTCATGTATCACAAGGAATGACCGATCTAAGGCAGAGAACCTGATTCAGATACACAAATTCGATTTCAACAAATCTTTCAAGGTCTTAAGTGATGGACAATTGGTTAAAAGATGTAGAAGAGTTTGTGTAGAGTTCTTTACCATATGGTTTCTCGACAAATGAAGTATTAAAAGATGTTAGTTTCTTGACAGTATGGTTTCTCGACAAATGAAGTACTATCTGAAAAAACTCAAAACAATTGTAATATTCCCAGTAATCATCCATAACAAGGGTGAGCTCGTGTATTGGACCCTGGCACAGCAACAAAACTTGGTGTAAATCATTCATGTCCATGTTTTTCCTTGTACTTGTGTGACAACTCGTATTTTGGAGCCTTTCGTCGTATTTGGATGAAATCTATATAAACACTATGTGATTTATATTGAACGTTTATGCGTTGCTCTTTATAGTATATGTGTAATATTAAACGTGAATATACGTGTTAGAGGAACAAGTCTGATTGCATGAGCATGCTTGTGATTATATGGTGCTGTTAAGAACCCTTAGTTGCATATTTCTTCTCAATGATTGCACAAGACCTTCGAACCACACTCCACTTGGACCCTCGGCCCATCCCCTTATGCATTTACGTACACACTTACTTGGGCCTAAGGCCACACCCCTCTTATAAAGGTCCGGCCCATGTATTTTAAGCCCAAACATAGCCGACCCAAACTCCCTTGTATGTTAATATTTCATGTAAAAGATTGGTGCCTTATTTAACCTTATTTAAATATACTTAACACAAGAAATAAAACCCTAGCACATTCTCCTACCTGTTTCGGCGACCGGCAGTAGCAGACCCCCCCTTGTCGTTCTTGGAAGTCGACGGCAGGCCCCACTCTTTCTTGAAATCCTCCTCAGCTTCATCTTGTGTCGGTTAGTACATGAATGCTATTATTTGATTTAACACCTTATCGTACTTGGTGATATGTGCTATAATGAGTTGTGTGATGAAGTGTTGTTATCTGCTGGTTGATAAATATGATACGCACAATAGTAGAAGATTCATGAACACCTTATGACAACTAACCGCTAGATCCAGTCAAGAAGTAGTATGTCAATTTACTACTAGTGAATAACTAGGGTTTGTTATGTAATGAAAACTGTGATGATGATGACTGTACGACGTAACAGCCATTGACCTATGTGTTAACTGAATGATTAGGTAAATGATTAGGCTTACGATTAAGTCTGTGTTATAGTGTTTCAATGATAGGAATCATGTGAACTGTTCAGGGCCACGACGAAACTCCATGTCGACGAAACACCAGGTCGACGAAACTCCTGGGTGTTTCGTCACACACCTGTTGACTGATGATCTGGATGTTTCGTCACATGCTGCAGTCGACGAAAGTTAATGTTTGAATATAGTTGTGTGCCACTGATTCATTGTGCATGTGTTAGTGAAGTTCAAAAAGTTGTCAGCTCATCATTCATATTTGCAGTCCACCAATTTGATAAATTGCATGTGAAACTGTTTGACCATTAATTGCTTGTTTCAGGGTTTCGTGATTCATTGTCGTCCACTATATACTCACAACCTAATACATCATTATTACTTTTTGTCCACTAAATGAATCGGTCCAGTAAGATAATAGTTGAATACAGATGTCTGCGTTGATTTTAAGAAATCATCAAATTGCATTATTGTCAAGCGATTTGTTCCATATCATGTCAATTCATGACATCAAGTGTTAGACTCATATGTGAATATATCTAGTATGTCGGCCATTGCATGAGAAGTCATTATTGTTTGTGTATGGTATATATAATGAAACGGCATAATGTGTAGGAAACTATGTGAAATTAAGAGTTAGTTAGGAATATGTTGATGGCCGATTAGCATACTAATGATTGGTGTTGTTACATATGATAGTGATGATGACTGGTATAATAGGAATCGATGATCTAGGGTTTAGTTAACATGTCAACGAGGTGTATTGTTTTTATGATGATGATAGCCGTATGCTTTATAAATAATCTGATTGCTTGAATTGATTGCAAAATTACAATGAGTAACTATTAGATGACAACTAGAGATTTGTGAATTGATATTGTTTGAAGTTGATTTGGGGCCGCACATGTTTAATAGTTGGGCTTGAGGTGTATGCGAGTAAATTATGTATGTATGTAGTGTTTTTGAGCTATTACATGTTAAGCGATTATTCGATAGCACTAGGTGAATGGACTAACTGTCATGACTGGAATTACATGTGTGCGTCGCATGTACATTAAGTGTGCTTTATGTGAATAGTGAGTGCGTAAATTATTTGTACGTGAAAGACGTGGTTCATGTGCACGTAGAACTGGCTATTATCGGTAGCCCTTTTAGGACGTGCTTGATCAACTGTTAAACAAGAAACTTAACAAACCGAGCAAACTAAGGTGAGTTCACACTTTCTATAAGGCATGGGATTCCCGGTGGTTTGGGAATGGGTCGAAAACAAAACCTACATATTCACCTCTAATAGAATATGTACCTCCGTCCTCGGTTGGGAAGGACGACTACATTTAATCTGCGTATTCTCGGTTGGGTAGAGTACGTACCTTCGTCCTCGGTTGGGAAGGACGACAACATATAACTTACTAGACAAAACTATATCATGAAGTCCCTCATTTTTATATCGACTTAATCGTCGGGCCAATGGCGAGCGGGTCATTAGTTAATAGCGCTATTAGGGTTGACAAGCCTCACACCGTGCCGGTAGGACGGGCGTGTACTAATGGATCTGGGCACTTAGTCAATGATGATAGACATTGACGTAGGGCACAACTTCCCCAGTTATTTGTCGATATGGTAACGGTCTAGTGGTTTACAACATGGGGTAGCCCCACTGATTATGGTTTGGGAAACAAGGAATTGGTTAACTCATGGATTACAAATGAACTTATGGTTTTTGGAACAACTTTAAAATGGACAACCAACTGTGAACTCTCTCAACTTTGTTGTTGATTCGTTGTTACATGTCTTGCAGGCCTTTAGGTGCATATCGTTGGAACTTGCTGTCTGGGAGGCTAGAGTGGTCATGGGTCGAGATACATGGAATCGCAACACAAGATCTAATGGTTTTTACAAGTGGTTTATAAACTCGTAACAAATGAATTATGCTTCCGCTGTATATTGTGAATTATTTGTAACGTGTAACACTTATTGTTAATAAATGAAAGTTTTATTTAAATATACCTATGAGTTCAATGTGATTGGTGGCTAGATCCTAGTACATCACATGCCTCGCGGGGGTTTCCGCATGTGGTATTTTGGGGGTGTGACAGATTGATATCAGAGCCATTGGTTATAGTGAACTTGGTTTTAAAAAGGGGAAAAGCATTTTTATAAAACCAGACTATAACCGAACAGTTCTGAAAACGTGAATACGACCATGACACTCAGCTCCAGATTACAAGGTTCGTCTTTCTTACTTATTGCATACACTACGTGACTAGTACACATTTGTTTATGACAAAAACACACGAACACACACTCGTCACTATATCATGATGGCATGGATTGCTTGCTTACCTTATGATGCATTGATAGTATGCCATGGTCCTTGGATTTTTATGATCTTATTACTTTGAACGACCTCCGTTTGACATCTGAGTTTGAGGAACCATTTGACATGAGTTAGGAGGAACTGAGATGAGCATGCAAATCGCAATATTATTGTGGGTGCACACATAATAATAATGTGGGTTGCATGCGAGTCCCAGTAAGGCTTAACAAGTGAAAAAGGGGTTCCGTTCCGTTATTTGATCGATGTGAAACATAACAAACCTATAGGGGTCATAGCAGTGAATGTCCCCTACCCGAGAGTGAACTTTTCACTCATCTCTGGATCCTTTCCAATCTCGATGCTATCGAGTATTACCTGAACACCTAACTGAACACCTAGCGAACCGTGTAGAATGTTAGGTGCTTATATGAACGTCCCTGAGTTGGATGTCGCAGCGTCAAATGATTAATCGATATCTTTCTTACTCCTCTTCGTTTGCTGGAACTCACGTATTGACGTCTTAGATCCCGAAGTGTGATCACTTCTGCAACACTCCCGCAACATACTGTGTATCACTTAAATAACTTGCAACATCGATGGATAGGAGGTTGTGCGTAGTACTTACCGACCTCAGTACTTTGACGACCCTGATTACCGGCAACGAACATCAGCGGGTTGATTTCAATCGAGTCCGTAACTCTAGTCAGCGATTTATGGGAGTCAACTCTTACGAATCAATCGGGGTATAAGTTATGATAATTGACCATATTGTGGTATGCGTAACTGGCAGCACAGTGAGTAGCGCTTTAGGACGTGGCTCAGAATGTGAAAAGATGGACTTTGATGGTGAAAAAAAATTGTAGGGCTTCATTTCGAGCAACAACATTGGAGGCAGCAGTCATAGCAACAACAAGGTATTCGTAACCCTAGCCTACAATAAGGAAATAAAGATGCCTACAACATGGATTGGCCGTTGCTAAGTTAAGAAGACAACAACCCAAGGGACAATGGCAGTACTTGAAATTCTTGTAATGAAAACAACAACACTGGAAATGATGCTCATGGAAGGGCCTTTAGGGCTGGCGTGGGCAACGCCAGGATTACAACAACATGATGGCCCACACGTTTTTGGAAGCTAATTGTTTCGTTCCTGTTCTGTTCAACCCAGATACTTCCTGAGACCAGACCAGTTGTGGAATCGGCTGGTGGCAAGACAATTGAAGCCTCATATGTTTATAGGGATGCAAATTCAACCGTGTGGGACAAGCTTTCGACATCGACCTTCCTCCCACTATCCACGATGGTGTTGATGCAGTAGTCAGTGAGGATTGGTTAACCAAACATCACGCATTTATACCCCATGAGGGGAAAGTTGCCGTTTGTCATAAAGTATCTGAGTGGTGCAGAGGTTAGCATCAATTCAGCAGTGAAGGCCAGAAGTGTCCACGGAAGGATTACCTCGCCATGATAGCACCCGTTACTGATGTCAAGGCTAAGGAGAAGAGGACCGAGGATCCACCAATTGTTTGTGATTTCTCCCTTAGTGCTACCAGAAGAACTATCAGGTTTACCTTCGCATCGTCAGGTGGAATATCATAATGGTATCACGTCAGAAGCAGCCTTTGTTACTAGTATTCCTTATGGTCTTACACCAGGAAGGTTGCAGGAGCTGCCTAATCAACTTCAGGAACTATCAGACATGAGTTTTATCGGATCTAGTTTTTTGCTCTGGGGAGCCCCGGTTATACATGTGAAGATAAGCCTTTTCGTATGTGTACCGATTATCGAGAATGTAACAAGGTGACAGTCGGGAACCGTTTGTCTCGACCATGTTTTGGCCACCTGTCAACCAGTTGCAGGGAACAAGCTTCCATTCAGGGATTGGCTAGCGAACGGACTATCATCAGATGGAAGTCCAAGAGGAGAATGCTCTTAGAACAACACGTTGAACGCAATGCAGCCATTCCAACTTTGTACACCATGATCACTGAGTTGGTCAACATACCAGCAGCTTTAGGGGATCACATGAATCAACCGTATTTGTTGACGACGTTCTGAATCAGGACCAGGAGAAAGGAACACCATGGGTGGCATATGTATCCTATTTCAGCGCTTCTATGGGAGGAGCCGTTGCATGCGAAGCCTTGTTAAATGTCACATCTAGATTCGAGAGATGCGTTTTGATCATGTAACCAACGAAGTAGGAATCCCAACTCTGCAATGCACTGAGCATCGTCTTTACCCGAGGGTGTGGGTGATTCAGTGGTGTATCCTTATGGGTCGAATCAGAGTCCCAGTTATACGTCGACGCAACACGAGAGAGTGATGACGTACATAATGGAGTTACAAAGAGGAACTGCACGACACACAACCGGTAGTGGGAACTGTGGTCTTTGGATTTACGTGGAGGCATTACTTGGACGGTACCGAATTGTAACATTCCTATTTTTATCATATAAGAATTATAGGTTTGGTTAAAATTTATTAACCACTAGTAACTAGTAACTAATAACTAGTTTATTTTTTTTAATATAAATATTCAACCCAAATAGTTTTAAACACTATTTTATATAGTTGGTTGAAATATTATTAATTGACCTATATATAGGTGACATTTCTAATAAAATAAAAGTCTATAAAAACTTATATTATTAAACAGGTAGATTACGGGTAAGTTAACTATAAGAAATATGAAGTATCTAAACGGGCCCAGTGACCGTATTCTAATTAAACTATAAAAATACATTATATTTGAACCTACTCTATTTTTAATGAAACTTGGTTCAAAATATAGACACAAATATACTCATTTTTAAGACATATTCATTATTTTATAAAACGTTATCTTTTATAAGTTATACACGCCAAATAAGTAAAATGGTTAAAATTAATAAATCACACAAGTGAAATCTCACAAATATAAAAGCACTGTCGTGTCTTTCACATATTTGATATCCTATTTTGAATATAATAATAATAATAATAATAATAATAATAATAAATAAATAAAATTTCCACAAGTTAAAGAACCTGTCGTGTCCCCTTCAAACTTTCACATATATTTTGTATATAATAATAAAATATTAAACAAATGAATCATAGCTTCCATTTGAAAGCAAACTGCAAAAGTAAAGCAAGTGTACAGTGCGTGTCATTCATTTAGAAAATATGTACACCTAAAGGGCTACGTGTAAATTAATGAATAAGGATCAAAATTAGATGCTAACTATAAAAGACATTACAGTCTTCACAAAACAATGTCATTTCTTCCTTCTTTCATTCGTCTCTCTCTCTATTTTTATTTTTTTATTTTCAACCAAATAATAATAAAGCCCTGTCCTGTTTTAAGTGTTTTAACTCCCGATCACCGCTACCCGGTCCGATTGATCTGAGCCCCATAACACATGTCAAGGCTCTGCCTGACTAAGTTGTTGGGGTTCTGTCTCATGACATAGGGACAAGATTGATTTAGGGGTACTATATTACAAAAATATATTTTTAAATAGTCCAGAAGTTATACCCAAAATTTATACCAGGAGTCTTTCTAATTGAACCCTAAAGTTACAAAGTGAGTCCATTTTCTTTTCTCACTATTTTATTCCTTTTTTCTTTTTGATATAATTATATTCCCTTTTCTCCCAAATCATAACAACTCTCACCAAAACTATTATATTTTTATTATTATTATTATTTTGTCTAAAAAGAAACCCTAATTGAGACACCCAAGTAAACCTACACAATTCCTAAAATTTTCATAACAAATCATAATTAAGATCAGGGCCCCTAAAACTCAAAGGGGGTATTCCCTAAATTATGTTTATCCTTCGGAAACAGTTTTAAAACACGTAAACTCTAATTCTGTCGACTCAGCAGGGCTACCCAGGTGACAAAGCAGGCCTAGCCTACTTTGGGTTTCCCCGCGACACGCGACAGATTCCGGGGACCCTGTCGCGACACGCGGGAGGTACCAATTGAGGGTATAAATACAGGGGTTTGGGGTTTGAACAGTTCACTTGTTTCGACGTCAAAATTCAATTCAGGCACCGAGATATAGTCCGATTACTACAAAACACACACTAGCTCGAATTCTGCTACGATACAGGGTAATAACTCGATCGCTATTACGATTCATTTTCCGACCGATCAATATATCCAATGGATGTTTAAGTGCCGCCTACATTAGGGTTATACTTTGTCGTTCGTCGTTAATTCGATGGATGTTTAAGTATCGCACTTTGTCGTTCGTTGTGAGAATTTGATCTCGTGAGTTATCGTAATTGCTGTATTAAGTTACCTACCTAGTTCGTTTGCACTAGGTTACAAGGCTAAATCAATAGGCTAAGCTCTGCCTGTATAAATCTGCAATATATCAAGGATTATCTGTAGATTAAACTTTGGCCATATGAATCTGCATGATTATAAGTGAGTCATTCTCTTTTTATCAAATTACTTTTAAAAAGCATATTTATAATTATAGTGATTAAGTTTATGTAATCACCAAGTTACAGCCGGTATGTGGGGTTTTGTATACATTACTTGATAATCGCCACCATTGGACAACGGGTTAGCCAAGGGGTGATATGACCATAGTCACAGACACCATTGGACAAAGAGATAGCCAATGTGTGTTCGAGTGACAAATACTGTGGGTAGTTGGTTTGATATCTGAAACATTGTAATCTCTCTTAATACTGTAAATTATAACAAACGTGTCGTTTTAGCAAAATGAATGAACTCACCAGTATTTCCCGCTGACAAAACCTTTTTCAAACATGTTTCAGGTAATTACAGTAGAGATGGATACGGCACTGAAAGGCATCAAGAAGTGGCTTATTTTATTAATTAAATCAAATTAAGAAATATTGTTTTATGTAATAAAAGTTATCTTTATTAAAGCTACCATTGTAAAACATGGGTTTATCCCATCTATTTAAATAAATAAAATCCGGTGTTTTCTAAACTCTGATATTTTTCCTAACTCACGGTCCTGATGAAATTTCCGCTGCAATATTTTTCAAAATAATCACCGGTACCACTGGGCTGTTCGCGGCTCCCGATTCCGTCCAGGGTGGGTCGGGGGTCGTGACACGAATGCTTTACTTAGACCGATCGCAAGGGCCTCCCATGTATCCTGGTCTCGGAAGAGCTAAATCAGTTAATGGCATCGCTGGATAGAACTTTTGGAGGATTGCAACTATGAAACGTGAACGTACACGAGCTTTGCAGCTCACTATCGACTCTAACTTACCTGATCCGACTCTCCCTGTTCAAACTGGAGAACTGAAGGAAGAGGAATTTCGAGTTGAACTCATGCGGGGCATGGAGAAGCAACCTAGGCAGGTCAGACGATATTCGCTACCTCATGGAACGGGTGTGGATCTCATTATACAGTGACTGTAGGAAATTTATGTTGAGCAATGCATCGGCCTCGATATTCTAGTCGTTTGGATTTTGATGAGAGACATTAGGATTTATAAACCTTGTACTGGTAATCGGGTATGAAAGCCAACCTAACTAGGTATGTGAATAATGTGGGACACCGAGAAACATTCTTAAGGAAATAAGAACAGACTACCATGGACTTTGTCACTGGGCTACCTAGAACTTGAAACGGAAACAATAGCACCTGGATGATCGTCGATTGTCTCACGCAACCAGCATACTCTCGTGCAATCAAGGAAAACTGTTGAACCTTCATAAGTTGTGAATATCCCTCTGGGAGAGGCGGCTTTTAGGCACGGGGTGCCAACTCCTGTTATCTCTGATTTTGATCTATACCTGATTTATGACAGACATCTCACAACCCCCTTGGCTTATGTATAGACAGGAGTATACTCATCATCATAGGACAAACGGTTAGAGTAAACGAACCATCCTGACACTTGAAGACATGTTTCGAGCATGTGTAATCGACTTTGGCAATGACTGAGAAAGACACCTCCCTTTAGTGGAGTTTTCATATAACAACAGTTACTGCACCAGCATCCAGGTTGCTCCGTTCGAGGCATTGTACGGATGGAAGTGCCGATCACCTCTTTGTTGGGCTGAAGTTGGCGACAGCCAAATCACTGGCCCAGAACTTGACGCAGACGCAACGGAGGAGATTGCTCAGATACGACAACGAATGGTGGCAGCTCGTGACCGTCAGAAAAACTACGCTGATAAGCATAGGAAACCACTCGAGTTCCAGGGTGGGGATTGAGTACTACTTAAAGTCTCACCGTGGAAAGGCGTAGTTCGTTTTAGTAAACGACGCAAACTCAACCCGCGATATGTTGGAGCTTTCAAAATCACGGAGAGAATTGGCAAGATGGCCTACAGATTGAATCTACCCGAACAACTCAGTGGAGTTCACAACGTATTCCATGTGTCGAATCTGAAGAAGTGTCTGTCAGATGAAACCCTCATAGTTCCTTTCAAGGAGTTCACCACCAACGATCAGTTGCGATTTGTCGAAGAAATAGTGGAAATCTTGGACGAGTTCGTTGGAACTCCCGTCGTAGCCCAGAGTTTGCCTGGGAACGAGAAGACCAAATGAAACACAAATATCCCCAGTTGTTCGAGAACAATGAAACCACTACTGAGGCTGAAGCTACTGCGGAATTTCGGGACGAAATTCCAAACCAACAGGGGAATGATGTGACACCCCAGGAAAACAATGCAACCTAACTAGCTTCCTCAGTAACTGCGTGCTAAATTTCTGGACGAAATTTTTTCAAGTTGGGGATGATGTGACATCTCGTATTTTGGAGCCTTTCGTCGTATTTGGATGAAATCCATATAAACACTATGTGATTTATATTGAACGTTTATGCGTTGTTCTTTATAGTATATGTGTAATATTAAACGTGAATATACATGTTAGAGGAACGTGTCTGATTGCATGAGCATGCTTGTGATTATATGGTGCTGTTAAGAACCCTTAGTTGCATATTTCTTCTCAACGATTGCACAAGACCTTCGAACCACACTCCACTTGGACCCTCGGCCCATCCCCTTATGCATTTACGTACACGCTTACTTGGGCCTAAGGCCACACCCCTCTTATAACGGTCTGGCCCATGTATTTTAAGCCCAAACATAGCCGAACCAAACTCCCTTGTATGTTAATATTTCACGTAAAGATTGGTGCCTTGTTTAACCTTATTTAAATATACTTAACACAAGAAATAAAACCCTAGCACATTCTCCTACCTGTTTTCGGCGATCGGCAGTAGCAGACCCCCCTTGTCGTTCTTGGAAGTCGACGGCAGGCCCCACTCTTTCTCGAAATCCTCCTTAGCTTCATCTTGTGTCGGTTAGTACATGAATGCTATTATTTGATTTAACACCTTATTGTACTTGGTGATATGTGCTATAATGAGTTGTGTGATGAAGTGTTGTTATCTGCTGGTTGATAAATATGATACGCACAATAGTAGAAGATTCATGAACACCTTATGATAACTAACCGATAGATCCAGTCAAGAAGTAGTATGACAATTTACTACTAGTGAATAACTAGGGTTTGTTATGTAATGAAAACTGTGATGATGATGACTGTACGACGTAACAGCCGTTGACCTATGTGTTAACTGAATGATTAGGTAAATGATTAGGCTTACGATTAAATCTGTGTTATAGTGTTTCAATGATAGGAATCATGTGAACAGTTCAGGGCCACGGCGAAACTCCATGGCCGACGAAACTCCATGTCGATGAAACACCAGGTCGACGAAACTCCTGGGTGTTTCGTCACACACCTGTTGACTGATGATCTGGATGTTTCGTCACATGCAGCAGCCGACGAAAGTTAATGTTTGAATGTAGTTGTCTGCCACTGATTCCTTGTGCATGTGTTAGTGAAGTTCAAAAAGTTGTCAGCTCATCATTCATATTTGCAGTCCACCAATTTGATAAATTGCATGTGAAACTGTTTGACCATTAATTGCTTGTTTTCAGGGTTTCGTGATTCATTGTCGTCCACTATATACTCACAACCCAATACATCGTTATTACTTTTTGTCCACTAAATGAATCGGTCTAGTAAGATAATAGTTGAATATAGATGTCTGCGATGATTTTAAGAAATCATCAGATTGCATTATTGTCAAGCGATTTGTTCCATATCATGTCAATGCATGACATCAAGTGTTAGACTCATATGTGAATATATCTAGTATGTCGGCCATTGCATGAGAAGTCATTATTGTTTGTGTATGGTATATATAATGAAATGACATAATGTGTAGGAAACTATGTGAAATTAAGAGTTAGTTAGGAATATGTTTATGGCCGATTAGCGTACTAATGATTGGTGTCGTTACATATGATAGTGATGATGACTGGTACAATATGAATCGATGATCTAGGGTTTAGTTAACATGTCAATGAGGTGTATTGTTTTTATGATGATGATAGCCTTAAGCTTTATAAATAATCTGATTGCTTGAATTGATTGCAAAATTATAATGAGTAACTATTAGACGACAACTAGAGATTTGTGAATTGATATTGTTTGAAGTTGATTTGGAGCCGCACATGTTTAATAGTTGGGCTTGAGGTGTATGCGAGTAAATTATGTATGTATGTAGTGTGTTTGAGCTATTACATGTTAAGCGATTATTCGATGGCACTAGGTGAATGGACTAACTGTCATGACTGGAATTACATGTGTGCGTCGCATGTACATTAAATGTGCTTTATGTGAATTGTGAGTGCGTAAATTATTTGTACATGAAAGACGTGGTTCTTGTGCACGTAGAACTGACTATTATCGGTAACCCTTTTAGGACGTGCTTGATCAACTGTTAAACAAGAAACTTAACAAACCGAGCAAACCAAGGTGAGTTCACACTTTCTATAAGGCATGGGATTCCCGGTGGTTTGGGAATGGGTTAAGAATCTAAAACAAAACCTACATATTCACCTCTAACAGAATATGTACCTCCGTCCTCGGTTGGAAGGACGACTACATTTAATCTGCGTATTCTCGGTTGGGTAGAGTACGTACCTCTGTCCTCGGTTGGGAAGGACGACAACATATAACTTACTAGACAAAACTCTATCATGAAGTCCTTCATTTTTATATCGACTTAATCGCCGGGCCAATGGCGAGCGGGTCATTAGTTAATAGCGCTATTAGGGTTGACAAGCCTCACACCGTGCCGGTAGGACGGGCGTGTACTAATGGATCTGGGCACTTAGTCAATGATGATAGACATTGACGCAGGGCACAACTTCCTCAGTTAGTTGTCGATATGGTAACGGTCTAGTGGTTTACAACATGGGGTAGCCCCCACTGATTATGGTTTGGGAAACAAGGAATTGGTTAACTCATGGATTACAAATGAACTTATGGTTTTTGGAACAACTTTAAAATGGACAATCAACTGTGAACTCGCTCAACTTTGTTGTTGATTCGTTGTTACATGCCTTGCAGGCCTTTAGGTGCATATCGTTGGAACTTGCTGTCTGGGAGGCTAGAGTGGTCATGGGTCGAGATACATGGAATCGCAACACAAGACTAATGGTTTTTACAAGTGGTTTATAAACTCGTAACGAATGAATTATGCTTCCGCTGTATACTGTGAATTATTTGTAACGTGTAACACTTATTGTTAATAAATGAAAGTTTTAATTAAATATACCTATGAGTTCAATGTGATTGGTGGCTAGATCCTGGTACGTCACACGCCTCGTGGGGGTTTCCGCATGTGGTATTTTGGGGGTGTGACAACTTGCTACGTCAGATGTTAGCTCGAAAGTTCTATTACACAAAGTAAACTGAAGGCTTGTCCTTGAGTCACATATCCGACAATAGGGCCCACGGATCTTATGCCCACCCCGAGACCGACATCTGGATCACACATGATAAAAGCGCTTCTTTAGACAATCTGGGATTATGTTCTGTTTGAATGTTTGAAGGAAATGTTGGTTCAATACCACCGGTTTCTAACTTTATGCTTGCATCCACCACAGTGAATATTAACTTTGTTGGAATCTACGAAGAAACTGTTCGATTTCACGGTGAGTGGAGAAATTAGCGACGGAGAAACTGTTTGTATTTGTGGATTTCGGTTGGTTCAGAAGCTTAACAAGAGAAGCAACTAAAAAAGCGGTGAACGGTATTTAACGTACACACCGCATTCGAAGATCCTTGCATCTCAAGATGTAAACCGCAACCCTTTTTTACTACGGAAACGGTGGCTATGGGAAATACAAACCTGACACGAACCACAATGGACTCAGACTCATACTACCCTTGTCGTTCCGTATTTTCTCCTTTTCTAATTCTCGAAGAATCTCGTAACGTATGACACATGATAAAAGGGGATGTCTAATGGAACACCTGATTGAGAGAAACTCCTTCGAGCTAACCTCCGATATCTCATCCTTCTGTTGTCTAGTACTTCCGAGACGATTAAAGTTATTTCAGTTATTTCTGTTGATTCAGTACTTCAACGTATTTTAGTTGGTTTCGAATATACCCAAAGAGATCTGAACCAACCGAAATCCACTTCCGAGACGATTCAAGTGAGTCCTATGAAGCAAGTGTCGGTCTATTCAATTGAGAGGAAACATTGCATGCCTTGAACGAGTCTAGAACACTCATAATCCTCAACCGGCTTTGAAACCGGACGAAATCTACGAAGAAACTGTTCGATTTCACTGTGAGTGGAGAAATTAGCGACGGAGAAACTGTTTGAATTTGTGGATTTGGTTGGTTCAGAAACTTAACAGGAGAAGCAACTAAAAAAGCGGTGAACGGTATTTAACGTACACACCGCATTCGAAGATCCTTGCATTAGACACATTTTGTTGTAATTTGTGGATCAACAGAAATAACTGAAATAGTTCTCTTTAATCTATTAGAACGATCCTTGTTTTTGAGAACCTGATTCTGTTGTTCAGTACCAACAGAATGCATACACAAATAGTTCTAGTGGACGAAGCAAATGAAACCGGAGCTGTTATCTTGGTTGTTCAGTACTTTCGTGTTCTAAATACAAAGCCGATTTCAACTTCCATTAATCAAATAATAAAAACCCTAAGAATGCATACACAAATAGTTTTAGTGGACGAAGCAAAGAGACCGCTTTGTTAATTTAAGGGGTATTCTCAAATAATGTTTCCTAGATGTTTGAAGACCAACAAATGTCCAAAGTGCTGCTTATTCGTTCGCGTGACGGAAAGCTACCGCGTGACAGGAAGCTACCTTGCAAAAATTAAAAAATTAAATCGACACCCTCGATACGCATCGTATACGCCTATACGATGCGTATTACTTTTTAGTGGGGGGACAATAAGGGGTAAGATCAAATAAAAAGTTTATTTTGCCTAAGTAGGATGAGAAGGAATCTTGACCATCCATTTTTCAAATCAATGGTTAAGATGCAAGTAGGGGTGAGCAAATTAACCACCATAACCGATAACCGAATCATAACCAACATAACCGAACCACTAATAACCGATAACCAATATAACCAATGGTAATGGTTATGAAACTTTGTATAACCGCTCATTCGGTTATGGTTATGGTTTTGAAGCTTTGGTTAACCGAATATAATCGAAACTGAACCGAAGTTTTGAAGTTAACTTTATATAATAGATTTGTGTTTTACAAAACCATATAGAGGGTTTTTACTAAGATAAAAGTATGTTAGTAACAAAATGATCTTGATGTAGATGCCATTTATTTTGATAAAGAACTAAGGTGTTATAGCCATAATTGTTTTTGTTTGAGAATTACTTTATTAAAAAGAACTCTAAATGGGTGGTTTAACCAAAAAGTTTAGTCTCCGTTATCTTATAAAATAGGCTCAAGCTAAGTTCAAATCATGCACAACCCTATTTATTTCAAACCTTGCTTGGTTACTTAACCGAAATTAACCAAAACCGAACCATAACCGACTTCATTACCGATTAACCGTAACCGAAGTTTGGTTATGGTTATGGTTACCAAAACTCCATAACCGAACTAGCGGTTATGGTTATGGTTAATAGTAAAAACCGACCCAAACCGACCCATGCACACCCCTAGATGCAAGTGTAGGAGAAAGGAGGAGTGGAAGAGTATCTTGGGAAAATCCTATTTATGGACTTTCTCTCTCCACATGCAAGACACATGCATATTCCACCCCCATTTTTAAAACGTTCATAACTTTTTTATACGACATTATTTTTTCATAAAAGTTTCACCGTAAAATCGAGCGTCATTTTATCTTTAGTTTGAGTACCATATTGCTATATAAAATATGAAGACTAAAAAAACCCACTAAAATGTGTTGTATTTCTATGTTGTATAACATTTTTTTTGCTGGATTTTTGTACTATATTTTTGTGTTGAATTTTTTTGTCTTAAATTTTTTTTTCTCATTTTTTGTACTATATTTTTTTGCTGAATTTTTTCGTGCTATATTTTTTGTACTAGATTTTTTTGTGCTATATTTTTTTGTACTAGATTTTTTTGTGCTAGATTTTTTGTGCTACATTTTTGTACTATATTTTTTGTACTATATTTTTTGTGCTAGATTTTTTTGTACTAGATTTTTTGTGCTATATTTTTTTTGTACTAGATTTTTTTTGTTGTATTTTTAAAAAACAAAAGGGGTGCCACATGTCATTTTCACTCCTATGTATAAGAAGCAAAATGCCCTTCATTCCTATTTATTAGGGGAGGAGGGGTGGTTCACTAGTGATAGAAACTATCACTCCCATTGTCCAATCAGATCATACCATGTCATCAACCAAATTTCTATCACTAGTGATAGAAATGTAGGCGGGGTGGTATCACTAGTGATAGAATTCTATCACTCCCAAATTTTTTTAAATTTCATTTTAAAATTAGAAATTAACAATAAAACACTAAAATTAAAAATTTCATTAAACTTAAAAAATAAATTACATAGGAAAATAAAAAAACAACTAAAATTAGAAAAAAAAAATAAACTAAAGTGGCATCTCCCAACCCCACTTTGCGCAAATCTCGCGCTTTTGTTGAATTACAATTGACTTAAACGGTTCGCCGAGATGGTTGTGCTTTTCACACAAGATTTTTAAATCATTTTGTTTTTCAATCGTCTTTAAGTTATCCTTGTACGCCTGCTCGCGTTCAACTTTTAAGGACATAATTGTTTCTTTTCTTTGCTCGGCCTTCTTGAATTGGGTCATTTTCTCCTCTTCGATTCTGGAGATCGACTCCGCCACCGCCTCCTTCCCTTTGCTTGACGATTCACCACCTCTCCTGCGTCGTGGCCTTGTAGGTGTAACTTCTTCAACGGGGTCGTTATCGGGTTGATCGGGTTCGTCAAGGGGGTCGTCGTTTAAGTTCATTTGGGGCAAGTTATCCGACGCGGAAGTCGTGTAGTTCCCCGAATCGGATGTTTTTGATCTTTTACCTCCTCCTCGTTTTTTTGGAGCCGTAGGACCACGCTTGTCAACCAACTCAACGGGGACCCACTTCGGGTGACTTCTCGCAACTTCCCATGCCTTCACGTGTGGAAAACTCCTCTTGCCGTAGACTTCGCAATACATTTCGGTTGCTTGTTGCATGATTGTCGCCTCGCTCGCTCCACTTTGTGGGTTTCGGTTCTACAAAATATATAAAAGGTTATGTTTTTTTTTTAAATAAACTGTTTTCTGTTTTTTATAAATAAAACTGTTTTCTGTTTTTTTTTTTTAAACTGTTTCTGTTTTTTTTTAAACTGTTATGTTTTTTTTTTAGAAACTGTTTTCTGTTTTTTTTTTTAAACTGTTCTGTTTTTTTTTAAACTGTTATGTTTTTTTTTTAGAAACTGTTTTCTTTTTTTTTTTAAAAACTGTTCTGTTTTTTTTTTTTAAATTGTTCTGTTTTTTTTTTTTAAAAACTGTTCTGTTTTTTTTTTAAAAACTGTTTTGTTTTTTCTTTTTAAAAACTGTTCTTTTTTTTTACCATAAAAACAGTTTTCAATGAAAAAAGATTAAAACTTTAATAAAAAACATACCTTTTGAATGAAACAAGCGTTGAACTTACTAATTTTCCCGTTCAAATCCGTCCACTTCGACGTCATTTGGTCCATGTTTCGTATCTTTGCACCGGGAAGTTGCCTAAAATGATTAATGACCCGTCTCCAAAACGCATCCTTTTTTTGCTCGTTGGCATGTTTCTTGTTCTCCGAGATGTGCAAATACGCCTGCACCAAGGACAACTCCTCCTCGCTCGTCCAATGTTGTCGGCCGGTTTGGACGATTTCGTGAACGGCATCATTTTCTTCTTCTTCATCTTCCTCGTCTTCGAACGGTTGTTCTTGATCGTAATCATCATCATCGTCGTCAAGACTTTGTTGTGGTTCACGATACGCGGTTGCAAAATGATGGAGAATTGTGTTGTCTTCTAGTAGTGGGTCGAGTGTGTGGGGTTGGGTTTGATACGTTTGCGATTGAAATTGGTGAGGTTGAAACGGTGGAACGAACGGTTGGTTATGGTACGTTTGCGATTGAAAGGGTGGATATTGTTGGGTTTGAAAGGGTGGATATTGTTGGGTTTGAAAGGGTGGGACTTGGTCGGGTTCGTCTTGCAACCTAAAGCGCGTCGGCTCGCCAAGATTCGCTCGAACCTTGGGCCTTACGGGATTTTTCTTCGTACCCGAACCTCTTTTTTTCGATCCGCCACCTCTCTTGCTTGAACCTTCCATATTTCTTGTAAAATTATTTAGATTGAGTTGGAAAGTGTTTTAATTTTTTGTATTGAGTGTGAGAATAGTTGAGAGTTTTTGGAGTTTTTGTATTGAAATATGTTGGATTTATATAAAAAAAAGAATCAAATTCATTCAAACGGTCAAAAAAAATTACCAACGGTCATTTTCAACGGTCGAAAATCAAAAGTTCAACGCGTTGTGGGTGTAACGCGTTACATATATAACGCGTGATACATGAACCGGCGGCGGTGTTCCGTTGCACTTCAACGAGTGATGACCATGTATCACGGGACCGCCCCGAGTCCCCTTAGGAGTGCCACATGTCATCAACACAATCCTTCTTAGGCTATTTAGGCAAAATCCACTTTTTAGTGAATTCTTCCCCGTGCCAATAATACGACCCTATTAAAAAAGAAAAGAACGTACACCTTGATTAAGACAATATATATCATTCTATAATAAATTTGACTTGAAAGTTTGAATTTTTCAAAATTTTCTCCTATATTTTATTTTTCTTCCTTTCTTTATAGCCCTCCCGACCAACTAACCTCGACATCCCCTTCTCCTTCCTAGAAAAACAAAAGCCCTTCATCCCATCGGTGTCACCCCCTCTCCGCATTGCAGCCACCTCTAGTACCCACTGGAAAACCAGAACCATAATTTTCGCAAGCGGTGCTCAAGGCAGAGGCGAGCAAAGTGGCAAAACATGAGAAAGACTGCCTGGAGAATCAACATGTGTTTGTCCCGTTTGCGTTTGATACATTTGGTGGTCTCGCTCCTGACGCTGTGCGACTTTTGAATCGGGTTCAAAAAGTCGTTAATAGTAATTCTTCGTCGCTAAAGGTTTCAAACTTTGTATTTAGTAGAATTGGTTTTTCTATTCAAAAGGGGGTGGCGGCGCAACTTGTTGCCCGACTACCTGCCATTGCTTTGTAATTGCCCTTTTTCGTGTGGAATGATATATTAATTACTCTTGTAAAAAAAAAAAAAAAAAAAAAAAAAAAATCTAAGGCTATTCTGACGATCAAATTCTCTCACAGGTGAGTTTACCTAATTACTTTTTATGAACAATGTACACTGATGACTTTTTTTTTTTAAAAGTATGTACACTGATGACTGATTAAGGAAAATAAAATATGTAATTGGAACCATAGCTTTTCCCATATAGTTATGCCATGAATTTTTTTGGTATTCTATATAAAATGCTTATATTCTCAATTCCAGCTCTCGTAAAAGCCATCCACTCATCGATAAATTAAATAGAACCCTCCATAAAATACTCGTGACTCCGTTTTTTATCGATCAAACCCTCTCACTAACCAAAGGGCATATAACCTGATAATATCTTAGAGGTCAATAGTTTCAGGACCGGCTCAACCTTTTTGGAGTCCCGAATCCAACACCGCCTTTTATGGTAACCTAAGCCTAGCAAAACGATTAGGTCAGGTGACACCGTGACAGGTCCCAACAGTGGTTTGCACTGATTTCGGGCTTGTTTGGCTAAGCTTATTTAACTCAAAAATGACTTTTTGTTAAAAGAACTTATTGACTTATGACTTTTTGAAAAGAAGTTTTTAAAAAGTGTTTGGATTAACTTATAGGTGGGAAAAGCCACTAAATCAATAAGTTGTATTTTAAAAAGTGTTTGGCTTATCTTATTTATGTAAAATGACTAAAAGGGGTGGGAAAACCAATAAATCATAAGTAGCTTCAAAAATTCAATTCTCACTAACTTTTCAAAACTAACTTTTTCTCTCTATATAAAAAGTCATTTTAAAAAGTGCTTATGAGTTTACCAAACATTTTTTCTCCTTAAAGAGGTGTTGAAAAGCTTAGCCTAAGAGCATTCACATCCAAAGAACTAAACTGTAAGTGTGGGGTTTTTAAAATATAAAGAGTATAAAAAATGGATGTGAGTGGAGGAGAGAGAAAATGTTACTGTTCATCTGTATATTTGGAGGGACACTGTTCACCCACTATAATTTTTTAATATATATTGAAAGTGATTGTGAGTGAAGAAGAGAGAAAAATGTAATGATAAAGGTATAAAAATATTATTTAATTGAAAAGGAGAGAGAAAAAATATTTGTTTTTAGTGGAAATATATTGATATAGGAGTTGTTTTTTAGTGGAATGTATGTATAATTTTAGGGGGCTGGATGTGAATATTCACATCCAATCCACTAAAAATATACATACATTCCACTAAAAAACAACTCCTATATCAATATATTTCCACTAAAAACAAATACTTTTTCTCTCTCCTTTTCAATATATATTACATTTCCTCTCTTCTCCACTCACAACCACTTTCAATATATATTAAAAAAGTATAGGGGGTGAACAGTGTCCCCCCAAATATACAGATGAACAGTAACATTTTCTCTCTCCTCCACTCACAACCACTTTTTATACTTCTTATATTTTAAAAACCCTCCCACACAAATTTTGGTGGTTTGGATGAGAATGCTCTAACACCCCCAAATATCTCTCCAATTCATACTTGATGGTCTCTTAAATTTCTCAACGAAGTGTCTATTTTACCCTTATTAATTAGTTGAACAAATAAAAAAAAGTTATTTACATAAGTTAGGGGGCCCCTTTAATTTTAAACCGCCATCGGCAACCACCCCCAACAACGCCTTGATCGGACTTGAATTCCCATTGCATCCGTCCTTAATTTCGGATCAAAGATAAAAGCGTTTTTATCAGTCCAAAATTTCTAATCCTCATCCTTCATCGCCAAACCTACCACCACCTCCCCATAACCGCCGTATATAGACCGCTCTCCCTCCAAAATTCAGCCACTCCCCATACCACACATTCGTCCACCACCTCCACAAACCTCTGTTTAGCCCTCTTTTGATAGTGGCAGAGAGTTAGGGTTCGGAAAGCAGAGCGAGACGTGTGTAGACAAATGGGGGTAGGGATGATGGGTTTAATTAAAGGATACGCCCACTAGTTTTTAAAAAAAAAAATTAAGTGTTTTTTTTTTTTAGTTCAAAGCAATCTAGTCATTTCATACATAATTAACTGAAAATTTTAACAACAATTCATGATAAGGACCATCAAAATTAAAAAAAAAATTGGATACCATTAGGGGCATCTTTGCATTTTCCAAAAGTTAGGAAGCAAAGCTACGGTATGTGCAAGAGACCATCCAAATAATTTACTCACTATAGAATTCTCAACCTCTACTTTGGATGTATGAATAAAGGGAGTAAACTTCCGTTTTGCTTACTAAAAAAGTTCAAAAATAGTATAATAAAGGGAGTAAACTTCCGTTTTGCTTCCTGTGATTTAGTCATTTTAACGGTTTTGCCCCAATAATTGAAAAACGAACATTTTCCTCCCTGATGTTTCTATTGGTTCTCTAATATACTCCCCACCCTTAAGTCTGTTTATTTTTTATGTTAAAAGTAAGGGACATTTTTGTCTTTTCAGTTCAAAGTATGGGTATTTCAGTAATTTTACATGTAAGTATCTATTATTATTTTTTGTTAACTACAAAAATCCAATTTTCATTACCCTCCCTTCTCTCTCATTGAAAATAAAAATAAAAAACCATTCCCGCCACTACCATCACCCCCAACAACCATCAATCACCATCAACCATCACCACTTACCATCTACTACCACCACCACACATCCACCAGCCCCACAACCACACATTTGAACAACACTAGCCGCCACCAATGCCAATCACCACCTCTACCACCAATACCAGCCATCGTCTCTCTTTCTCTAAATCGCAACCACAACCATAAGCCACCCACTCCACACACACATACACCCGCAACCACCACCCAGGTCTGCCATGCTCTAGCCGTCGGCGACACCACCAGCAAACAACGCCATGTTTTCTAGCCAGACCACCACAAAACCTAGATTCAACCTCCACCTGCCTACCACCAACACCAAACACAACTACTACACCAGTCCTCCGTCTAGTGGTGTTGGTCCATTAATTTTCTTACAAGTGAAGGCAGTGGCGGACCCATGATTCTTTTCCAATGGGGTCCATTTTTTTCGGTGTTCAAAGTTTTCATAACAAAACGTTAAAATTTTCAGGTCGAGCCTCGTTCAGGTCAGGTCAAACCGAGGTTTGAATTAGATTAAAAAAACAGAGAAAAAACAAGCTATACAAAAAATTGAACCCATGACCTATTGTTGGTAAAGAGAAGGCTTTACCACTACAACAATTTTTTTTCCTTTAAATGGTGTCCACCTAATTATATTTATGAGGTCCTAATATAATTTAATATACCTGATCTACTATTTTTTTTAAAACAATAGGGTTCGGGGACCCCGACCCGCTCTATGTGGGTCCGCCCCTAAGTGAAGGGGAGGAGGTGGTGGTGGTGGTGTTGGTCCACTGGTAGTGGTAGCTGGTAGGGTGATGGTAAATTGGTTGTAAACAGAGAGATGGGGTGAGAGAGAGAGGGGGTGAGAGAGTGAAAGAAGGGTTTTCTTCTCATATGCATAAATTTATATATTTTTTTTTATGAAAATAGATAAGTTTCATTCCACACGAAAAAGGACAATTACAAAGCAATGGCAGGTAGTCGGGCAACAAGTTGCGCCGCCACCTCCTTTTGAATAGAAAAACCAATTCTACTAAATACGAAGTTTGAAACCTTTAGCGACGAAGAATTACTATTAACGACTTTTTGAACCCGATTCAAGAGTCGCACAGCGTCAGGAGCGAGACCACCAAAGGTATCAAACGCAAACGGGACAAACACATGTTGATTCTCCCGGCAGGCTTTCTCATGTTTTGCCACTTTGCTCGCCTCTGCCTTGAGCACCGCTTGCCCTACAACAAAGCCCTTGTCCTTGAGCCCGACAAGGGGGGAGACTCCAGTTAGATCTACACAAGCGTGTTTCCCCCCTTCCCATCCAAACACAAGGATGTCCGCCGGGCGTAAAGTGGACCTCCCCTCTAATGGGTCAGTCAGGAAATTTACTGGAGCCTCCTTTTTGGCAGAGATCCCGGCCCGCTTAAGAATATCACATAACACATCTCTCACCCAATCATGCCGATATTTAAACCCTGGTAGCTCTTTACAGTGGATCACGTGCTCGCCGAAAGAATCCAAACACGCTTTGCGGCATACCGGACATGGCTCGTCAACTGGGAACAAAGGAATCATCAGTCGGTATCTAAGGATAGCACGGTATTCCACAGCCGACATGTGTTGCCCCAAGCCTTCAATAGGTGCGACAGACAGAAAATCCTGAGCATGTGGGGCATGTAGACATCCAAACACAGCTCTTTGCCGAGGGGATAAAACAAACTTCTCTTCAAACCTCTTGACAATTTCGCCATATAAGGCATTCGCCAGAATTTTCTGGCATTTTTTTTTTATTTTTGATATCAACAAACAGACTAAAAAATGATTTTAGAAATCAATTTAAACATATATTTCTGTAGAATTACCATAATACCCTTACCTTTAACAAACATTTGGGGCAGAGTTAGGGGCGGGGAGTAAAATGGAGAAAAGCTAAATAGATCAAGAAGGAAAATGTTCGTTTTGAATGATTGAGGCAAAACCATTAAAAAAACAAACCACATGAAAAAAAAAACAGAAGTTAACTCTAATAAAGGACTTTGGTAGAATAAAAGCATTCACACCCTATGCATCAAGCTCTACCCTATCTTTAAAAATTTTAAAAAATCCACAAAAAAAATTCACTTCATCTTATCTACCCCTTCTCTAGCCCTATATTTTGAAAAATCACTACACTAACTTCTCATATATAAAAATCTACTGTTATCCTTCATCAAATTATTGTGAGTATATAAAAACGAGAAATGTAATAAAATAAGAGTTAATTATTGTTTTCATCCCTGTGATTTGTCAAAAATCACTATTTCAGTCCATTAGTTTAAAAATTGTGTTTTCAGTCCTTGTGGTTTCACATTCGTAACCATTTCAGTCCCTGTAGTTTCACTTACGTAACCATTTCAATCCATTATTCTGTTAAGTACAGGGACTGAAATGGTTACGAGGTGGACTGAAATGGTTACGAAAGTGAAACCACAGGGACTAAAATCGCAATTTTTAAACTAATGGACTGAAATGGTGATTTTTGATAAACCACAAGGACGAAAACAGTAATTAACTCATAAAATAAATGTTTGTGAGTAAGATAAACATAAATTTGCAAAAGTAAAATTATTATATATATCAATTTACAACATTCATTTACACCAGTATACATTTCACCTTTTGGTTTTGACCACAAGAATTTCTTACTTTTCTTTTGGGACACTTAACAACTCACACACACATCATGAATGAATTAGTTCTACTTTTATAACAAGTGATATTTCCATATTATAAATTAACAACATGGTTTTATGGTGTTGTACCCTATGTTTAGGGGGTGTTTCAAAAAAAAAAAAAAAATCACTACTAACCTAAAACATCTCATCTTTGCAATTTAACCCAAATTTTTTAACACAAAACTTTTCATCCTTCGCAAG